>VZTG01007487.1:6263-82355 GCA_013397845.1 Melanocharis versteri | reverse complement strand
AAAGGGGGCTAAAAAAAAAAAAAAAAGGTATATAGAAATTTATATTTACTTTTCTGTTATGACACTGCCCAGCTACACAGAATTATGTGAATGCATGCACTGCACCAGAACTACCACCAGGCTCTTTCCTTCCTCATCCTTCAAGTTTATTCTCAGAACAGCTGAGGACCCTTCCGTAATTTTTATTGTAGTGTTTTTATTTCCACTGTTTTCAAGAACAAGTATATTTCAAGCACTACGAAGAAGCAATTTTTTTTTCCTCGTCATGGGTAGATTGTCATCCTTCCAATACAGCTGCTTTCCAAAAATCTGCACTTGTGCATCATTTATATCATCGTAACCAAGTAATTTTTGACAGTATTTGTAGCTTACCTTTGAGCATGTTCTGGTTACAGTCATAAAGGGGCTGTCTACATCCTTTGCTAGGTCCTTCCCTAATAATTCTTTCTGATCTTCACCAAGAACTGAGCTGATATCTTCCTCATATTTATAGCATATTACTAGATTTGGCTCTCCTTGTGTTACACATTTCCATATTGAAGCGTCTTTTTAAAAAAAAAGTACAAATACACTTATTTATTGTTTAAAAAAAATGTATTTGTAAGAGATATTACTCATATTTAATTTTGAAAACAATTTGCTTCCCACTAAGAGTTTTGTCAGAGAAAACATCTTATATATGCAATTAAAGATTGAATCCACTAGATGATCACTCCACTTTTGAAATTTTGGGATTTCCTGTTTTGCTGGTTTTGGCTGGGACTGAGCTAATTTCTTCACAGCAGCCTGTATGTTTCAGTGGCTTGTATTGGTGGCCAAAGCAGTGCTGATAACACAAGGATATTTTAGCCATTGCTGAGCAGGGCTTCCAAAGTGCCCAGGTTTTCTCTTTCTCACTCTGCCCCTTCCAGCGAGCAGGCTGGGGGTGGGCAAGGGGCTTTGAAAGGACACAGCCAGGACAGCTGACCTGAGCACCACACAGGGTCATGCTCAACAACACAAAGAGGTGGGGAAAAGTGTTTCCAAAATTATCATTGCACAGGGACTGGTTGAAGATTAGTCTCCTGGGGGTAATTTCTTCTGCATCACTTGTTTTTATCCTTTTTTTTCTTTCACTTATTAAATCTTCCTAATCTCAATCCATGAGTTTTCTTGCTTTTGCCTTTTCTATAATCTCCACCAAAGTACCAGGAGATGTGGAGTCTTGTGGTGCTTTGCTACCTACTGGAGTTAACCCACCACACCCATGATACCACTTCTAACCTAACATTTGGTTTGTGACCCGTTTAGGAACGGCACCAACAAAACAGCTTTTATATTTTTTAAATGGCATTAGACTGTCCCCTACTTAACGGGAAGACCATTAAATATACCTCCTGCTGAAGTTCTTCCCACCGAGTATTGAACTTCTCAAGTTTCTCATTGATCAATTCATCCAAGATTCCACCATCTGTCAAAGTCTGAGCCAGTTCCCGAATCTGGTTGCGATTATCTTCTGGATGTCTCATTAAACGCTCCAAAGACTGAAAAAAGTCAAAAAAAGTAGTTTATTTTCCTTTTTGCAAATAATGTTTTACACAGCAATCCCAATTTGCCTAAAAAATATTGGAAAGAAATTTCACATTTCATATACAATAAAAGCAGAGAAAAAATGATGAAATACTTATGTTCCATGCCTTGACAACTAATGTTCTGTACTACGTATTACCAAGCATAAAGATTTTTCATGAAGCAATAAATTTACTGCTTGATTTTAAAATGTGGACTATGCCCAAAGAGTTCAGTGAGAGTATGTGTACTTTAATATAAAAAAAACTTGCTGGGGTATCTAAATGGATGAAATTCAACAGCAAAAATGGATTATCAATGCAATATTTTGCGTTTTGACGCACTAAAAGCATTAATTTAAATTCTAAAAATTTGAAAAGCTTCATGAAAAAAAATTAAAGAATAATAAACAAAGTTGTGCTGCTATGATGAAAACTCGACCTCTCTGAAGCCTTCAACATTTTTTGACTGGCTGAAGTGAGGTATTTATTTTTTTTTTAAGGATGTTTATTTTATCATTACCAAAACTGTCTATGACACCAGGCATAACACATTTAATTATTGTTTGATTTAGGTCGATTTTAATTCCAAACCTCATTTGTTGAATCTAGTGAGAACTTAGGACTTTCCAAATATTCTGCACCTTGTTCATGTGAAATGTTAGTTCATAGTTTGTTTAGAATGAAACAGTGAACGAAATAGTTTAGAATAAAATTTACAATTTACAATACATGTGACTTGGTATTATTTAAGTCAGCACTTACATCTAAAGACTCAGAAATCTCTTCTGCACCTCCCTGGACATTTTCAGTTGCTTTGAGTTTCAGTTCAATCTCATTCAACCATTTATTTTCTGCATCCAAATATGACAATAATTCACGCCAACATGCCCATACCTCCTGATGAAGAAAAAGTATATTTTGATTGAAAATCTCACCAAAAATTTTCACTCAATAAAATACTGAAAACATTCATGCCTCATCCCCAAAGCACCATGCTTGATATCTGAGGCTTATGGGACCATATATTTGATTTTATTTCCCAGTACTGATATAATCCAAATTAATATAAAACGCAAGAAAACCATAATTTTGATTAAACAGAGAAAAATCACAGAAAACATGAAAAAGTGAACACTTCTGCAAAACACAACTTGACTCTTCATTTTCATGTATTATCCACTTTATATGTTCTCTGTAGTTTTCTTATACAAATATAAAAATGAGCAGAATTTTTAAAGACCCATGTTAGAAATTTAAGTCTTTACTATTAAATGCAGTTAGATTCCCTATGTATTCTATATATTAATTGCCCAAATCACAGGTTCATAAAATGTCAGCTTTTAAGAATTCAGACTGAAATCTCTACAGAAATTAATTGTAAACCACATTTAGTGCAATTTATAGACCTTTTAAGTGCTAGAGTACTAAATATAATGTTGTAAAATGTTCTTATCCTCCTGAAATTAAATTATTGTCCAATATTTTATTTATACAGTGCCTGAAGATAAGCAGATAAAGATGGTCCTTAATACACAAACAAAACATTTAAACTCTCCATAAATAATTTTTTCTGTTCCTTTTCTTTTCTTAGTAGAAGTTAAAATAATGTTACTGAAATGCATTCCAATCTTGGCACATCAAGCTTCCCAGAGTGCAATTCATCTCACCTAACTTTGCTCACACCTAATGATGGTTATAGAGGGAGATTAACATGCAACAACACATCACCAATGATCAGGGTGAATACAGATTACCAGTTTAGACTACACACCTAATTTTCCACAGTGAAATTTAGACAAGATAAATTTTACTCTGATATATTACAGTCCTGTATGAGGCTAGCTCTTGCAAATTATTCACAAACAAAATTTAGCTCTTGCAAAATTCTCAAGACAAAAACATATCTAATTCACTGTGACTACTTTATAATATAAAAGCAGTCCTATGGCAACAATCTGCAATGGAGTTGGCCAAAATGGCAGGGTAAACTTGAAATGCATAAGAAATATTCAGTTTGCCAGCAGATCAAACGTTGTTCCCATACTGAGATAACACCACCTAATCAGCTCCAGGGCTGTTCAATCAAAATCCTTAGCCATGGAAGAAAGAAGCCTAGAGGAGCTGATGAAGAGAACATCACAGAGTTGCTACAAAGCCAGATTCCTGGCTTGATCTCAGGAGGGATAAGAACCTTGAGCAACCATTGCTGCCTCTGACCTAAGAGCCGTGTCTCTGTCTTCTCTTGTAACAGGGCTCTCCAGCAGGAATGATTCTCAAAATAACTTTATGTGTGGCTCATAACATGGGATATTTGGTATGTGGCTCATCAAGTGAGGACAGCCTTGGGCTACTCATGATACCACACAATACAGCTGTGCTCTCCACCTCACTTCTTGCAGTCAGAAGGACTATAAATACAACGACTGACAAGATAGCAAACCTCCAAAGTCTTCCACTTTCCATTCAGTCTGCTGCAGAGTTGCTGGTAGCTGGTAATTAGAACATTAAGCTCCTTCTTCAAAGCCTCATGAGCTGCTGGCGGAGCCTTTGCTATGAAGTTATTCACGGAATCTGTAATAAGCTTCACTTTCACTTCTTTCTGCAGGGCTTCCTCCTTTGCTCTCTGGAAAGGGAAAAAGGAGAAGAAAAAGAAGTAGTCCTGATTTGAGAAGGAAAGTTATTTCTAGTAACTATCAGAATTCTCTGACAGAATTCTAGAGGGAAAACAAAAACCAAACAACACTACAACAAAACAAAATACAACAGGAGACATTTAATTCCCAGACTTTTTGACAATCTTAAATGCATCCAAAAAACTTTTGTTTCATTTTGTTGCCAATACACAATACTCAATACTATCGAACCTCTCACAACCATCAAGTGTTCTCAGACTAATGGAACCTTTCAATACTTTTTCTTCCCCAAGAAATGCTCCAAACACCTTTAGCATCATGATTTATGAGCCACAAATGACCAAAAAAAAAAAAACAAAAAAACCCAAAAACAACCAAAAAACAAACAAACAAAAAAAGTTGTGTTACAAATTCATGTACCCGGATTTAAAGGTAAAATCACAAGAAAGGCAGAAAAAAAAGAAAATACTTCTGAATTTTTCTCTCCTTGTGGCTGTCATTAACCTGCATTTAAAGCTAGAAAATAAGCAGTGCAATGTGTAAAATTGAGTTTTGTTATTTAGTTAATAAAAAAGAACAGTATGTTTAGAGCACATATTTACTTTTGATATTTTTCTCATTTACAGTTAAGTTGTTCCATATCTTTCCATATATCATGTATATTCTGACTGGCAGAAAATTATTTGCATCAGTAAATAAAGAGATCATCAGTTGCATGGTCTGAAACCCTCAAATACTGGAAAAAACATGGAAAATTAAGAGTTTTAAAATAAAGTGTTGGATAGATTGTTAAAGCTACATATATAATGACAATCAGGTTATAATCTGGCTTCCTGGCTTCCAAACAGTTCACCTTTGAAATATGAATTAAGCCCACATACGGTGGCTTAGCAAGAGTGTACTTAAGCATTGTATCACAAATTAGTTGTTTTGTCTAAAGGCCATGTTCATCCCACATGAAGGAAATATTATTAATTGAGACCAAAATACGCTGTTTCTATATTCCTATATTAAAGACATATTATCCATACATAGCACACACCAAGGTTCATCCTAAAGTCCTATTTTTTTTCTGCTCATTCTAACGCAAAGAGAAGACATAAAACTGATGTCACTCTACTGCTGCTAACACTTAATTTTTAGGAATTATTCCTTAAGTAAAATAATGTTGAAGCTACATCCAAATCAATATCCAGTAAAGCAAATAGGAAAAAAACAGCAATGTGGTATAGAGGAATATCAAATATCTTCCAGCATATTCCAAACAAAAATTACTTCAAACCACATACTGTGTTTAACTTTAGGCAAGTAGATCTGAAAAGGCACTTTCCTAAAAGAAAGAGTAGACTTCCTTTACAATGAGTGCTTCAAAAAAAAGTTTGAACACAGCTCAAGGAATTAGTTCATCTTTTACCTTCAGTTCCTCAACAGCTTTCTGTAACTCATCAGGTGTTTTATACTCAAAATCTCTTTCCAGATATTCTTCCTCAGCTTGTGTTATCCACTCATGCATCTCTGACAAATCCTTTCTGAGACTCACAGTCTTATCCAAACCACCTTTTAACGCAGCCTTCTTAGCATAGGCCTTTAAGAAAGAAAAGATTACAACAGGACTTAAAGCAAAGCTACTGTACAAGCCTGACAATGTTTTAGCCTGAAAAGAACCAAATTAAATCCTATAATAATAATATTGCTGTAATTAGGCAGATGTTAACAAGTAATTAGGCAGATATTAATAACAGACAATCAAAAAAGTACTACATTTGTAGACATCCTTTTTTTAGCGAATCATGGCTGTGCAGAACGGGTTTGTAATTATTCTAGAATGAGAATCTACACCGTATGCTGATGCCATCAGAAAACAAATCTGGAAAAGCACATCTCCCAGGGATTATCTTCTGTAAGATGTAAAAAGAATAACTACAGGAGATTTTGAAAGTGCATTCAAGGATGAAACCAAATGCTCTTGAGCTATGAAGTTAGATGACCTTCTAACTAGTTCAAATGCAACTTATTAGAGAATAAAGCAATATGCATATCTTTCTTCCATTGATTAAGTAATTAACGAATGTCTCAGAAGGGTAAATATCCTAGAAATAAATAAGGAAAAAAACCGCAATCTCCTGCTGGAAGAAACTATTTCTTGTAAAGGGAAAAATACTACTGTTAAAAGATTTGCCAGTCACTAAGTGGGGGTCATATAATTGTGTAATATAGCTCATGTACAGAACCAGAACTAGATAATATTTTAGATCACCTCATCCCAAACCATTCTGATTCTATTCGTTGTGCATTAACCTATCAAAATTGTCCCTGACTGATCCATTTACCATCCTTCAACAGTATTAAAAAGTTTGCATCAAAAATAGTAAGTTGTACTGGTGCCATTTCTCAGAGTTGGGCTTGCACAGCTTATTGCTCCAATATCCTGCTCTGCGGTGCTGCTTCAGTAAACATTATTTTCAGTAATATCAAGAGAAATTTTCTTAGTATTTGGTCTTAATTTCTGACATTTATTAGTTTGTTACTGATCCTTGAGGACTGGCTGTTAACCACAAATGCAGTTTTACACAAATATTGTTTTTCAGAACAAAATAGAGCAATGACCAGAGAATGTAAAAGCAGAATTGTATGTGGCTCTGCAAAATTGTTTCTTCCTCAGTCCCAGCACCAGAAGAGAAGGTAATCTCCTGTCACCCGAAAAGAGCATCTGAATTGTCAATGACAATTGCCAATTGTCAGCTCTCACAGTCATATTAACTGCATGTATATCAACCCAAGCTGACTTTTCCAAATCATTTCAAGAAACCTCCACAGACCAAACTGATTTTTGTATTTACTACTCATGTAAAGTTATTTATTAATGATGTCTTTAATTAAAATAAAAGAACTGTCCTTTCCTGTTACGTCTCATTCTCTTAAATCCACGCGATTACTGGAGATTAATTTATACACATGCATATGTGCATGAACTCTAAATTCTGAGTCACTGAATTATGAACCCCTCACTGCTTTCATGTCTTTTTTCATTCAGAGTAATGACATGTGATCACAACAATGTAGAAGAAAACATAAAACTAAGTACAGAACTTGATTATTTTGGCAAATGCCTATACAACACCTTCAGAAATCTAGTTTTGCAGGAGCCATCTGTTAGATCTAATATATTAGTATATAACTTTGTTATAAAAATAATAAGATATTGTTTTATAATATAAATAAATATATTTTACATGTACTGCTACAGGCTAAACTACACACTGTAAAATATTGGTTTAATTAATATATCTAAATTCAGTTTCATATCTACTGCATATGTATAGAAAGACAAACTCTGCCAATGAGAACCCCTGATGATTAATTTAAAAAGAACCAGTCACAGCAGGAGACTTGGTACCTGTTGGCAAATGTGGTCCCACTGAGCATTGAGATCCTTTAGCTCTGACTCTATTCTGGAAGCAAATTCTGGCTCTGCTTCACTCTTCATTTTCTTCCCAATCTCATTAACACTGTTCAAACTGGGCTGGATTGTCTGGATATCATTTACTAAAGCCTAAAGGAATAGCAGAAGATTAGGCAAGCAGCATTCACACAAAGTTTCAGATATGGTATCCCTACAAAAATGTGTCTATATGAGATTCTGACTTGTCTAGGGTCCAGTCAAATGAGCACAATCAACCGACTTAGCTATGAAAAAAAATTAAAAAGGAATAAGCAGCTGTAATGTGGCAAGCTATTGTATACCAAATAAAATTATGTAATTTTAAATGTTATAAACTATAAATATATACACAAATAAATATATGTAATCTATTTTAATATAAATACATACATATATATGTATATATACTATAAACTATAGTTATAAAATAGAAATATATACATAGATAATGTCGTATTATATATATTATATCTCTTAAAATGCTTCCCTGCTGTTGGTTGAAAACATAAGAAATACCTAGATTTCTTATTCACATTTCTGAAAGAACATTCCATTATAATGGTGAAAAATAATGATAATTCTCATTTAAATGATGGCTAAGAGAAAGTATGAGGAACTTGCAGTTCCGTAAGATCACTGTGTATGTTTCGGAATATTTACACATCCTGCCAGAACATTTACAGAACTTGTAAATTCCACTGAACATATAGACAGGGACCATCATGGATTACAAGATTCACTGCACTTACACACTCTGTTGGGACAGGAGGAAGAATTTGTAAACCCTGTGATGGAAGTACCAATACTTCATGATGCTTTAAAACTCTGCTGGGATAACATCCTGAAACTTGTAAGTTTAGTGAAAAAAGAATGGATATAACTCACAATGCCTGCAAGTTCTTTTGGTACAGTCAGAAAAGTTTGTAAATCACATGAGTAATGGATACAGAAAAAGATCTTTTGGCACAGATTATACAGGTTAAAAAAAAAAAAAAAGCAATGTCCATAAGCTCAAAAAAGTAAATAAACAGTTGACTTTAGAGGCTAGTTACATATTATTTCCTGTATTTGATGGTGTGATCCTGCTACAAATACATTAAAAAAACCTGTCACTGTGTGTGTTCTTCTGATATTAAAGTTTACATGTTTTTAACCGAATTTTTCTTCAAACCCAGGACATGCAAAATGTTCAAATACACTGCAGAAGGCAATCCCCTTTCTACATGAATTCATTCTTAGGAACAGCAATCATTTGTGTAACTTCTGTATAAGCTCGGGTCATAGAGAAGAACTGAATAACTGCCAACAGGCAGGTAATACTCACTGTACATTGCTCAAGTTGCTTTTCCAGTGCTTCTGAGTCTCCAAGGGCAGGCCACTCTTCCTTCAGAAAAACATCCACTTCAGCCATCCACTTCTTTAGTGTTTTAGTGTCATTCTGTGTATTAAAAAGACATTTCATTGCATCACACAAAACCTGACTGGCAAGAGTGTAATTCATCCTGACACCACAACTAAAACTCATTGCAATGTAATTTCAACATTATTGAACTGCCTGAAAATACAAACAAAGCAAACAAGCAATTTTACCTGGGACTGTCATCAACACTTTAACCTATACTCGGACCATTTCTGACCAAATTTAATGTGTCTAGGAGCAGACAACTTTATGGCTCTCAAATTTATGCCTTCTAGATACCATTTGTGTTTGGATACTGCATGCTTGTTCATTGGTTCCTTCTATGGCTTCAGATTATTCATACTTGGCATTTAATTCAAGCTCACCTATCAAACCTTCTGTGCTTCCATTTAAACTTCACTGTCCTTTTAGAAGTTATATGCTCTAGTGCCTATTTTTCTACCAGAACACAACACAGAAAAACGCCCTTACTATTCAGAATGAAAAAAGCCAGTGTAAAAGAAAGAGATTCACTTCAGAAACTAAAATAATATAATGACCCAATGAATAATTTCAGAGCCTCTCAGTTACTGTTTCTAGCACTAGAATAGTAATATAATTTCCATAATCTTTATTTAACTCTTGCAGTTAATAAAAAAAACCTGAACATCAAATACTTGAAAAGAAGGAATGCTACCAGTCTAGGCAACATTACATAGGTAATCTAATAACTTGAAAAGTAGAATGAGATTTAAAAAATACCACTTAAAATTACCGTAAAATGCCATCTTAGGTAAACAGATGCACATATTAAAATAAAACTATATATGGCAAAAATTTTAAAAGTAAATTATAAAGCATTTTTTCATTAAACTATTTTAATCACCAATTAAATACATATCGATATTACATGCCAAATGCAAAGCTGAAATAAAGCACAAAAAGGATGCTAGAATAGAGACTGTGTCCTAAAATGTATACAAATATACCTTAGTAACTATTATGACATAGGTAACCAAAGGGAACATTTCCCTAGTATGACTGATATATTTAAAAACAACAGACTACCATGGAAAATTAACAGAATTAATAAAATTAATCATACAGAAATTATCCATATACTTCAGAATGGCAATTACCAAAACACTGTTGAAATATCTACCGTGCATTCTATTATCCAACAGTAAAAATAGTTCAGAATCGTATTTCATGATGAAACTTCAATATCTTTACAAGAATACTTTAAGTATAGTTCATTAATGTGGTAAAATGTAGATCTGGTGGGATTTACTTAAAAAGAGATTAGTCTCCAGCTACCAATGAAGATCAAATGCATGACTCGCATTTTCAACCAGATTGTAAATGCATTTTGTTTACGAACACTGATTTCATCATATCCCATATCCCACTGACGCATTCCATAAATTACAACAGCCAAAACAATAATCTGGATGAGAAGTCATTCAATGAGCTCAAAAGACAATGACTTTTATATTAGGTGTGTACCAGAGGCATTTCAGCAATAAATATAAGGGCTAAAATTTGTGTGCATCAACAGCTCACACTGCTTTGAATGTTTTACAGAGCATGGTCATGATGCTCAGGACCTTTTTAAGAACAGTTGGGAAAACCTTTAAATTTGGCAGAGGGGCAGGAGTGGAGACAGGAGGCAGAGGGGAAGGAAAAGACAAAAGCTTAAATTTCTTAAGTAAAGTGCCTTGATTTTTTTATGTGGCAGTCTTTTGGGAGTAGGGTGGCATCTGTGAGGAGAGGTGTTGTCTTGTACTGGATATAGACAGTTCCAGCTTCCCCCTGTGGAACCACCACAGGACATGCCTGATGCCATGGTGAGCTAGTGATGCTCAGTGACAATGTAGTTAAAAAAGGGCAAAAATGTCAGACAGACAGAGGAGGAGAGGAAAAAAGTGAGAAACAGCCCTGCAAAAAGTGAGGAGCAGCCCTACAGACACCCAGGTGAGGCTCCAATGCTGCCATTCTAAATACCTAAAACACATTTCTGACTTCTGGCAACTGCCACCAAGGAAGGTACTGCAATATTACAGATGACTTTAATTATGTAAGTGAATTCATTAAAGTCAATGTGGTACAGCTACTTCAGATGCATGAATAAGTGCTTCAGCTACATCAGAAAAGGAAGTAGAGGAACATTATTTGCAATTTTTACTGAAATTAAAGCTTTTTGTTAATGAAACAACATAGGCAGAAACAGCCACAAAATCAGAATTCAAAGTAAAATTTTGTTCCCATCAAAATCAAGCAGATATTTAGATACATTTTATGTCATGTTTTGATCATCTCACTTTTGGTGAAGTACCTAAACGTGTTCTGTCCTAGTCCCACAGCAACAAGCCACCACATATAAACTGAGGCTGAGAAAGTTTGATTAACCTGGAATCGCTGGAGTTTGGTCACACGCTCCTCCAGTTTCTGGCAATGTTCCGCCAGCTGTGCCGAGAGCTTCTTCCAGCGGCCGAGGACCACCTCGACCTCTGACCGGTAACTCTGACTGACCTCTGCAGGGGCTTTCCTGGACAGCTCTTCCACAGTTGTGCTGAGATAGTTCAGGCCTTTTTGCTGCTCTGGCAGAGAACTTTGTAGAGCCTATGAATAAGAAGCAAGTGGAATCCCGATTCACGCGCTAGGCAATTCTCGTCATTTCACAAACACAGGCAAGACACAGAGGTCACCTTTGCTAAAATATGCAACGGCATAATTTACTGAGCAATTTACAGCTGTTTTTCTCACACAATGTAGAAAGTAGGCGTTTTTTTAGTTGAACTGAGAATATAACCAGAGGTATTTATACTTGTTAATAGATGTAACCTATGTACATTTCATTAATTTGAGATAGGAATTTACAATGGCCCTGAGGATTACACTTTCTAAAGAACTAGAGAGAAGAACTAGAACATGGGGAAAAAAAATAAACTTAGAGAGCTGATTCTGTGATACAAAGCTTTTTGTAACTTCTCAAACTTTTGTAATTCTCTGCCCAAATTTACTTCATCTAGGGTTTGTTTTTTGGTTTTTTTTTTTATATTCTACTTTTTTATTTCTGAAAGTGCATCAAACAATATGCTCATTAGCCATCCAAGAGTAGAAACTCTATCAGACATTGAGATACAGGGAAGGTTTGTACCCACTGGCAAAATTTGTTCCACATTTGCGTCTGCTTGTAAATTAGACAGGAAATCTGTCAAAAGACTGTGCTGCATTTTGCAAATCAGAATAATTTTCATGTCAGTACTGGAAAACGGAATGACCTAAATCTACATTTAACTACCAGAGCTATCATCAAAGGAATATTTTATATACCATGGGGACAAACAAGGGCTTTCCTTAACATTTTCAATATCTTATAAAATTGCTTTCAATGGTGAACATTATTTAAATTTCTTTAACTCCAGGAATCAACATAAGCAAGCAACCACCATCTCCTGAAGCCCTGGCCTAAAACCCAAATAGACATTATTTATCCAAGATCCACAGGCTTCAGCAGATTCATGTACCAACTTTGAGTTCTGTTCTTCTAAACTTCTCAGTTGAGACATTCATGCCCACAGCTTGATCACTCACCTTCAGCTCCCTGAGTCTCTGCTCCATGATTTCATATTCAGCAATTGCAACCTGAGGCACGGAGAGTTTAGTTTCTGACTGCTGCATCCACACAAGTATAGTGTTCATTGTCTCCTTGTAGTGTGCAGGAGGCAAACTGTCAAAAACTACATTCAATGGGGAAAAAAAGGGAAGGAAATAAAGGAAGGAAGGAAGGAAACAAAACAGTTTTTTGTTTCACTATTTGGTTTGCTGACAGAAGACACTTGATAAAAGATCAAGCCTTATTGAAGTCTATGTCTGTTTGGCAAGAGATTGCAACAGGCTAGTGTGTTTCAGAAATATAAAAAATCATTTTGGAAGCAAACATATTTTGAAAAATGAACACACTCTTTCTAACGTGTGAGATATCTCTACCATTTTATGAGTTGTGTGTCATTTCACTTTGTTATTACAGGTCAGAAGACAACTTACATGATCAAGACAACTATTTTAAATATGTGTGTTCAGAGATCAAAAGACAAACCATTGTACTTAACCTAAAATCTAATTTCAGAAATGTATTAAGAACTAGGGTTCCCTTTTATGGCCCATGTTTATGTGTTCAATGTTTCTGTTCAAGTAAAATGTTCCATTTAAGACATCTGTTAAAAGCTTAGAAAATTAATCTTCCTTCTACAATAAAGTTGAATTTTATTGAACTGTGCTTATCGTGCCAACATTACAGCTGCTGCAAATAGACAACATCTGGCACACACATGAACAACTCATTAGCAGAGGCATTCCCCCTGCCATCAACAAGAGCTGCCTCTATACTCACTGAAAAATGTACAGATAAATAGCATGGCTGGTTGGAACTGAAACATTTCCAACTTGTACATAATAATGAAGAACATAAAAGCTCAAAAAAAGTTGCACCTATTTGTATCTCCTTCATTCTCTTCAATCTTCTCTGGGGTTTCACAAAGAAATGTTCTGAAAAATAATATAGCTGTCCAAAAAGTAGTTTTGACAAACAACACAGTTAAAATTTTTAAGTGCAAGCTTGCTTACATCATACAGCAGTGCTTGGCAGAATGTAGTTCAGATTTCAACCAATTTTTTTTAGTTGATCAACAGAATGCTACGTGAAAAATTCTTGTATTTTCAGTCAGATATCATAACAACATCCTAAAACCAGGACAATCTCTCTTGTGGAGTATGCACATCATATGGCAAACTTTCCTCATAAAAGACTTGGTTCATATGATTTATCACATACATCTGGAGACTTACAAAAGATAGGACTGGGTACCAGGAAAGACAAGAATTTCTTCTCTTTTGAGGCATTTTTGTGCACAGAAATCAATAGTAATATATTATTTGAAACACAAAACCCCAAAATTTTCCATCTCATCCAACAACATTTTAAATCTTTTTTTTTTCCTTAATGAAATTTGGATTGTCTTTGACTCATTTAATGAAAACAATTTCTACTTTAGAAGAGAACATGCATTTAAACTCTTCACTCCAAGTGAATGGAGATCTAATTTCAGCAGCTCAGATATGTTAAAGAATTATACAACTCTTAACTGCAGCTTTATTTAGAAATATGAAATGGAATTCAGTATTGTGATGTAATTTTTGACTTCTCTAAGTTATTTTGCCCTTCAAATGAAAAACAAATCTTCTGGCTAATGTATAACTTCAAGCATTTAAGTAAAAGAACAGCTATCTTTGGTAGTACTGAAGAGTATCTCAGAACAGGTGAAAACTGCTATAGCAAACTCCACCAAATTGCATCAAACTCTTATCCTGCAAGTTTGCCAATAGTAGTAGAATTTTTAAAACCATCCAAACACTGCAAACATTTCATTAAATTGTAATGAGCTATGGACCAAAGAAGAGTTCAAATGGATTACAGATGTTGATTTAATCAAGCTGCTGTCTTTACAATTTGGCTATTAAACATTAACTTTAAAAAGCATCTTTGAGTGTAACCATAGTTTTCCCATTTTGCTTTTCCAGGTTACTACAGATTAGTAATAGTGAAATACTTTTTGATTCTTTTTTTAAGATAGACAGCGTGGCAGCATTTTCATCCACAAGGAAGCACATGAACTTTTAGGATGGCACTTAAGAGCCTTTATTATTTTATCAGCACACGATGTCAATGGTGAGAATTCAGTCAAGCTCCTACAGTGGGATTCACACTACCCAGTTATAACTGTCTAAATAATCTAACACATTTATGGCCTCTCTGTGGGCAATATGAATCTCTAAATTCTCCATGCTAACAACATAAACCCACATTCATGACCTGCTACTTTTTATCCTAAAATTTGCTTTGTGATGCAAGTATTTATGGACTAAAGTCCACACAATAAGCAAAGTGCATTAATATGGATTCTACTGTATTATATAAAAAAATAAATTGGCAATGAGAAAGATGTAGTATGTCCTAAATATGGACCTAGTTATATGGGCCTAGAAATATCAGAATACAGTTCCCATCACAGAAGTGAAGAATGTTTTTGTATTAATCTATTCCACTTGTTGGGAATGCATTTTGGTGTAACTGACATTGTAACCTCCAAGAACTGACACGCAAATATATTGGCACTTGCATATTTCTTTTAGAGAAAGTCTGTAAATTTGGAAAGAGAATGTTCAAATAGATAACTTGGTTAGGATATATTTCTAATAAATAGAACTATCTTAACATGTGAAAATAGCTTTCCAAGTAAGTAAAATATTTTGTTTTTCCTCACAGCTCCCTTGTATTTTGTGACCAGATTTTTCAGTCAAAAATATTTTCCCAAATCAGAAATGAAATGAGAATACAATTATCTCAACAACTATCAAATCACACTGGATAGGTTGCAATGTGTTTCTCCTGCAGTCAGTACAAATCCCACTGTTCATCACACCATCAGAAAGGCAATAAATATAATCTATGGGACCATTTTAGTAAAGACTTATTCCCTGAAATAAATTAACAAGATTGAACCTCATGTATTTCCAATAAAAATCTCCTCAGTAGTAAATGCATTTTCAAAGCAGGCTGATTTTTCCACAACTTTGTTTTGCTTATTTTGTAATACAAATACTTGAACCAATTCATCAAGGTCTTTATACCAATGTCTTCATGAAAGCTGTGATTCCCTTCTCCTACGTTTTTAACCAGAAAGTCTCGAATCATACTTTTGAAGACACAATTATTTTTAGGTGGGTTTATTTTCCATCCATAAAAATATTCATTTTTACCACTGAGGAAAAGGATAAAATCACCTACAGAGTAGAGGACATTATCTCATACACATTAATTTCACAGGCTGCTTTGTCCTTTCAATCTTGATTTAAATAAAAAATAATTAATGGAGGAAATGGATGGGGGAAAAAAAGGAAAATAAATTGCTTGAATGCTACTTATTAAAACAATAAATTCTCACACACATCTGAATTGTATCTTCAGCTTGAAAGACACATTTAAAGAAGGTTAAGCAAACTTTATCTCTCAAAATCAAACAGCAATGAATATTTTTACTACTAAATCATAGTTCTGGTCTTAAAGAAAACTTATGATGTTTTACGGACACTTTCTTAAAATTCTCCTTCCTCAAATATACAATGATTTGTGAAAGATTATTTTACATATCATTACAATTTCACCGCCACTTATAACCCATTTCCAATGTACTTAGAGAAGCAAAATAAGTTAGCAGCTCAAATTTTTAACCAAAGAAGAATAATTATAGACTAAAACTCCAAATGGTCATCCAACTGTCACAGTTACTGCAGTTTATTATCTTATAAAATTATAACACGTTTGAATTGCATGAGCTCTATGCAATCCAACACTAAGATACTGTACTAATGGATTAGAGAGAATAATGATGTGCATGCAAAATAATTTTAAGCATGGCATGGGTAAATAAAAAGTCTAAAGAATCTTGACATGATACAGAAGGCAAAAACTTTCTAAAGTACTTCCTGAAATAAACAGGAGAAAATCATTTGAATGCGGATGAATAATTCATCATTAATAATAACAACAGCAATGATGACAATGATGACTTCACCTTTGGGAATTACTGATTCTGCAAAGGTAGAATCAGAACTTGAAAGGAAAGCACAGTGCATAAATTTATGAATCAGAAAAAATTGGAAATAAATATGACCTTTTCTTTGCCACCTCCATCTTGATACTTTTAGTTTTACCTGTGACAAAATTCTGGGAATTTTTTTGAGTTACTTTCTAAAAATCTAGTGATTTTCCAATTTCCCTCTGAAGAACAGCCCCATCAAAATGAGAACATGTATTTCAATCAAGGCCATGACTGGGTAACAGTTCAACGCAGTGAGACTGAAAAGCAGAAGCACCTTAATGGAATTTAGTTCAGTCACAGAGCTAGAGGAGTGTTAGAATGAATCAGCTGCCACGCAGGAGGAAGTTTGAACCAGGGAGAATTCACTTACCTGACACTGACTGTCAGCTCTCCCTGGGCTCAGGGGGAACGGGAGGCTGATCAGGCTGCTCCCTAGAAATCTCTCTGACAGAGCAGCAGATCATTTCAAGACAAGTAAATATGAAGTACATACCCTCATTTTTCACCAGGGCATTACAAAATCTAAGAGTTTCATTGGGAAATCAGATTATTCATATTCGACTTATTGCCAGCATTGCCCATTTCACTCCCTTGTGACTACTGAACAGTTTTAAGCTCTGACCTTCATCTTTTCTATATACCAATATTCTAGACATTACCCTAAACGTGTTTGGGAAGAAGAGAGAGCTGGAATGCTGGATACATCACATTCAAAACGACCCATGGCTGTACAGACACTATAGAAAGTGAGGAAAATGGGTATTTCTTAATATTTTATGAGGTTGTATCTCTTTCATAAACAGCACCACAAAATAATGAAAAAAGCCCACCACATAGGTTTCAGAATTTAAATTAGGTTTTATGACTGGAAACGCTAATCAAATCATGGAGAAAAACATGTAAGAAAATCTGAATTAGTCTTTAGTACTATTTTATTGACAAATCTACCGTGCAGAACAGAGAAACTACTAAGCACTCTTGAATGTTTTTAAAAAAAACCCCAAAACGAAACTACCATCACTTTCAAAAAAACACAATCAAAACCTAACCAAACAAAAAATATTTGAAGGAGACAATCCCCAAAATTAGAGAAAACTGTTTATGAGGGAAAAATTCCCTTGAAAAACAGATCAGCTAAATACCCTTATCCATCAGAAAAGAAAATGAAGCAATGGAACATTAACAAAAAAAAGGAAAAAACCCTCATAAAATAACCAAACCTTTTATGATGGTCAAAAATAAATATCTTTTGAACATAAAAAAACCCCCCAACCTTAATGATGAATCAAAAAAGAAAACTCTTTTTAACACATTTCAGTTTTATGTACAGGAAAGAAAAAAAAGGGATAGAATACTTCAAAATATCTGCAAAACATCATCCAGTCCTCAGGAAACTTTTCCATCTGTAGGTAATAATTAATTACAAATAATTTATGCAAATAAAAGATGGAAATAACTAAAATACTCAAACAAAATTTCAACATTTTCTATTAAAGTAAGGCCAGGATAGAGACATGTGATATGGCCCATCTGTACAACACAAGAAAAGTAGTAACAACTGTCCAGGGCTCCATGAAATAATGATTTAGAAACTTCTGTTCTCTAGCACTTAAGGAGACTCTCCCCAGCCTGTTCAATGCTCCCACCCCAGGAGAGCTGTTTCTGTGCTGGCCAGGGCACTGGAGGAGCTTACTGCAGCCCAGGACGGGGAAGGAATGCCCAGCAAGAACTTTACCAAAGCCCACGGCATTACAGTTCAGGCAGCGAACACCATTTACCTGACTGGACTAATCAACTGGTTAATACAGGACCTCTCACTACAGTGAAATTTGATGTGGCAAAACCAACAATTATGGAAGTTTAGATAGAGAAGAAATTATAAAGAAGCTAGTATTTACACTATTTTTCTGTTGGGAGAATGACAACTGATTTCAGCATACAAAACATAGTCACATTATTGTTTTTCACATCTTACCCATTGCACATCTTGACTTTAGAGTCATGAATAAACTTTACACCCCTTAATGTCAAATTTCTACAATCCATCCTTTCATCACTTGCTATGGGACACTTGTATTTTATTTCTTCTGTTCTCCTATGCATCATCACCTCTTCAGTTTGCATATGTGGACACATGTAAAATAACGTCAGCAATGAAGTAATGTAGTGTTGAAAAAAAAATATCCAAAACTCTCCATGAAATAATTTAGGAGGAATGCTAGAAAAATCCACTAGAAGGAGCTAGCACTATGTCAAATTTCAAATCAGTACAGTAGTTCAGAAATATCAGTGGTTTAAGAGGCAAATAGTATCTTTGTTGTTGAGGAAAGTTAGTTTTTTTTCTGATACTTTATTAATTTCATAATCCAATACAGAAAGTGTACAGTAATCATGGATATGCTACGTATCATTAATTAGGAATAGTTAACTTTCCATTTTGGTATAGCATTTTGCCCCTTTTGAAAAATTAATTTTACTAAAAATATTGCAGATAATGTTATAACTGGCAGTCATGTGTTCTGTGTTGCAAATAAGAAAGAGTTGGTCACATGATGAAAAACTAGATGTGCTGAGGTAGCTATTCTCTTTGATGAGATTTATGGAGTTAAATTTCTATTCCGTGAAAATCTAGAGCAGATTCACACCTGTAATTAAGCTCTCTTTCCTCTCTACTGAGTGACAGAGATGGACTGCCCCATCCTATAACCCAACTAAACAAAGACAGCTTTATGGTGCCAAAAGACATCACTGAATCTGTCCATAAACATACTAACAAGGGGATATTTGATGGTAGAACTACATTGAGTGGAAGTTTTGCTTCTGAATAGTGTACCTACCCTTGATCTATTATTGATATAAAATATGGAATGCACTGATAATTTTTGAAAGACTAATTCAATTGCAAAAAAGAGCACCTGAATTGCACTACTGGTTTACTATCACAAAAGCAAATACAAAACTGGGAAAGCAAAATATAAACACCTATTCTATGCGTGCTAGTCAGGCAAATTGACTTCTTGTCAAGAACACTTACTGGTCTGTAGCTGCTTTTCTCTGGCATGCATGTCAGCAAATATTTGTTTGAAATGGCTGGTAAAAGCAGCAAGGTCAGTATCCAGAAACACTGGTCCTTGTTCTTTCTCTTTGAGCGCTTGACTTCGAGCCTTTAGCCGCTCAATCTGAGGCTGCAGGGTTGACATTCGAATGATTTCATCCTGCATGTTTGAACAAAAAAAAAAAAAAAATCAAGATACAGCTACCCAAGAAATGAAATCACTAGTGCCATGAAATCACCACTGTTTCAGTGCACATTACACAACTGTTTTGCTTCCAAATACATCAGTTACAATACAAATCAATTCAACATTTTAAACCTTTCCTCAAAAGTCAGTACTTCTACCCCCAATAAAATTGTTGATGGATATCACTGCTTAAAGTCACCTTAAAGCCACTTTCACAAAACATAATGCTCAAAGAAAATAAGACAGATTGTACAGTAAAATTTCAAGCCTAAGGAATATCCTTTTCAAGCGAAGCTGGGAAGAGAAAATCTCCATGTGTACCATAATCCTGGACCCATCTCTGTTAGATTATACACAGGCTAAATAACATGGAGAGATGAAGATGCCCAGTGATTTCCAACATCCTTACAGCAACACGTTAGAGCCTGAGGTTAAGATTAGGATAGCACAGATCAGTTGGAAGGGATCTTCAAAGAACATTTATTCTAATGGCCTGACTACTTCAAGGCTAACAAGTTAAAGCACGTGGATAAGGACACTTTCCAAACGGCTCTTTAAGACTGACAGGCTGGGGACATCGACCACCTCTCCAGAAAGCCTTTTTGTTACACTCTTTGAACACCTTTCCATTCCAGTCTAAACCCCCCCTGGCACAGCTCTGAAGCATTCCCATGTATCCTGTCCCCGGATACCAGGGAGAAGAGATCAGCACCTTCCCCCTCATTCCCCCTCTCATGAAGATGTAGAGAGCAATGAGGCTGTGCTGTTATATCTTGTATACACCGTGAGACGTGCAACCACCAAATAAAAAGAAACGAGCAAAGAAAGCCAAATGTACAGTTCATAGCAGAGCTATTCAAAGAAAAGTTTTCTTCATGAGAACTGAGACCTCTGTAGGTACAATGACAGCTGGAAAATGCCTGCAAACTGAAGTAATAGCACAGATCTCAAATTGGCTTTCAAACGTTTTGTGTTTGAGAGCTTCTGGAGTCAGAGATTTCCTAGAGCCAAAATTCTACAAGCATGCATTGCAATTTATAATGCAATACTACACTTCAATATATTCCTGTCAATACATATTGTCTTGTAAGCTCCCCACCCACAGAGCTGTCTACAGTAAGAGAGAGAAGCAAATTTATATGATGGTGCAGCACACAAATAAAAACAATTAGGGGGAATTATAAGTGAACTGGTGTTACAGTTTTTGTATAACTCCTGTGATTCTCTCATATTGTGACAAAAGAATATTCGTCCATTTGACTACACAACCCACACTGAATCAGAACAGGGTATGTAAGGCATGTACCCTTACAGGGTATGTAAGAAGTAAAGTGGTCTGCAATGGCAGAATTTTGGACTCGAAGACATTGTTCTGGCACAGATCCTTAACAGAGGCGATGAGCAACATCTTCTTAATGAGGAACCAAAGAGACAGATTTTTACATGAAAATGAAATCTCAAAAAGACTTTAAGCCCACAGTCCCCTCTAAGGTCTGTGTATCCTAATAGCTAAATATTTGGGGCAGAGTTTTAAAGACTCATATCCTGGGTTCTACTGCCTCTTTATTTCTTTACCAGTCTTTCCTTTCCTTGAACAAATATTTTCAGTAATTATTTTGTAAATCCAAGGAGTCCATTTGTCATTTTTATACTGAAATACTATAGGTCATAATCTGTCCCTTGAACACCTACGAAGTACAATATCATAAAAGACTTGAAGAAGAATCTCTAACCTTGCATCTTTCTAACTGTGATTTTACTGTAGCAGGATCTGTTGCTGGTGTGGGTTGTGCTTTCAGCCAGTTTTCTGCAGTAATTGCTGTCTGCTCCAGTTGCTGCAGCTGGGAGTAGAAGTCAATGATGTTATTTTGGTACTCCAGCCATGCCAGTCTTTCACTCAGCAACTGACAGAACTCAATCCAGCGGCTCTTCAGCTGCTCTGAGGCTTGTCTAATGTTGTCAGGATTCAGACCCTCTAGAAAAAACAAGAGAAGAAGATGCTTAAAGATAAACAAGTTACAAAGAAAAGGGGAAAAAAAAAATGAAAAAAAAAAGGGAAAAAAAAAAAAAAAAAAAAAAAGAAGTAGGATAGTTTAACAATTCAATTTCTCTATTTGAGAGCATATAAATTCAGTTAATGATTTATCACCAAATAACAGTTCTGAATCTACAGATGTTACACATTAGTGGGGAAAGCATATCAAAAATATTTAAAGTTGCTGCCTGGGTACTTTTGTTGCTATGGGAATGAATTATAAACTACATTAAAGTACAAGAATGGGAATAAAGCAGAAAGTAGAGATACAATACATAAAGCTAATTAAATCTGCTCTAAGAAATAACAAAATGCCTGACAGCTGGATTTTGAAAACTATGCCTGGACTGTAATTAGATTTTAATGTACAAGACTGTTGCTGGCTTTTCTTCTATAAAAAGACTGATTACAATTAATAGGAACTATACTCCACAGTTATTTAGAGGTTTCTGATAATCCAACCCTTGAATTTTGCATTACCTTATTTTAGAAATACCATAAACATTAAGGAATAAACAAAGCATCAGATCAAACCTCCATCTAGGCCAGCCCTGTGCATCCAACAATGACCATGAGGAGACAGTAAGAAAAGAGCCAAGAAACCACAGCTGATGCTTTTCTATGGTTATTTTCAAAGTGTTTGATTTCTCTGATGTAGTGGGCCTATTTCGGTCTGTTGTTCAACAGTCATGCTTATATTAAAATTCATAAAATAGAACTGACTTTAGTTATTAGAGACAAGGTAATTATTTAGAACAACTAAAAGGTAAAGGGAATTTTCTTCACTTTCTGTGAAGAAAGTAAAGCAATACAAATAAAAGGTAAGAAAATGTGTGTGACAATGACATAATTCATAATCACTCTGTAACTTGAACTCAGGTTGACTTCAAAATAATATTAACCTAATCATCTCATTTATTTTTCAATGGAAGTTTAAATGTAGTTCCTAAAATTTTTTAAATTTTAATGACATGCAATGATACACATAGCAATAGGACCAATATTGATTTCAAAATGAGTAAAATTCTCAAATCATTGAGCAATGCCATATGCTTAAGAACACTTTTAATAACATCATCACATAGTCATACAATAGCCAACCAGTTAAACAGAAGCTATGTTTTTAGCAAAATAATAAAAATTAGAGTATTTTTCTTTAAAGCAAGTTTAAAAGCAAATGAGACAAAAGCCTTCTGTGCTCTACTTCTGCAATCTTTGATACACTATCAAATAGGGGTTTTCTGGTTTGCAATCTGAACTCCAAATCTGCAGGAGAATTCCTTTATCAGGAATAAAAAATAGTAAAGTTCATGGCAATTTTGGAAGGTAGGACATAGGAAATAAGAGTCCAAATTACAGCTAAATGCCTTAAATAAAAAGTACTAGATTATTTTTACAATAAAATGTTCTAAGGAATTGCTATAATGCATACTATATGGTAAACCACACTAAATGATAATCAGGGATCATGTCTGTTGTGGAGCACCTTAGTGCTCTGGCAAATCCTATTCTGGATCCAGCTCAGGGCTATTTCATTCAGAGTTGCTTGGAAACAGCCCACTTGGAAACAGACTGCAGTCCCTGATAGCAGTTCTCTGGATATGCTTTTTCTCTGGGATGGTGCCCCAGCCAAGCAAATTGTACAGCATTTCAAAAAGTGAAACTATGGGAAAAATAGAAAGCCCAGTACTACTGGGAGATGATGGCAACTGTGGTGGTTGGAGCAGCTCCACATCCACATTATATTCAAAAAACTGAAGAGCACGGTTTAAGGACTGAGCAAGGATATAAAATGAGCCTTGAAGCATGAAGAGGTAAAAAATTATTTTGACACATCTTAACAAAATCCAAAAGTGATCTTGTCTTCTGCGAGTGTGTGTATGCATCTGGAGATGTGGTAGCATAACTACATTTTCTAAAAGCGTAATGTCTAATGAGCATGTGAATAGGCAGCAAAAACCTGAATGGCACAGCACATCTGAATAACATCACAGACAACCAGGCACACAGATGCTGAATCTCAACAACAGCAAGTACAAACATATGTATAGACAATAATACTTTAACTATGCTGTATTTCAACAATTGTTTCTGCTGTGAGTTGGTTATAAAAATGCTGTATATTCATAACAGAGAGCAGATTATCTTTGCCACTGTGTTCATAATTATCTCTGAACCTGGAAGACATTGCCTGTGAGTTTGGTAGACTAGATATAAAAATATCACTATATTTATTCCTACTTTCCTCTCTTGTCAGCTGCCACAGTCTCCCAAGTACCCTTAGGCGAGATTATGATTACCAGAAGTGCAGTCATGGATTCTCCACACATAATAATACTTTTCACTGCAATATTTTTCTTCAAGGATTCAGAGAGGACTGTATATAAGATGAAAATCTAGATTCACCAGATGCTCTTTTCTTATTTTGCTTATAGGTCCCTCTTAACATGACATATTTAAATATGTGAAAATAGCCACTATTATTCAATTTTTCTTTAATTCTGTTATTTAACATCTAACCTTTGAGTCTAAATGTGATTCCATAAATACATAGAGAAAGAAATGCTTTTGCTCTTCATGTTTCTGAAGTGGACAGTACAAAACTGGTTTATGCAGAGTCATGTTTGGTAAAATATTGCAGAGATGCACCTCCATTAGGCAGAATATACTACTGAAAGGAAGATAAAATCTTTGTAACATGTGTTTTTAAAATTCTTATTTCTCAGTCTATTCAGGTAATTTAAAACTGTCCATCAGATGCCAGAATGTAATTTCCAAAAGGATGCAATAAAATGGCTGTTACTTGCACTTGAGATCATTTGGGCAAGTTTGACCCATTGGTGAAAATCAAGGATTTCACAGAACCGTGGAATCATTAGGTTTGGAAGGGATTTCTGGAGATCACCCAGTCTAACCCTCGTGCCCAGGCAGTCCCACCCAGAGCGGGTGACACAGGAACGCGTCCAGGTGGGGTCTGAATGTCTCCAGACAGGGAGACTCCATGACTTCCCTGGACAGCACTGGGTTCCAGTGCTCTGCCACCCTCAACATAAAGAAATTATTCCTCAAGCTGAGGTAGAATTTCCTGTGTTTTACTTTATTACTCTTTAATAAACACCATTATTCCTTGTCCTGTTTGGAACTTTCTTCTGTGATAACTACTGATTTCTTCATTAACTTAAGCAACTTTACCAATACATACCAAAAGTTTACAAGCAGGCAAAGAAACAATATAAAACCCATTTTCTGGTAAAACATTATTTTATGAATAGTGTTTGGTTCATAATCTTTTAATGTTTCACATTCTAAAAGCTTCTGCAATAATCATTGTATAAATATAGTGTACCCAGAGGAAACAGATCATTATCTGAAGTGCATCCATTAATTTTATTACCTTGTATACTGCACATAACAAATTGTGCCTGAATATTTTTAATTGTGCAGCACCTTACATGCAAGTGCTTTGGAATTGCCACTTAATATGAAATATATCTTGTTAAGTGCATCTGTCATTTGCTATGGTTCTGTGATAGAATAATGTAATACTATCTGGTTTTTTGTAGCTTTCGACTCTCGTGTGACTTACAAGATAATGTATTTCTTTCACAGAATGGTGACACTTCAGAATTACATGTTTTATTGCAACAAATTGATTTGTATTCACTTTAATGCTTCCTTTCAAAATTCTCTGATTATTCATTTTGATGCCCTGTTTATTTTATTCCAAACTACTATAATAGCCAAGTGTCCACTCAAACTGTTAAACTGCTTCACTTATGCATCAACAGATTTTTTATTCTATCTTATAATATAATTTGGTAAAGAAAAGCAAAACAGATTTTTTTTTCCCCTAGAAACACTGGTAAACAGAATATGTAAGTTTTCACTGATTGCAATCATCAGACTTCTTTGAAAGCATGAGCAAGGAGAGGCAGAGCACAGCCCATAGGGGTGGTTGGGTAAAGAAGCATCCACCAAAAGCACCAATGATTTCCCTTGTGATGGGAAAAGCCCTGCAAATGGCAGTGTCCAGACACCCTGCCTACAAACACAGGAACAGCTATGCTGTGGGAGTAGGAAGCTCTTTCCAGTGCAAAATACTTTTGCTGACAGTGGCTGACAATGTTTATACAAGGGTAGAAGAGTGTTCTGTGTAAATATGTTTTCTCAGAATATTTCCCTCTGCTAAGAACCAAATAAATTAAACCCTAAGTAAACCAATCCAATTCTCTCCAGAATCCTGTTTTGTTTTGTTTTGTTTTTTTTTACTTATTCCCTCTCCTACCTATCATGGAAAAAACAAAAGCAAGAAAATAAATATAAATGATATAACAATGGTGTTCAGCACCATTCTGAACTTGCTCTTATAATCCACCAGAGGGCTCATCTTTTTACGCTCTTCATCTGTTACGTTCAGAATCTTGTTTACGAGCAAAGAGAAAGAGTATTTTATATATTAAGTAAAGCCAGCATAATTCAGTGCCAGCATAATTGGAATCTTAGAGAGTCTAATCATTATTAGCCCAGATCTAATTGACACAGAACAAGTAAAAATTAACAATACAATTAAAATTGTCATCAGTTGACTTCTGAACTGATCTATGCCTTAAATCTGTTTGCCTTGTGTGGTCTTTTAATTACATACTATACTACAAATGCATGACAATCATCAATTCAATCACTGACTCGTTTCCCTAAAGAATAACAATGGGAGCATCATCATTTTTGATCTGCAACTAGTTAGAAAGGTTTTTCATTAAAATAACATAGTACATCTTCCCTCCACTAGATATTAAACTGCAGACCTCCCACAAATCCATACAGGCCCATGAATTAATTCCAGTTCTTTCCCATGTTATGGAAAAGAGTTCCAGCACTGAAACAGGAAGGTATGAAGGAATAGGTAGGCTGCTCCACTGAACATTATTTTCGAGATTCAGCAAATCTTTCTTCTTGCTCTTAGTGAATACAACTACAACAACAACAATAACAACAACAAAATTAATTTACACAAGACACAGACACTATAGAAACTTAGTTGAATTACTGTGGAAAATATAAAGCTGCATAACTTTACTACAGCTTGAGATGAAGTTTTAAAATTAAGTTAATATTTTTACTTAACTTTCAGTTCAGTTTCTGTTGAACTAAATTGAAACCATTAATTGCAATTAGATCATAATGACTGGAAGCAAAGACAAATAGAAAATATGTTGTACTCAAAAGTACAATGGCTTTACAACAGCAGTTAACTTCTACCCTCAAGGAGTAATTTTGAGCACCTCGCAAGATATTCCATTTGCCAATTCTTTGTTAAAATCATCTCATACTTCTCACCAACTAATGTTAATTATTTATTCTACTCTCTACTGCTGGTAATTACTGCATTAATTAACCATTCCAAACACTATTCTTTAAATTGACTTTGCATTGGTGGAGCTGTTGAAAGTCCCATAAATTCTCAAGGTTTCAAGTCCGGAGGAACTGTTTCTCTTTTCAAAGGGATTGTTTCCTCCCTAAAACCATGACAATAAGAGATCTCAATTTTCACAGCCAATTAACCTGTCAGCCATGCTAGAATGCTTCTGCTACCAAGGCTACCACAATATAATGCATGACACAGACCTCAGAGCAGTTGACAAAGTTGAAGAAGTGATAAAGTCATGGTGGCTTAGTTAGTCTACCCCGTGCCTGCCACCCACTTGGAAAATGTGATTTGAGAAATATTGGAAATATTTATATGCACATCTAGCCACAGTGGAGATCACAACACCTATAAAGCATGAATAAGAATGGACCCATGGACTGAGGAAGAGGAAAAGAGAGTCTTGAGTTAAAACCCCAGGAGTATAATTAAGTCAGAATGTTAGTCTACTTGATACGTGACATGGTAGGCACTACAGTGCAGGGTAAGCATTATTTAAGACGGTACTGAGATCTGCAACTAACACCAAAATTAGTCATTATAAAGTACTGCATAATCCAAATAAACTGAATGGAATTCTGGAGGTCCAGGTCTGCATTTGGCCAATGGAAGAGTGGGGCATGGATAAATATGCCCTAGACAGATTCTGCCCAAAATAGGAACCTCAATGTGTCAGCACGCAAATTTCAGATGCTGCCCTAAAAGTCATGTACAACCAGCTCTCCCAGACCGAAAACATTAAAAAGTCAGAACTTTTTGTATAATCAACCACAGAAAAGCGTGCAAATTGCTTCAAACTGTGTGCAGATGTTACCAGATTGCCTTCAGTCTATTCACAGAGTCTGAGAAGGGACTCTTTGTACCAATTGTTACAACAATGATAATTAAATATGTCCTACACATTAAACATGTTCTATTTTAAAATATTACACCTTCATATTAAAGAAAAATAATCTTAGGGTTCCATCAAATTGCTTTAGCTTGGCCAGTTAGTACCTCAGACTTAATGCATTTAACGTTAAGCAATTTAATTATTGGTTATTCATTGTAACATTTTAAAAGAAAATATATGTTCCAAATATATTTAGCATGTGTATTTCTGGTAATCATATCAGTATGATAGTTAGCCAAAAATATAAATGTTGGCCCATGTTTAATATTTTATTGCAAGGCAATACATTCTTTAATATTAAGGACAATGGCATAACTTACGATTTAACTTTTATTTACTTTACTTTGGGTTTTGTTTTCCCCTTATCTAAAAATTCAAAACAATGACATAATGTAATATTAAAAAAAACAAAACAAAACAAAACCCAAAACAAAAACAACAACCTTACAGCTATTTTTCTTTCTTTAAGAGTTGGATAAGTTTTAACAATTATTATCTTCGAAAAACCAAATGCCAAAAATCTCTTCCGAACCCCAATAAAATGTTATGTTTTTGATGATACAGAACATTACAGTAACATGTATATTACAAAACATACATTGTATATTACAAGTCAGGAAGCATTTTTTCCCCAACTGGTTAAAGTAATGCTTTCAGAGCTCTCTAACTCAGATGTGTTAATGTGCTTCGAAGCTTAGAGAACTCGGAAAATAAGATTACAACTTAAGTCTCTGCACAGAACAGATTGTTAATATACAATTCATTACTGTGAGTTTCTAACACATTTCTTTGCATGGTACTGAAGTGGTAATACTTTTTTTCTCTTTTCTAATTAACAGATTTAACATTTAGAAATAATAAAAGAAATATAAGGCAATATCACTTTACCGTTCCATTTAGACCGTATGTGCTAATATAATTCTTGTGATAAATATGAACCTGTTCGTTTACCAAATCCCTAAGAAGATTATCTAAAGCAACTCCCATGTAATTACCATTCACCATCTGTTCCACCAGGGCCTCAGCTGATCTGCTGGCATCTTGCAGTTTTCTGTACTTCTCAGGCTTTTCTCGCTGGATGGCCTGCAGCATGACACGAAAGGTGAGCATTTCAACAGAGGGATTTAGAACAAGAAAGTAATTAAGCTTAGGGATGTCTTCTGATTTCTTGAGGCCTTTTAACCCACCATATTGCCCGGCCTGCCCCCCGCCCCCCTGATTTGCAATGAAAGCAGCAAGTACCAGGAACCACCAGGAAGGGAGTCAGTCAAAGTCAAATACAAAACCTGAGAGTCAGAACACAACAGAGTCGACAAATTACACACATCAGTATTTTACAGCAAAATAAAAGACAGAAAATTTAAGAGTTAGTCAGAGCACAATATTTCAGAAAGAAAGTATTTGTTCAACAGAAATTCCTTGTGGAAGAATAGATTTGCTCATTTTCACAGTAAAAGCAAAAATTGACCATGCTCACTAAATCACAGGGATTCACAGCCTTCTACAGAATTGAACCCATATAAAATTTGATTGCTTATGTTGCTATTTTTTTGAAAATAAAACAACTGTAAAATGAAGTGCATAAGACCATATGCAGCAGACATCCATGTATGGGCTATTAAGAAGAAGAGTTAACGGCAGATTTAATACAGGCTTCTCATTATGTATTGTACTTTATACTCTTGATTCACCTTTCTGCACACAAATATTGCTCACCAATGTTCAGACCAGCACTCAGGCTAGCTGGTAAGGCCTAGTAAAGGCCAGCTGCTAAAATTACAGGATACAGTAGGAATCTGAATTTAAATATCATTTTGGGTCAGTAGAAATACTGGTGGAAAGTAAACTCATTTTAGATCTGACAGCCCATCAACGCTGTCTTGTAATTAACATCATGAAGTCACTTCATTGATTTTAAACTAAATTAGTTGCATAATTTAGGTGTAATTTAGAAGCTCAAAGATGCAGCCAGGGGCAACAGTCAAGTTTGATACCAAAAATACAACAGACTATATACACCTCCCAGAGATCCTGACCAACACAGTGTCCCACAAATCAAGTCCCCCACTTTCCTGCAGCAGATACACACATGCAAGAGGATACGTGACCTCAAATCCTACATGATGCATATGGAAACATGACACACGGCCCTGGCTGTGGTTTCCCAAACTATCTGACCACACTGGGTTCCCCATCATCCTGTTTATTTCCACAGCAAAGGCAGATGCTGCATGGCTTTAAAAAGGTTCCTTAAACTGAAAAGGAAGCTCAAGTAGTGTCTAAGAATGCATTTAGTAAAATAACCTTACACACTTACATTTGGAAATACTATTTTTCAAATAGATTGCTGCACCCATATGGAATGAATATAAACACCTTTGAATAAACTATCTTAAAATAACTTTAAAAATGCGATGTTTAAAACATCTTCAGTTTAACAAGAAGCAGCTCCGTGGAAGATTTTGTAGGTGAGGGGGCACAGAAACTTGAAAGAGAAATTTTCAATTAAATTCGTGCTTTTCCTCAGCCTACCTTTAACTGCTATTCACTTGTGCATATGGAAATGGTTAACCAGCAGGCTTTCTAACAATATATCAAAGATTCTTTTTAACATTTTCACTAAAACAATTTTGGATAAATAAAATATAGAAATAAAATATATTCAGAGAATAATAAAGGATGAAAATATTTTCGATTTTATAAACATATCTTTAATATATACTAAATTACAATGGAAATATTATTAAATTTAATCCCAATAAGCTATAGGTGACTGTATGAATTACCTGTCATTTTTGTATGTCAATAAAATCTTGTACCATTCCGCAGAACAATTTAAATATTTTCCAAATTAAAAAAAGTAAATTAACTCTCTGCAGATTTCCAAAATCTCTTAAAGAATCTTAATTAATACTACTCTGTCTATAATGCCAGGTATAATTAATATGAGAATAACTACTGAGAACTCAAAGGAATCATTAAAACACTAAAATATACTGAAATAATTCTACTCCGTCTGTAATGCCAGGTGTGTAATTATCATGTGTATAACTGTAGTGAGCAGAAACGAATAATTAAAAAAAAACTTCATAAAATATGCTAAAACTTATCTTTTTAAAACATAAAAATGATATGACATAAAAGCTTGTGGAAGTCCACCCTTTGCTGCCTAGTAATATGCTATGTGTGCGGGAAAACATGGAGAAATGTCCACCTCTCTCCTGAAAGATTCGGGTTCCTAGGTCCTGGTAGAAAATATAAGCACTGTGTGTGGAGTCCTTAAATAAACATAAAAGATTTTGCACGTATCAAACTTTCTGTCAGCTTTTTTCTCCATTTGTTTTTATGTAATTGGCATGTATTATGCAAGCGGAGGTCTAACACTGTTACAGGAGGACAAACACACACAGGAGCACAGCGCTAACCAAAGGAGGAGAGACTGAGCTCTTGGTTCCTCATACGCAGACAAATGATGCGACATGGGGAGAAAGGAGGAAATTAACTCTAGTTGCTCAAAACACTGACCATATATTCCTGCCACTAGTCTGCACACTCTGCCATCGTTTGCCAAACCTGCAAATTGTGTCTTGGGTTTTTAAGATCCTCAGAAGAAGTATTTCCATAACCCTGTGTCAAGTGCCTAGAAATGAAAGGAGTAGTCCTGGAAACACCTCTCATTTATCTCTTTGGCTCTGTTTTCTTCATTTTTTTTCCTTTACTGAAAGGGACCATACTCTTGATCCAGGCACATTTATGGCACAAGTGGAATGGGATGACTTTTAAGGGATTTGTGAAGTTTTGAAACTTAAATTCTGTACATTTTAATAGACATTTTTTGATAATAGTGGCTAAGTCACTTCAAAATGTTTCCAAATATATAACTTCCCCCCCCCCTTTTTATTTTTTTTTAAACTCTTTTTGCTTTCTGTAAAAGATTTTCCAGGAAAAAAAAGACACTAATATTAGAGCGAAAGGTTAACTTTTCAGGCTTTTGTCCAAGCAGAGATCAATTCTCTTTTGGACTATTTTGCAACAGACAATGCAAATGCATTATATCCCAGTTTTAATTGATTGAAAAACATTATAAATTCGTCTTTAGCTAAATGCTAGCCAAAGGCAAAGAGGCTATTTTTACAAATCTAAACATTTTATTTGACCTTGAGATTTTAGTTGGCAGTTAATGACTTCATAACCTAGAAAATACTGATGGCTGGAGAAATTAGGATGCTATTCATACATCAAATCAACATCCTACTCTGAGAGCCCCGTGAAAGGATGCAGGGTAGCAGTACTCCCTGACCTCCTGTGATGGTGACCCACCACCCCTGCGAGCAAAGGGTAACATTATCATCACCACCTCTGACAGTGATTCAGCTCCCAGATATCCAGGCCCAACAAAGCATGCCTGGAAAAGGTCACTAGAACAAAACAAACATATGAGAATGGAGCTTCTGAGAATGCCAAGAGAACGAACTGAATTGTCTAGGATATCTGACATTTTCCCTTACATCAGTTCCTCGTGTTTACCTTTGATTCTGAATTTCTAGGTGCTTCTTCTCGGCTAAGTAAAAGTCCTTTCAAGGAGTTTTATTTCCAGTTTCTTGTTGGATAGTCTTAAATACGACTTACTAAGCAGGATTTACTACCTGAAATTGTGGAGGTTTTTTGCACCTGAACCTTCTTATATTTGAACTTGAAATACTGAAAGCTCATTGTATCTTAAGAAAAACAAAGAAGTCTTGCGTCATTCTTAGGTCTGATTTTAGTAAAATACACACACTAACTGCAGAATATTTATGATGGGATGCAGTATCACAGTATTTACTTCATTAATGTTTGGATGTCTCCATTATTTAGGAGTATGGTTATTCAACAATGAAACTTTTATTCTTATGGCTTTGCAGTCTCCCTGCCCAGGCAAGGTAAATATCTTTCTTCTCTATTAGGGAAGAAATATAAATATTTTTCTTCTCCTCAGACATAGGAATGGACTTTTTGCACATCTCTAATATATTCAAGGTACATAATACATCTGCCAAAGGCTAATTTCCTGCCAGGATCTGAAGAGCAGCTGGCTTAGCAAACAGAGTTACTGCATTTCAGACAGCCTGCTCTTGGCTCTGTCTCCCCCAGGACTCCTCTGAGCTGGGACGGGAGCAAGCTTTTGCACTTTATGAATCACCAGTGATGGCAAAAGAGATTTCCTTGTGGATTTCATTTCCAACGTCTCTGTCCCTCCATCACGCAGCAGATGCACTTCCACTAAATCTTATGGAAGTGACCCCTCATCCATGAAAAATGATGGGCAGGAGCAAGCTGCCGCAAGAAAAAAAAACAAAAAACAAAAAACCTTAAAATTAGTAACCTGTCGCTAAAAGAACAGCAGAAAAGAAAGTCATTATAAAAAGGTTCTAGGACTCAGCACTGACTATGGTAGGGAATACAGGACAGTTTCAACACACAGGTGTTCTGTGATTTACCAATGTATGTTGTCATCTGGGGGAAGAAACCCTAAATGAAAAACCAGCACTTCTGCACACGTGTGTAGGTGGTCACACGCATGCACGTACGAGTACAACACTGGGGTATGACTGGATGTCAGTGCACATCCTGGTTTAGGCTAGGATACAGGGAATTTCTTCTGAGTAGCTGGGACAGTGCTGTGTTTTGGATTAATTACGGGAATAATATTGATAACATTCATGTTTTGGGTTTGCTAAGTTGCGTCTATCCTAAATCAAGAACTCTTTTTTTTTTGGTGTGTCTCATGCTCTGCCAGGAAAAAAAAAAAAACCTGGGAGGGAACATAGCCAGGACAGGTGACCCAAACTGGCCAGGGGGGTATTCCACACCACAGAATGATGTGCTCAGTGTATAAACTGGGGGAGTTACCTGGCAGAGGGCCTATCTGGGTTCAGGAATGGGGTCTGGCCTTCTTCAGCAGGTGGTGAGCAATTGCATTGTGCATCACTGGCTCGTTGTTTGTCTTTTTATTACCTGAATTATTATTTGCTATCATTATTATATTTTATTTTATTCCATTTAACCGTTCTTATCTCAACCTGTAAGTTTTACTTTTGGTTCTCCCCGTTCCACTGGGATGGGTGTGGGGAAGTGAGCAACTGTGGTGCTTCGTTGCCAGCTGGGCTTAAAGCACAATAGTATAATAAAATCTATTTCAATTATCACTGACATATGTTTTCCTTTCTGCATTTCATTCTTTTTTTATATGCCTCCTACAACTTTACTAGAGATTATATAATATGGTAAAACATACACTATCTTATTGTCCATTGATTTGAGGCTCATTTTGAGAGAACTAATAACTAAAAGTGCTAGCAAGCAGCAATGAAAATGTTCAAATCAATGAACTGAACAGTACTTTCTGCTTTTTCTATCATTTTATGGATGGAAACAGAGACAAGACCAGGAAAAGTCAGGTCAGGACATGTTTTAAAACCTGGCATTCATAAAAATTTGATTTTTTTTTTTTTTTTTTTTTAAAGTGTGCTCAAAGACTTACACTAACTGAAAACCATTCAACACAGAATCCCTGTAGCACTTGCCATCTTTCAGAGTTCTCACTATCAAATTAATACACGTAATAGAATGTTTTGTCCCTTAGAGCAACTAGAAACTTCTAAATGTAACTTGATTTTCTCTATAAAATGTTCATTTTAAAAGCAGTGACACTCTGTGAAATTAAAACTGGTCTTGGTTTAAAAATATTTTAAATGTCAATAAAGGATATATATTGATTTTTCTGATATCTATTTAGAATTACTGGTTTGTCTCAGACCTCTCTTGATACTAAACAGATCCTTTCCTGCACTACTTTACTGAAAAAAAAGCTGGAAATTTGTTTGTTAACAATTCAGTTGTTAAATTTCCAAGGAGATCAAAGGAACATCTGGAATATCTCCTGCTATCTTTAGCGTCTTGAATTCAGACTTTAAATGCTCATGCACTGGTCAAATTCCACGCATCTTTCTCCAGTATGATGTGTGTTTTCATCAGCTGAAATGAGACCTGGATACATGTGGTAAGTAGTGCCAGCCCCAATGTCCTTCCTCAGCTCCAGCAAAGGCAAGGCAAGAACCAGCGGAGTTCCAGCTGGGACCAAAGGAGGTCTGTGGTTCACCTCCTCCACCCCTTTACCCCTTTACAGCAATCACCACCTCCTCAGGAGCAGAGAAAGAGGATGGTGAACCATGGCTCCTGGATCTTTCAATACTTTTATAAAGTCTTAGACAATATGAGGTATAACCGGTGGGAAACCTGACCGTGCAGGTAGCCAGCATAATTTGTAGGTTGAGATGAACTAATTTCCATCCTTGAAATGATGATGCTCCTAAAAGTGTGAATTTACAAAGGGGAGATGAGTATTTTGTTTCTTTTTTTCTATTTGTTTCTTTTAAAATTTAGATCGGAGCACTTGGAAAATTAACTGCATATCTGTTAAAGTATTAGATGAATGCTATTAACCCAGTATGGAAGCATGTGAACCCATCAAATCTACTCTGTGTACTTGATCCAGTCTGCATATATATGTATATTTCTGTATATTTCACATAACATGAAGTTGTGGCATGCATTAATTCAAGATATTCCATTGGAATGCATAATTTCTAGCACTCACGACAATATAAATAAGTAAAATTATTGCCAGAAACCTGTGATTTAACATGGAATTTAAAAATGTACACTCACAATCACAAACTTCCATGATGCTCAATGTTATCACAGCTGATTTATGATGGAAAAGCAGACAATGAGAAAAATCAGCAGCAAATCTAAATTCAATACAGTAACTTTGTTCCATTTCTTTGTGTTCTAGGAGTATGCATCAACACAGGTTTTAATGATGTTCCATAATATACTATGCTACTATCAGAGCTAATTATAAAAATCACCCCTTTCTCTTACTCGGAAAAGATGGGCATTTTTTCATTGATCAGTGAAAATGAAATAAGGGAGAAAATTCGTAACGGTTTAGTTTTCAAGGGCTAAATTCAGTAATTCAGTCTGTGACACAGACACACACAAACACAGCTACTTCTTAAGCACTGCAGAACCATTCACTTTGGCAGGAAAGAACAGGTTTTGGTTCTGATATGATACTACAATAGAGTAAAAAAATACCCCAATAAAAACCCTGTGGAAACTGGTGATTGTCATATATGTTTTACAGCACTGTAAAAGGAAATAGATTTACATTTTCCTTAGCATCCACTATAGCGACACTTTTCATGTTCTTCAGTTTATGCATGTATAATGCCAAATTAAGCTGTCAGTATAGAATGATGTTGCATATTTAAGAAATGATATATAGCCTTTGGTATAACTTTACCTAAGACTTTCATGAATCTAGAATACCTTAATTAAATATGAATATGCATGAACAAAAACAACAACAAAAATCTATGTGTTCAGACAGCCTGTGTAGCAATTTTGGTGCCCAAATCTGAAATGCACAGAAACACTGAACACTTCTAAGTTTATCTTGGACAACCAATGCTTGTCAGTCTACATTTGGACTCATTTAAACTTGGACTTTGAAAGCACTTTGACAAGATAACGCAGACTAACGGACATGTATATGAGTAGTTTCTCCTACATTGACTCTTTCTCTGAGGTCTGAGAGGTTCCCTTCTTTCCGAAAGATGGCAAACTCAGGGCTCTGCAGCACTGCCTCGGAGCGGGTCATCCAGCTGTGCAGCTCGGTGGTATCTGAGTCAAACCTGAGAGACAGAAAAGTGTAACCAGACTTTCAGTTTCCACAAAGTTTCTGAAAACAGGATTGGCAGCAAATTTGTTTAACTGGTTGTTTAAACAAATGAATAAACAGCAGTTTCTCAGAGCAAAAGACAGTTTTAAACTCCCATATCTCATCAGAGAGTTCATAAAACTATTCACTCTAAAATTTAGAAATATAGAAATACTTGTCAATTTTTAAGACCGTGATTTGACAGCTGAACAGATGCAATAATTTTCACAATAAGTATTCTAATTTTTCAAGCAAATGTTCTTGGAAGACATGAAACTAATGTCTCTCAGTGAAGAGAGAGTACCACAAGTCCTGTTGGCTGAGCTGAGGATGTAAAGCCTATCTGGCTGACCAAAAGCAGCTTTCAAACCTGTGAGATCGCTGTCCCAGCTTGTGATGATGATATCATGAAGGAAATTCAAGCAGAAAATTTGATGAAAGAAGCTTTTTCTGATTAACTCAACATTGTTGTATAATGTAATCACTAATCAACAAGTAAAGTATAATTTTCTACAGTTAAAGCTTTAGAAACCAAAATTAAGATCCTCAACTCTCTGTACTTTATAACTAGTTTTTACTCTACAGCCCTCTTTACTACAGTCTGTATTCTTTCATCAACTCCTTTAAAGCTGATCTTAATTTTTGTTAACCACTCATAAGGTAATGTCTCAAAACGCAGTTATTTAAATTACTAATGTCTAGAAATTTCAAACTGTGATTCAGTATCTACTGTAGTTTTTAAAACTAGAAGCTTCAGACAATATTTTTTCTTAGTTGTGCCACACTCTCTGCTTGATTGCATTTCTTTATTGCACTGTATGTTCTAATATTTATATCCCTTTTGCAGCTGACTCCTTCTGCAGAAATACAGTGAACACAATAGAGCAGAAAGACCTGGGGGAAAAAACTAACAAGCTGTATCTTTCAGTTTGCTTTGTGACTATGGTTTGTATCATTTGCATACAACTGAAAATCTACTACAAACAGTGACTTGAACAACAACTATACCCCTGGAGGAATTAATTATTTTATAAAAATATACTTCATTTACACAAGGGTTTATACTTCTAAAATACAAGGATGTAAGGCAGAACCAGGTGCTACATAAATCTACATATACAGAAATGAAAAATGAATACAAGAAAGAGTTCCATGCTTGAGCTAATATTAATGCTTCTTTTTTTCCTTCTCCACTGCAATTTTTTTTTATTCCTAAATAATGAAAGCAAAAGCAAATTAAAAAACACTGCCTCAATCTCAGTCCAATATTCTATATTCAAATTATAAACTCTTAGGAATAATTTTGATAAAAAAATTCCTGATAATACTATTTGAATACGCATTCAAGGAGAAAAAAAAGTGAAGGTGTAGAAATCTTCAGTTTTATAAAGAATGACAAATTCAGAGGCAAAAGACAAAATAAAATTCCCAGATGGTTCAAGGAATGTCTGTGCTGGTAACAGATTCTAATCCCTGAACTCAAACTCCAGTTAAGAGCTTCCTACTTCAGCTTTATTTCTGATCATTAAATCAACTGCAATTCTTGAAATGAAATGCTATCCTCTGTTCTGTAAATAATAACTGCATATTTGATGATCACAAAACACCAGGCGTCTGATAGCAATGAAGACAAGTTTACCAGTCCCTGAGTACTAAAATTCCTTGACTGCAGGTAGAATTGCGTGAGTTCCGGCATTTGCTCCATTCTGAAGCTGCAGGCAAGTAGGATTAGTGAGACCAACTCTCTGAAAAATAGCCTGGTCTTAACCTGGTACAGGATGGAAATTGACAGAGAAAAATGTTTAGCAGTGATCAATTCTTCAAAAAAAGGATTTAGCCCTTGTATCTGCAACACCTGGAAGAGGAATGGGAGCATTTGGGATAGTTTTGACAGTAAAACAAAATAATTAGGAACACATCTCATGGCCCAGAGAGCCCTCAGATGGTGGTTAAGTATTAGACACAGATCTTTAAGGTCTCTTCCAACCAAAAACATTCTATAATAAGACATGATTCTCTGATATGACAAAGCTGATCTCACATAACAGATTGCTCTGTCACTTGCAGTTTCTTCTGGAGATAAATATAATCTCAGAAACAAAGCCTCCTGTTCAAAAAAAGGGCAACAGAGAGCGGGGCAGAAAAGAACTAAAATACATAAAAGTTAAGCCTAAGTAGCTTTTTGCAGTACACAAATATCTTTAAGATAAAGACATCTTACCCAGAGGGACAAAAGAAAATCACTTTGTCATGTTCATCTTGTGTAAAAGGAGGAAACACTGGTAGAAATGGCATTTAATTATTCTGCCTTAGTGTCTGGATACTTCCTCTCTGAGCACAGCTGCAGTTACAAATTATATTAGCTCGTGATTGATATCAAAGTATAAATAGAGTCTTTATCTCCAAGGAACAAGAATACTTTTGACATAAAACAATGCAAGACTACCTTTCTGTCCCAACAAACTTCAGCTCATGTAGAACTTGTAAAAATAGATCAATGGAAGATACTAAACCAAAAATCACTTGAGAAATTACTCTAAATAACTACCTTAATTTAATGTGCACATTGGCATGCTCCCCACCTAAAAATTCAATTTGAAGCACAGGATTTATTCTTCATGAAGCAGTCATGGTTTTGTTTTCCAGTTGGTCTTTCCTTCTGCTGTTCCACAAGAGAAATACTATTTTTACTCGCCCCACAGCCCTCTCTTTACAGGCCAGCACATGTCAGCTGAGTTCAAATAGAGATTTGTTTTTATTGTGAAATATAAAAAAAATTAACTCTTGTTACTTAGTGATTTCCAGAAGTTGTGGGGTTTCTTGTGTGGTTTTTTTTTGTTTGTTTCTGTTTTGGGGTTTTTTTTGTTTGTTTTGGTTTGGTTTTTTGTTTTGTTTTGTTTTGGTTTTTTTTGTTTTTTTTGGGTTTTTTTAATTAGACAGGGGACTTCTAGTAGGACCAGAAGTCCTACTACTCCTACTAGTCCTACTCCAGTGGGTATTTAGGTTGGAAATTCCATGCACAGAAAAACGTGATACAATTAGGTTGTGAAATGCCTCAAAGGTTTATAGTGTATTTAATAGAGAAAAGGAAAGCCAGAACAAGGAGTCAATTTTGAACAAATACGAGGTGGTCTAGTAAGAAATTTTGAAATGGGAATCTGAAGTGAGCATATGGCTTAGAATGATCCAGCAAATCAATTTGTGGAGAATTTTCCATGAAAATGTGACTGGTATGGATTAAAAATATGAAGACAGTTTTTAAATATGCTTTGAGTAAAAAGATACACGAACAAATTCAATGTTGAACAAGTTCACATAGGAACATGAGTCATGAAGCATCTTCCTGTCATGTGGCCATCATGGTACATAATCTTATCTCTAAACTGAATGAATTTCATCTTTAAACTACATTATTATGTTACTGCTATCATGGCCAGACAGTGGCTTTAGTACTTTATTCTTTTAACAGACAGAAATTGCCTGAAAATTTCCTTTGCTCATTCGTTTTTTCCTTCCTTCCCCAAACAAAAATTGCACTGGGCCTGTCACCACTGTGAATCTTGGGCAGACATAAAACCATTTGCCTACATACTGAGTTGGCAGGGAATGATACAACTTTGATCCAAGAACCACATTACTGAATTATTTCATTTCCATGTCTGGACTGAAATCCCCAGATCACCAGCAGTCTTTCTCAGCCTGTAGCTCTTCACTGCCTAGAACATATCAAAGAACAACTTTACAGTACGTGGTGCCCATTGGAAGAATTATTCTGATCTAATTCCTTGCTGTCTTTCTTCCTCCTCTGTATTGGTTGCTGATGAGCCACTAGCTGATAAACAGAGTTGTTCTTATCTTCTAATTCAACAGCCAATTTATTCAAACAAATACTTTTACCTTCCTATTTTTTTTTTGGGTTTCGTTGTCAAATAATTTTATTTCCTTTTGGAATGACATTTTGACCCTTCCTCTACACTCGTGATACTATTCAGTTTAGCCTCTTCAACATTATGACCAGCACATTTCTGTAATACACAGCAAGGCATGAAAAGAAATGCCAAATCAATGCCAAGTGTATATCTCCAACAGAAACTTCTCCCGTACCATTAGCTACAGAGTGCTTTTAAATCCAGTCATCAAGGCCTCCAGCAAGTGCTGACTGGTACCACTCCTTTAACACTGCTAATACCAGGTGCTAAATGTGAAGAATATAAATTCTCTTTTATTTGTCACTAATCCATTTCTCACCTCACAAAAAGAATAAAGGATTAAAACTAAAAAACATTAATAATTTTAAATATTTACAGACCTCAACATACCAATACTTACACTTCAAATGAAAATGTTTATTAATTATTCCCCCCATAAGCAACAGAAAACTATTCTATTGTGCCTTAGTCACCTTTTCCTTTCTTCTGGAATTGGCTACAGACATAAAAAATTGAAATCAAAAACCACCAGGAAAACCGAAGACGTGACTTTCTTCTTTTTGGATTTGTTACCTATAACAATACCAGATAACCATATCAGAGCACAAGCTGAATTTCTGTAAGAGAATAAGGGTCAAACAACCCAATGGAGTGGCTGCAAAAGTGCTAAACAATCACCATTTAGTCCTGGCGAATATAATTCATTGCACAAAAATGTGATACTTGAAACAATAGCTATCAAAAAGACCATTATAAAGTCATTATAATTTTTCCTTTGATACATTTTTTCTACAAAAATCCAAACTTTTCCAAAAAATGAAGCATTGGAATCCCAAATATAATAATTTTCAAAAAAGTGAGGGATTCTCTCTTTTGAAAAAGTTCATTCAACAGCTGTTAAATGAGGAAAACACTAGATGGAGCAACTATCCTGTTTTAACACACCTTTCTCTTCAAAGGGCATCAAGTCTCTTTCAAATCTTCAGGTTAAGATTATACTACTAATAATGTTATGACAAGCAGACTTTCCTTGGAAATGTTAGGAAGCATGTAAAAAGCTATTTACCAAATTGCAAAGAAAGGTATATTGGGACCTTATTGAAGCACATTTGTAGGAGCAGACAACTGGTCTTAAGGCTTCACAGAGTTAAATATAGATTCAATTAGTGTCTATTCATGAGAATGTGGTGTCAACAGAAGTAAGGAATTCAAACAATAGAAAGAAAAATACAGCAACATTGTGCACCTGGTGATCCGCAAGAATTCTTCAATGCTTGTGTTATAGGTAACCAATAGCATTATATTGTAGTTAAATAACAGCCAATGAATATATTGTAGTAGTTTAGTAGCCAATGAACATGTAACACAAATGATAACATAAAGAAGTGTATAAAAGAAGTTGTGTTGTTGAATAAACAGGCTTTTTTGCCCTTGTCCAAGGCACTGTCTGTGTATGCTGTCCACCCCAACAGTGACACACATTAATATTACAAATACATTTAAATTAAATATTAAATATTAACCTAGCTCTTACCTGCCTGCTATTTTAAAATTAAACATGAACAGAGTAATTTTCAGATTTTTCTGTGATATGAAACTGACCTGTTTTTCCCAGAATATGTAAATACCATGAAAATAAAAGTTACCTTGCATACCTTTCACCCATTTACAGGTTTATTTAGTACCATAACCTCAGCTGTGTTACATTTATCTCTAGTCCTAATACCTAATACATACTTTTCAAGGTCTTATTATACAGCTCCAAGTATTTTATCTTTCTCAGTTTCAAATGGATTCCTTTGGGAAAAGGAGCTTTTCTTTGACTAATAACAGGACTTAACTCACCTGAATTATTCTGACATTTTGCAGCATCACTTCTGAAGCAGTTTTAGATTTTTGGGGGGAGAATGGAGGGGGAAGAGAGAGAAAAAAAAAAAAGCAATCTGGTTCTTATCTCTGCTTTCCACCACTTATGCCAAAAACTTGCTTTAAGAGGCAAGAAAAAATCAACAGCTTCCTTCTCATGCCTTCGTGCCACAGTGAATAAGAGCAATGGAAATGTGACATTCAGCCCTGTGGATATTACTGGTCTACAAGTCAAATTGCTTCTTCTCAATTTCTTCAGTTTAAATAGAGATTTTTATACTTTCAATCCTGACAAAACACTTGGAAATATAAAAGTAAAACACACTTTAGAAAGTCTGATGCTTCAATCTTAGCCATCCATTTTTTTCTCCTCGGCTTAGTAATCGGGGGCTGTGCTCTTACACAGTACACTAATACAATATTCACTGAGTAGCCTAACTATTCTTTCTTCCTCCTTGAAGAGGTTTCTGGTATCTCTAAAATATTTAGTTCACAGAGAAGCAAATCTGAAGCACAAATCTTTGCAAACATGTGGCAATGGAGCCTGATGTATTTATTTCAAGCATACCCCTTTACAGAAACAATGCTGACTAAAGCCTGAGAACAGATGAAAGAAGCTGGCAAAACCTGGAGCATTATTCACCACCTCAAAAAAGCCTCATCCCCCAATGTGTCTTTCCCTCCCAGGCCCAAAAATACCAAGCAACAGCATGCAGTGTGTCATACTGTGACTGCAGAAAGCAGCCAACACAGTCTGGTTATTCACCTTTGGAAGCTTCTGACAAGCCTTCAGTAATTGCTAGGGTTTTTCATCAAACCAAAACTAAAGAGTACATAACCATCAACTGTTAGTCGTTAAGTGCCCAGGGAAAATTTTGTTTGTAAACACACACAATATAGAACAATGTAGAAGAGGTAGGTTGAGAACCCCCATTCTTTTAGTTTTTTTAAAAAACATCAAAAGGTGTACAGCACTATCGGCTTTGTTTATCCTTAGGTGCAGCTACAATTGAATACAAACAAAAAACCCTGAAAGATCTTGTGGTCAACAATGCACCCAGAAAATAAATGACTGGCAGTTTGGGAATGTAATGCTTTTTTCTCCTATCAAAAAAAAAAAACATTGATCAATAAGGTGTCCAGTCACCAGTGAACAAAGATATTTTAACTGAGCACTCAAATGTCAAGATGAGCTTTTCTCTTCCATTATTATGCTTATATTGTATAAATTCATATTTTCTTGTCTTTGAGAAAGACAACAGCATACTATAAAATGTGTTCGTTTCCAAGGCTGCATTTTCACATATTAATTAAAAACAGTCACAAAAACTGTTATTCTAAGCTGAATTTTGTCCCCCAAAATTTACTCTCAAAGTATTGAGAGAGAGCTATTTATTGACCAGTCCTCCCACTGTGGAACACCTGCTTGGACTTTCTAGAGACTAAAGGCACATAAATTGTGGGGTTTGGGTTTTTTTGCTTTGTTCAGTTAGAAATGTCAAAAAGATTATCTGACTGGAGAAACACTGCCTTCAGATAATATAACCATCACTCATCCTGCTGCACAGCTGTGGACATTTCCAACAATTACTCTGCACACTGCCATAATGTAGGTCCACTCACAGGTGTAACAGTCACACTGGAGTAGTTCTCATGTGCTGGTGCAATTGCATTGTTGAAACAAATCTAGTAATTTTGGCACACAAAACGATAGTTAGAGCATATTAAAGTGTATTAAAGAATTAACTCCCTTTTTCCTTGTGAAAGTCAGGTTTCTGTCTTAGCAGACCAATTTAAAAGTCTAACCTGTGCAGAAATGAAAGGGACTCTGATTTTAAACATCTAAAAGAAACCAAAACTCATTCAATTATGTAAAGTCATCCCAGGCAAAGACTGAGAACTACAGATTGTTCCATCTTGACTCTTATCCAAAACAGAAATTATATGGTGAATGCACACATTTTAGATAGCATTAAAACAAACCAAAACCCCTTGAAACCCAGCATGCATGGTAAAAAATCATTAACACTCTGCAAATTTGGTAGCGGATCTACCAGTAATATATCTAAAGGCAATCTTAGTCTCAAAGTTGATAATTCATCCTATTTTCTGTACCAGGATCAATCAGATTTATATATAAATTTGTTGGTTGCAGTGTTTTAGACAGACATCAGCTAAAACACTCTAGTAACACATAATTATCAGTTTCTATAAACCAAGGTAGTTTGGAACAAAAACAATTCCCATAATCCAGCTAATTCCTGCCCTCAGGCAGTTTCCTTGCACGATGACTATGAAGTCTGCATTCTGCTGTACCCTGCCAAGTTTACCTTCAGTATTAAGGCAAATTAAAAGAATATGAGCAAGAAGGAAAATATAAGCTAACAGTAACTATATAGAAGCTGAAAAAGGAACTTCTATGACAACGGGTCTCCAGTTTTATAATAATGAATAGAGCAACAATTTTCTTGAAAAATTGAAAAAATAGGTTTTAAAAAAATCATTTTACTTCATTTAGTTTTAACATAGAAAATGCTTTCCTTTATAACAGTGGTCTTACACTTCACATCCTTATGAAGTAAGATCATTCCTAATACATTCAGTTTGGGAAAAAAGAAAAAAAAAAGAAAATTTTAAAATACCAATTATTCAAATACATCAAAACTGCAGGGAAATTTTCATTCTTATGCTTTCAATTACAAAATAAAGCACATCACTGTTTCCATGATAGGGACCATGCTCCACTAAAGGTTTGCTCTCACATATAAGCCAAGAAGGCCTTGATCCTGTTTCACATCTTTGCACATTACAACTGAAACATTAACAGGAGTGCCAAGGCTTATTCCTGATAAGTAACACCATTGCCATCTAAAAATTCCTTCGACAAATTCAGGGATTAAAAGTCTGCTGATAGTCATCACTGTACATGATTCTGAGTGCTTGGGAATATATTAGCAAGATATAACTCTCACTACGATTTAATAGTAACCTAGGATATGGGAAAAAACACATTCCAAATGAGGACTTTGGAGGTAGATTCAATTCATTCAAATTTGGCTCACAAACTTATTTAGACTAAGCACTTTCCACAGAAATAGTTACCTAATTTAACAGAAAGGGGGAGAATCACTCTTCTTACATCACATATACAGAGTTCCTAAATAAAGAAGCTAAACCAGAAACCTTACTTTTAGAATGGTTAAACACAGGTACGATGCCTATGTATAAAAAAAAAGTCTATTTTTTCAATAACATAAAACTTCAATTAAAAAGAAGTCAGATTTCTCCTATTCTTGCAACATTTTATTCTTCTAAATAAGTGAAACACTATTTTACAAGAAAATACTTGTCCTGGCAAACACATTGAGCTAAAAAAAGATACTGTCTATAGAAATGAGACACTGAATGCAGTTTCACATCCTTTTTGGTCCTTTGATCTATTACCTTGGAATTCATGTTCTTCTGAATATCAATAAACATTTCCAAAACAAACTTTACAATGGATGTTAGAAGTCTACTTTCATAGCACACCATTTAGAAACTTAGTGCTTGAGCCAATTCTGTTTAAACACATCAGAATTTTTTCTCCTGACTTTAACAAGTGTTCAGCATCAGTTTAAAATCCCCTGTCACTTGTACTTCAGTTACACAGGAAAAAAATCTGTCTGTAACAATCATGCATGTTTCACCAAATATTAACTGCTATTTTTACTCCTGACCCATAAGCCCAGAAGAATACAATGAACATTAGAAACCAGGCAATATCTGCATTACTAGTATTTTAACTATCATAAAATTCTCCTCAAAGAATACAAAAATCTTAGAATTAATGGAATGCTTCTTGCCCATCACGTTTCAAGACCATAGTCAAGTGGGATCCCCATGATGGCATACATAAGGACTTCAACTGACTATAATTACTATGCAATAGTATTGATGTAATCATTTACATTCTATACTGCTAAGTAGGTGGAATAGGAGCACAACATAATCCATAACTCATACTGAGTAAAGAAAGATAATAATTAGCTGGTACTCTAGTAGAGAATAGAAATACAATTATAACCTCAAAATAGTACACAGAAAAATATTGCAGTCAAATGACTATTTTTGCATTTTCATCCAGACTCTATCAGTATTCTCTCTCTGTCTCTTGATGATTCTCACCTCTTCCTAATTTCTGAATCCACAAGAAGTTGCCTTTTTTTGTGGGGTGGAGGTGGTGGGAGTTCCTCTTTGGCATGCTTAACCAGGATTTGCTCTCTTGTGGTCACCATAGTTACAGTTTCCATTACAGTTGTCTGTGTTAGTGGTGTCTGAGTGGTAGTGACAGCCTGGGAAATCTGTGAGAAGTACAAAAACAGAGGTCATACATCGTTTGAAAGACTTCAGTAAAGACTGTTTGGAGGAGCAATAGAAAATAATGAGAAACTGCTCTCATCTGATCAGAGGCTGACCTTCAGAAAAAACGAACATTATACGCAACTCAAGGCAGATTGTTTTATCTGACTCACGCTGTGTGAATAAGATATCTGCAAAAGCCAATATCAAAATCAGAAAGGATTCTAATGAACTTACGGCTCCCTGCAATCCATGCTGAATGAAGAAAAGAAATGAATGGAATTTTACAATGGAATCGAATGATAGCAAATATATAAAATGTTACTATTGCTAAATAATAATTTCTGACTGCCCCCAGTCTGAAAATTTGCTCATTGAGAGGTGATAAATGCACAAAAATGTCACTAAATTAGCAATAATTAGTCTTAGCATTTATAAAAATTTTCAAATAGAATGTAATTCACCATAACCTACTTGCATGAAAGGGCAGTTAACTTTCTGTCTGGTAATCTTAAATTAGAACACATGCACTAGAAGGCAAATTAATTTGCATCGGTTTTATTTCATAACTACAAAACAATATTTAGGGGCCACACCAGATACTAATACCCATGGTATGTAACACTGTAAACACTAGCAATCTAATGCATTTAGCTTTGCTCCAGTAATATGAAAAAAGCCCTTTGTATAGCTCAGCTGCATTATAAAAGAACAATTTGAAATATTTTTTTGCTCATATTTGTTTGTACACTGCTTGTGCATGTACTGCCTGTTTATACTTTTTTCCATATAACACCAAACCAGAAACTTCTGACTTAAATGTGGGCAGCTGTTCTTAAATCCCTTAACTCACGAGAAATAGGTCACTTCTTTTTTTCGATTTTGTCAGATGATGGCTCATTTGTCAAAATGCTCCAGTTACAGCTCCAATGACCACCTCAGAGTTTAAGGGCAGTGAAATGGAAAATAAAAGAAAGAATTTATACCAGGACTAGAAAAAGTTGTGCACCTGAAAAGCCCTGCTTCTTTGCTTTTGCTAATATGCAATAATTAGAGTTTCCAATTCAACAACAGAAGTGCCACTATCAAAAAGCCTGTGAAACTATAAACACACACATAAATTATTACTTCTCACATCAGAAACTCAGTAACAGAATTGAGTCAGCTTAGTTATTGAGACATAACTGTTTCTACAAACCAAGAAGAGGCAGCCAGGTCTAACACCTCTCCCACAATGCTTTCTTGCATTGAAAAAAATAATAGAATGGCAAGGAAAGGGAAAAACTGTTAGCAAGCAGCCTCTTCCCAGCAGGCAACATCAGTAAAGCCAAGAAACCTAAAAAAAACCCCCAAAATTCCTGCCAACTCGCTGAATTCTTCACACTGTCTTCTACGCAAAAATCTTCCTGTTCTTTGTCCAGGCTGCCAGTGGAAGTGATGAGTAAGGAAGTACTTTACCACTGTAAATTGTCAGTATTTCTTTTACATAGAGCAGTCAAACCAATGCCATGCTTCCACCTCTAGAAACAGGCAGTTGTCTAGATTTTAGAGCAGCTTCTGGACTACCCAGAAGACTGCCAAATTTTGATTCAAAGCAGATCTTTAAAAATATATATGGATTAATTATGTCAATTGAATAAGCTTCTGGTGACCTGCAGGGATTTAGCTAATGTATGAACTACAAAATTCTTTGGAAGAGAAAAACACCCAGTTGACTTTTTAATCACTACATTTTTATGTAGGAACACTCTTGTTTAATTCTCTCTACAAGATGTATTGATTTCGATATTTTTTTCCTACAGAAATCATGACAATATTAAGTCAGCATTTCCATACATATTTTATTGAAACTCTATACAGCATTCTTTTCCATTTTATTTTAATTAATTAGAGGGCAGAAGAAAAAGCAAGTTAAAGCTTCTGATGTCTAGGGTTCTATGAAATCTGAGATAGAACCTGATGTTATCTTTCCCTGAGCTGACTATACGTAAGAACAAAAATAATTTCTTGCCTATTATATAATTTTGGGTACAGTCTTTCTGCCTCTCTTCTTCTCACAAAATTCTTATTACACTCTGTTTTATCCAAAAATCAATGACAGGATGATGTTTTGGACACCCAGGGTCATATCCTGCCATGTTTTCATTTGCTAATCAATACTAGGGCAGAGTTTCCAGGGAAGAAGGTGTAACACAGAATAAACCACAGCTAGGGCACTGTAGGAATCATCTGCAACATAATGCCAATGACACAGGGGTAGCAGCTTGAGCTGGAGATGGGGAAGTGCACTTCCAGAGCTGGCAGTGCAACCACTGCTCAGAGCAGTCAAGTCACGATGCTGTGGGGGGTAATGATTTGGATGTCAAAACAGTAAAAAAGTATTTTTCATGCTTAATCAACAGGAGTGGAGGTTAAATACTATGTGCTTCAAAAGGAGAATGGAGATGTGAATTTGAAGTTCATAATTATTCTAATTAGAGACAGGGTAAGACTAAAAGGTAGATTGAAATCTTACTCTGCAAGATGAAGCTGGTTCACATTCAAACTCCATACACTTTAGTGTGTAAAGGACAATCACTAAAAATATTAGGAATTACAAAAAAGAAGTAAAAAAGGGGAAAAAAAGAAGGAAAAATAAAGGAAAAAGGAAAAAATACCCCAAAAAACAACAAACAAACAAAACAAAACAAACAAAAAAAAACCCAAAACCAACCAAAAAAAAACCCAAACCCAAAACATGTTTTTAATCACCAGAGTGGTGTGTTTCATGTATTATTCAAAGACGATGCAAATAATAACTGTATATTTTCTCCATTCCTCTCAGTCCCTGAATAACAAATGTGTTTCTGAGAAGGAGCAATATAGACTAGGGCTTTAATCCACTAGAAAATCATATGGAAAGTGCTAAGGTGACTCACAAGGCTGCACATTAAAAGGCTTTCAAAATACAATGCTTGCCTGCAGTTTCACATCAAGCCCATCTTAGAAACATGTTTAAACTCATCTCTTTTCAGAGTAGAAAAATTCAAATCGTTTTCATCATCTATAGGCAAACATATGTACAATGTGTGTATAGCACTTCAGTAGTTTTATGTCATTTTATTTCTCATTTATACAGCAGCCTTCTTTTAATGCCAACATTTATTACTGTCTTTGGAAGTGCCCTCTGTCCTGATAAACTCGTAATTTTCCTTTACACTCACTTTTGGAGCTGTCACCTGTTCTTTGATGAAATTTATCTCTGTGAGTGGGGAAGTTCAGATGAGGAATGGTGTTTTCCTTAGTTTGGAAAGATTTTCAGTACAATTTAGTGGAGCATAATGAACTCAACAAAGCTGGGGTTGGAGTTTCTGGAAGCTACGCATCTAGCCTAAGCAAGCTGTCCTTGTCCTTGATTCCACTGTGTGGTCAGTGAAGGAAAGCTGACATTTTCACGATGAGGACAAACTACTTTCCAGAGGTATTTCTCTCTCTCTCTCACACCCTTGCCATCCAGTCATTTGTAACAGAACTTCAGCCATGTGTTCTGATTAGATGCTTGAATTCAAGAGCAATTAATTCAGCTAAATGTGGGAGAACTCACATTCTACTGTCTGCACTTTTCCTCTGGGATTTATAACTACTTTATATGTCTAGTTGGAGAATCATCTTTGAACTGAGCCTGAGGTTATCTCTTCCATTTAATTTCTTATTTTGTTAACAAGTTAATCATTTGGCAACACTTTGTTAAGAGGGGAAATAACTAAGGACAAAAATGTAATTATGAAGGTCCTATGAAAATTATTAATCATAGAATCCTTTAGGTTGGAAAAGACATTTAAGATCATTGAGTTTAAGTATTGACCTAGCACTGCCAAGTCCACCACTAAACCATGTGAAGTTAATTTTGAAGGCAATATCTAAGCTTGATGAATATAATGTGCATTTTCTGACAGATTTTAGTGAAAAATACTCTATTTTTCACCCTCTTCAAAGTCTCCTCCTCCCCAGTTCATGATTAGAGAACATAATGAGATCTTGTAAAGGCATTTTTTCTTGAAGTGTAAACACATGAATGAGCTCTGTAATGAATACATGCAAAAACCTCGCTGAAATTATCCACCCTGCCTAGACAGAAATACATGGTGGCAAGTACACCATCAGTACTTCACAGAAGATATGTCTGAACATTGTAACAGTGCCTCAAAACCAGGTCCTGCAGTCCTAACTGTGCAATGTTTCCAGAAGGTGAAGCAATATTCCCACGACAGCACATCACATCTGTCCCAAGCAGAGCAGCTTCTCCTTGGAGGAAAAGCTTATCCACGGAAGTGTTCTGCTACAATAGGGCAGCTACACTGTTTTGGGAATCCAAAGCGTCTCTATCTACATCTCTGATCCAAAGCTGTGCTGATCTACATCCACAGCCTCAGGACTCCTCACTTCATTTTCTGTAATCCAAGTTCCATTTTCAAAACTAGTATCTGTGTTTAGGAGTGATCACCAACAGCTCTAAACAATCTGGAGTGACTCACCAGCTTCCTCAAACCATGTGACCCTAGCCATCCCAAATTCAAAAACGTATCTCTGGAATTTTCCTCTGCTTTGAAACAGGAGGTTTTCTACAGCAAATATACTGTAATTAAATCTTATTTTCAACTCCTAAATGCTGTGTACACAGTCTGGTTTTGCTTTCTAAGTGTAATTGAGACCTTCCCCCATTTTCTTCCCTTCTATTCTCCCAAATTGATTTTTCCAACTTCAGCTGTTTTTTTCTAACTATCACAGAGCAAACTAAAATATTAAGGTGTGAGTTGAAAGCAAGGTTATTGAGAGGGATTCAGATCACTGCATGAAGTATAGGAGCTTTTATTTAATTACCCAAACGTGATTTGGTAGAAGTAATAGTACAGAGCAACAAAAAAGGGCAGCATGCTCAAGGGAACTGAATCCAACTGACCAGAACTGAGAGACCTGTATGGACAAGACAGAGGTATCTCCTGTAATATTCTGCTCTGTGCTGTCTAATTGAAAAGCCTTAATATCCATTTCCATTTTACCAGTCATACAATGACAGCTCAAAAATAACCCAATATTAGTGAGATAATGGAATGGAAAAAAGGGAGCTCATTTGGGTTTAAATCCATTAAGAAAGAGATGCTAACAAGATGTCTAGGCAAAATAATTGGATTTAGAGTCCAAAAATCAGAATGCTGATTTTCGTTACCTGGTTTAAGACCTATATTTCTTTTTTAAATGCATTACAGTTAACATAAAGTGGTCAAAATAAGAGCAGGTTATATTTTTTCATTGGCACTTTGGTTACAGGTACAGATTGATTTCTTTATTTTTCCAAGAAATTTCTCTTTTTTGTAGCCTCTCTTTTTAATCTGTAAATCAGCATATAATATGCAGAAGTAAAATAGCAATCAATTATAAACTTTTACTGTTGGAAAAAAAAATCACCTAAACTAGCAGACAGTTCTTGCACTAATTTCAGACTACATGCTATTTCAAAGAGGCAGCTATAAAAAAAAGTGTGTTATTATAGGTTAAAAATAAATTAAATGAAAAGGTATTTTCATTATGGTTTGTATCATCCCTGAAAACATAGTTAACAACCCAAGAAAGTAATCAACACTATAAAGAGAGATTAAAAATTAAGGAGATAAATAAAATTCTGGAAAGTTAAATTACAGTTGTATTATGCTGTCCTAAAAATAAAATATGTCTTAAGCGATCATGCAGGGGAAAAAATTAAAACAAGATGACAAACAGCACCAAAACTACTTCAAGCATTTGACTGTCAAAGGATCTGACTGTCACAAACTGATAAAACTGGCTTTTACAAACCTGTTGAGAAATGCTCTCCACCTTCTGCACAAGGCTTTCCCAGCGCTGGGCAAAATTTTCAAGACGACTTTCCAGCTTTTGAGCCACTGCTTTATTTTTCACAGCTACAAGGAGATCTTGGCTGAGCAACTTCAGCTTACTCATCATTTGCCTTTTCATTTCTAGATCTCCTTTTAGGATCTGTTAAACAAAGTAACAGAAGGAAGAACATACATTCATACACAAAAAAACCCCAAACCAAAACACCCACAAAAAAGAAATCCAGCAAACTTAGAAGAAAAATCATAAGGAGAGCATCATAAGGAGCTGAAAATGGGTAAGGGTTCCTATAATTCCACGGTGTTGTTATCATAAAAACTGCTGGCAGAGCTTACATAGCAACATAACATGGCAGGTGGAGCACCTCCAAACATCACAGCAGGCTTCAGGTGATGACATGACTCAAAAAGGTAACAGTTGTGTTACATGTATAACCACAAAACTGCACTAGTGTTAACAACTATATCAACATGTCAAACAATCTTTAGAGTTTCAATGTACTTTGTTATATATTGCATAATAAAAAAAGTTTCCTAGAAAAATGATATTTGATCCCAAACCAGGATTAAAACATACAAACAAATAAAAAAAACCCCAAACACCCCTCCCAAACAATCAAAGAATGCCCACCCCCCAAAAAAACAAACCAAAAAAACCCACTGTCAAGGGACCTTGAAACTCCTGAGGTCTATGCAAGTAAACCTGCCTATGAAACAGGCTATTCACAGATCCAAGGATCATCCATAGCTCCAGTTCTTAGCTGGTTTACTTTTTAAAGCCTTAACTGGTTTACTCCACTGATTTCCATTCCCTAAACATTCATTCTCTATACCCTAATCCTGCTAACCATGGCCAAATTTTGAACTCTCTATGCAGTTGTGGATTGCATTCTAATCCCCAAGGCATGAAAAGGATAATCGAACAAGTGGTTAGAAAACACAATTTAGTCTATATATACTTTCCTACAGCTATATAATCCAAAATTGTAATTAAAAATACAGTTCAGCGAAAGCAAGATTCATTGTCTTTGTAATCAGTACTCTTTCTAATCAGATTTGATTTGAAACATCATAATTACTAATGGTAGGCACAGTTAATATCAAAATTTAAATTGATATATCCCTGAGAAGTTGAAGCTAACTTTATATTGAAGAACCTGTTTTCAGAGTAGTGGGAGATCTAACAGATGGAGGGAAGTAGATGTAAACCAGTTTAGAATGTTAAGTTTCAAGCACTTCTATATTTGACCTTTTTTTTACGCCTACACTGTCAGAAAAAGCTCATGCGGAAGCCACCATACACTGACTGGAATAATAGAAAATGGTGTCCTGTGAAACATCAGTGAGTTCTGAAGAGCAGTGTTTGATTTCCAGCCGCCCCAGCTCACGACAGCTGTAAAACACAGCCGTGAGCTCAGCGTCAATCCAAGATACCTGGAGCATGAGCAAGAAGTGAAACACTACAACAAGAAGGATGCTAAAAATTTCTCTCAAAGATACTGCTCACTACAACTTAATATGCTTTGTGATAGCTACAGTCAATCTGGAAAACTATACTGGGAGATTCTGTTTTCACATTTCTTCATTAAAAACCTGTCAACGTGCCACAATAACCAAAAATATGCTCTGGGTTTTTGGGCTTTTTTTTCCACTACAAGAATAGACCTAAAATAATAATAGTAACTGCCAAAGATGTAATTTGACAATTTGGAAGACAAGACATGGTAGTTTGCTTTATGAAATTAATGATCAAATATACCAGTCATAACTTCTGCCAAGTACATCCTGTAAACCCTAATATTTAAATGTTACAAAGTGATTTCCTTATTTTTGGGTAATGTGGTTCTATTTTGGGAGAGGGGTTAAATTTTTAATTCTTGGTTTTTTCTCTTCCTTAACGATCAAAACCTTACTTTGCTTACCGTAATAGTCTAACCAGCAACACCCACTGTAAAGTTAGTTTTCAGCTGCGAAGAAATTTATTCCAGTCAAAAATAGTGAAATATCTAACTTATTTTTTATAGGTTAAAAAAAAAAAGGCATTAGGTGAAGGAAGAAAATATTTAACTCTATATTAATGGAATATATACTATAAATATGTAGAGGTAGGTCTTGTGTACCTTTGCAATAGCTCAGTATTTTTTAATTAAAAAAAAAAAAAAGACAACAACATTTTACAGACTACAAAATGTAGGCCTAGGACATGAAAAGAATCTATAAAGCCTGTGCCATACATGGCACTAAAATTTCACCTCAGTTCTACATTCTCAGTGCATCACATCTTCCAACTTAGTCCATGTTCTGTTTCACCCTACACCTTGTTTAAGAATTAAAGAGCCAATTATTGTGTCAGTGAAGAAATGGTAGGTGGGAAGTTAAAAAGAAAAAAACAAACAAAACATTTCAGTTGTTTTAAGAAACTATTTTGAGAACTGGAGTAACTACACACTAAAGTTTTTCTGACCCTTAAACTAGGAAGAGCCCAGAAGACAGTTGATGACAAAGAAGATAAATTTTCACATACAAATACTGAATAAATCCTTTGAAATAAACTGCAGTCTGTGGAGGACCCCACACCAGAGCAGGCAGATGAGCTCTGAAGGAAATCGTAACCCTGTGGAGAGCCCACACTATGGAGCAGGCTCCAGTCTGTGGACATTAATGTGATATAAAAGTCAAGTTTTTTACTACTATGAACATTATCTCAACAGACTTCTTTCACATCAGTCACTTTAGAATGCTTTAGGCCTTGTAGAGGAGGGTTGTAGAATTTCAAAACAGTCATAATACTAAATAGTTTAATAAATTTCCTTCAGAAACTTTCTTCAGGTTAAAGAGACTGGCAAAAGAACACAGCCTTAATCTGTCCAAGTTCTACATATAAGTGAGGCAGAAAACATAGGCTGAAAGCTCTTATGCCATATTACAATATCAAACCTAAAATTCTTCAGGTCTAACAGGAACAACCAATGCTGTAATTTTCTGCTGGAAATGAGTGGACAACTGAGGGACCAAGCTATCATATTGTTAAGAATATCAACATTTTTTTACTAAGTGAAAAGACATATTTTTATTCCCTCACAGACTCGCTTTCACCATTCAGGCCTAATTATAAGAGTGATTCTTGATGACAGCTTCTCCTCTACTACATTCAAACACAGGCCTAAGTCCCAAATCAAATATGCCAAAAGACAGGCACAATGCACGTGTCAGGGTCAGGACAGCATGATCCTATTTTTTTCTATTTCTAAAAGCCAGTCCAAGAGTAGGAGAATATNTGTCCATATCATAAATGCGAAAAGCAACTGCAGAAGTCAAAAAAAAAAAAAAAAAAAAAAAAAAAAAAATCATGTGGCTGATGTATTAATACAAATTCCTGAAGGTTCAGACGATTTAAACAGTAAATCGTCATAAACAAAACTTCTGGCAATTTGGCATTGTGTGAATGTAAAAACACATCCTCACTGAAAGCTGGAAATAACTGCTACTGGGTCTAAAGCCTGATAGTTAATTATCCAAAAGTAAAAGCTATTTTCCTGCTGCAAATCAAAGACACTAAAGAGGTACTGTTCTTCCAGCATACCACCAATACTTAAATACCAAAACTATTGCATTATGAATCATGTTTCTCAAAAGATCAAAGTTATTCATGTATAAAAAAGATGAACTTGCAATTAATAAACTCCACCTGTTCTGTTAAGGATGGCATGATTCTTGTTGAGGTTCAGGGCAATGGAAAAATCACTTTATTTACTATTTTATGTTGGTCACTCGGTTTCCTTGAAGACCACAATTATTTCATGACAATAATGCTTAACCATTTCAACTGGCAGCATAATTTTAACATAATTTTAACTTCCTAAGAGTTCATTAATGTATTTTCCTAAAATACTACAAAATACTACAAAAGTTTTTCCTTCTTTCCTTTTCAAGCAAATCTGAAAGGTATCCAAACTGGCCCTGTGCTTAACACTTGCAAACCATTAATAGTCTGCTACTTCACAATTTGTGACAAACATTTCAACCCTCTGTACCTATGTCCTCTAGCAACCTTCTGAAATCCAAAAGTACAAATTTTTTGAATAAATTTTAATTTCTTTTAACACATTTTTCTTCATGAAGGTACTCTAAAGCATCCTGAGTTGTCCCTAATCCATCATGCGTTAAAAGCCTGGCTTGAAGTCAGCTTCAAGATTGCTCACATGTTAGATTGCTAGAATTTCCAAGAAGTATGTACACTGAGGCAAATACACGTTTTCCTGCCTTTTCAAAGAAGTTGACCCAATCCTAAATAATCTTTAATCAAAATCCATGTCTGTACTTCTAAATGCATATTTTTATTAACCTCTAAAGAATTGCAAAAGGAAAAAGAAGAGAGAGGAGAAAAAAACCTGTATGTGGCACTGTAATAATTACAGTGTCTCAAGATTATGCTAAAAACCAATATTTTGGTTCTTACATTAACTACTGAGTCACTCTATGAATCAAAAGAGCATCTACCTATAGTTCTGGACCAGCTACAATGGAATTAAACAATCAGTGTGTAAGTTTTTTTTGTTTTTTTTTTAAGCTTTATACATTTGTATATGTATGGATAAAATAGAGTAAATTTTAGAAACATCACAGTTACTTAAACCTGAGAAACATCATCATATTTTTATCAACTCAGAGCCTGAATGTTTCTACTTTTAATACAGAGCGATGAGAAGGGCATAAATCCTAAATTAATTTTTAAAAATCTAAGGTTGAGCCCTAGATATATATAACCAAGATATCTATATCCAGTAATAAATAATTAATGAACAATATATAATTATTAATTGATATGCCATTATATTTATTACTTAACAATTAATAATAGCTAATTAATAATTAAGAACTGCTCATGCCTGAAAAGATTAACAATTTTTTCCTATTAAAGCGGTAATTTACCTATTTTAACCAAAGCACGGACATGACTGTTTCCTTTCCTCTAAACGCATAGACAGTCATCATTACATACAGAAGTAGCACATACCATATAATTTTCTTTAGAAAGGTCCTACTGCTGTAAAGCCATTGGCAAGTCTATGCTGCAACAAGTTTCTCACCTCTACAGGCACAGCCAGACCTACATTCCCTCCATAAAGACCATGCACAGTGGAGAATTTGCTTAAGAATGAGGTGAGGATGTGGCAAAAAGTGTGTGTTTTGTGCACGTAACTGCATTTCCAATGCTGAGGTACAGTTGTAAAGTAACACTAATTTCAATGTCTCATAACTTCTGAGCTTTCAGCTTTTTCAAGTTCAAGGAGTGTACGACAGGGTTTGCTGTATAACTACTCACTCATATGCATATTCCTTTGCACATACGTATATATAGTCTCATAATATATATACCAACAGTATCAACAAAGAAACTTTCACTATATAAGTAAACATACTTTTAAGACACACAAATGCTATTTTACGTCATGAGCTTTTGTCCAGAGATGCAACCAAGAAAAACATCTCTATCTACCGTATCTTTTTATCAGCGAGGCTACGGACCAAGCTATTCCATCCACAGGAGGCAATGTCCTGTCCCAAAGAATGAAACAGATGTTCTGTTAAACCACACAGTCCGAGAGTGCATGTGCATTTGGACTCAGGTTAAGGAAGCTGAACATAAAATAGGAAAATGAAAAATACATACAGCTAATTTGCTTAGATTGGTCAGCATTTCACTCCGATCTCCAAAGCCGGTTGTATGAATTTTGCTCACAGCATCCTCTTTCTCACTAAGCCATGCATCAAAAAGGCACTGAAATAAAATTGGAGAGAAAAAGCTTCAGTCAGACCTTCCCTATATATATATAACATATATATATATATAAAATAGATATTATAGATATGATAGATATCACAGATATTATAGATATTATTATATTTCCTGTAATATTTTGAAGAACATTCCAATTTATAACTCAAAAGCTACTCACCTGCTCTTCTGCAAAATGCTGCCATTTACGAAGAATGTCTTGCAGAAGGACCCATCGCTCTTCTGTCCATCTACAGATGGCTGCCCACCGTTTTCCAAAGTGCTGGAGAGAACGAAACACAAAAGAGAGTTTTGCATTTGTTTACTTTTTTCTTCCTAAACAAGAAAAGCTGTTTTCCCTACGGAATTACAAAGTTTTTATGGAAATATTTTCCTAATTCACTTTTTTTCAGACTTATGCCCTTAAAATACGTTGCGTATCACACGGAAATGGATTTTAGCACCATTTCAAATAAAACCAAAATGGAGAGAATAAGGAAAGCAATAGATCGAAACACAGAATATTTTAATACTAATCTACAGCCAGTTTTTGAGCACGTCTCTAGTGTTACGCTTCCAAAAACCCACTCTATTTCAAAACTTTATGATTCCCAGAAGAGAACTACTTGAAACATAAACACCACGGCCAAAGATGTGGCCACAGAAAAAAAGAATTTGGCCTTTAAGTTGCATCATCAGTACAGTTGGTCAAAGCTCTTACCTCTTTTAAAATATTGCAGTGGAAAAAACCCCACCCTTATAAACTTCCACACCAGCACAAATCCCACTGAGGTTTCCCAGGTATTCGTAGCATATGCTACTACGTATGTATTTAGATTACAGAAAATGCCACCTTGTTCTCTTCTCCCTTATTTTAGTTGATTATTTTATTGCAATGATTTATAGTGACTTGATTACCCCTGGGCATCAGATGAAAATTATTCAGCTGCTCCCAAATAAAAAAAATCTCTCACGAAACATCTGAAAGGTACTCTATACTAGGGCATTATTAATTTTTCATCCATTTCAAAAGCACATCCTGACAAAAAGATAAGTTTGTTCCTTTTTTCATATTTAGTTATTTACTTCATGACTCTTATGGGTCCCTTATAACTTGAGATATTATATGATGTTATATCTTTTATATTTACATATTTCTCATGGAGATTATAATTTAATTTTAGCAAAAATGTATAATCTAAATAGTGGATTCTTAAAACCAAGGGATTAAAATTAGAATTGTATTTTCTATCAGGAATAAAAAATTTCAGTTTCACTTCCTAAGACACGAAAGATAAAATTTCAGAATGCCATCTGAATTTGTTGCTTTAACAGTTCTATGTCACAGCAAAAAGTCAGACAATACAATTTTCCATTTACTGGACACTAAAACCATAAAAATATTCAATTGAACATTTTTTACCTTGCTAATTACTAGTTCAAAAATCATAAGAATATGTTTCTTCATAGCTATTTTATAAAAATTCTCATACCTGAGAAACTTTTAAATATCTCACATCCAAATAGCTGACTTTTCTTAATGATTCCCATGAAAAAAAAAAATAATTTTCTCTCAGGAACTGCAATAACATCTCCCTCAATTAACACTGTGGTACACCATGAAAAGTATTTTTTGTTTGGTCCTCTAGAAAACACCAAAACCTCAAGAGAACAAGATCAAATACCTGGCTCTGCATTAACTCTGAGAAATATACTGATTTGCACAGCAAAAAAGTTAACACAAAACACTGTTTTCAGCATATGATTTCAAAGAGCCACAAAACCTACCTTTTTTTTTTTTGCAATAATATGACAAGATCTTTTATTTTAATAAAGTAAGCAAAATGACCAAGTAACTTCACCGATAAAAGTGCTGATTGTGTGACCTACCTTAAATCTAGTTATTTCTCATGAGAGGCCATAACAACCATGAGACCAAGATACACTGTTCAGTTGAATATTCAAGACATGAAGTTTCAAGTTTGAAATATCATGTCAGGACTGTTATTTATAAAGTGGTTATTATACTAAATCACATGGAGCTCGACTTTAACTCTCTATTCACATCAAACAGCAGCCTGTGTGATGCCCAGAAACTCAGACTGCTCCAAGTGTTCCTAACATCTTGGAAAACAAATTTTCAGAGAAACTGACTGAATCCACTCTAAGAAGTAAAATGCCTTCCTGTAAAAAGTGCCTTTTCTTACAGCCCTAACTTATATTTTTAGAGAAATCTGCATGCAAAAGAAGATTCTTTTTTTTCCTACTCAGAGGACACTGAAAGAATATTCCTTACAACTACCAAAAGCAGAAGATGAAATATTTCTAGTCTGCTAAATGGTCAAAGTAAAGAAGCATCAGAACAGGAGAAAATGAGTACAACCAACATAACTCTTGAGAATACTGGAGTGAAATAATGTACCTCAAGCCTGCAACTAAGAGAGTTTATTTGAAAAATGCTTTTCTAATCAGGTAAAGCTATCCACTTTTTAAAATTATTAGAAAAAGTGGAAAAATGCTTTCGCCCATATCCAAAATGAATTCTTTAAAACAGAATATTTAGCCCATTCATAGAATTTCTACCAAATAACAGTAAGTTTTGTGCGCAGTTCTGAAATGCTCAACATTTCCTACATCAACACACGGAGCAGGAGAAACAAACAGGATGAACTGGAAGCACTGGCAGGTCCCACAGCTGTGATATCTTTGGTATTAATGAGACTTGGTGGAATGAGTCCCACGATTGGACATTGGGGATGGAGAACTCCAGGCTGCTCAGGATGTAAGCGCTGATGAGCTGTTCTACAGGCGATTAGGAGAAATTTCTAGACCAGGAACCCTTGTCCTTATGGGAGATTTCAACTTCCCAGGCATCAACCAGGAATATCACACTGCTGTGATAAGCAGGTCTTGGTAATGCCTAAAGTCTGTAGGACATAACTTCCGGTCATAAGTGCTCAGCGAGTAAACTGAAATAGTCTATTCATTCTTTAACATTCCTCAGTTATTTTGATGTATTTTTACAAGAACTACCCATATATGATCTTCAATCAAAGGACAGTACCCTGAATAATATGAATATATAATCCCGGAAAATACACTCTCAGCTCCTTTCCCCCAGCAGGGGAATAAGCCATCAAGTAGCATTTGATACACTTAATACAGATTTCTTTCTAGCACAGACCCTGACCCCTGAAGCCCGGGGAAGCCTCTAATTTGAGCTAGCCCACAAGAGTCCTTAAGAGACCTGTACTCTGCTGGGTATAATTAGGGGAAAAAAATCTCCCTGCATCCATGGCTTATGTATGTTATCCAGCCATTTCTCTGAGCTGAAGATAATTTTCCCCATTTTTCCTGTAGAAACGAGTCAGACTACAGCAATAGATTTGCTACCAAAGTGGTTTGGTTTTGCAGCACTAAATATAGATTTGAGCCTTATTCAGGAGCTGCCTTGGTAAATCCATGGATTGAGTTTAACTGGGGTCTTGGAGTTTTAGGTCTAAATTGTTGGTTTTCAGTAGCAGCATAAACAGAGCCTCTCAACATGTCACACTGATATGTGAAGTAAGCAAAGTAATGTAAAAGTATTTTTAATATTCACACTCACCCGATCTAGCTGTAGTCTCTCAAAGTACCTTGGGAGATAGCTGCTTCTAAGAAAAGCCCTGAAATTGTGTTTAGTTTTATTTTTCCAAGCACAAGTAAATTTTCAATGAATAACTTGTTTTGGGGGACACTTTTGGCTTCTATGGTATTGCCTTTTAAATAGATTTTTTTTTGCATAGGCAATAAAACTTATGAACTTCTATACAGTTTATTTAAAATCAGTATAGATTCTTGTCAACCTTTTTGAGACCTAAGGTCTTGAAAAGTTCATTTTAGGCTTAAAAAATGGTCTTATATAGACACTTGAAGAAAAGATATACAGTACATACATAGATATTTATATGCATGAAAATATTTCAGGAATCACCACCTCAAAAAGAAAGGCGGAACTGAATTGCAACTGCTTGGAAAATGCATCTTTGACAATTACACGGAAATAACTGCTCATTTTCTTCCTAATCTGATCCTGACCAGCATCTCAGTGAGCCAGTGTTATTAAACTCTTTTGTCTGACAGTTCATGCTCTTGTTTTCTTCTACTTTTAGAAGTCAGACTGACAGATACACAATCAAGCTTGAAACTTTGCTCCATTGTGTTTTTGTCAAATGCTCTAATGGTTGTGCCTGCCAACACATTTTATCTCCTATGCTTATATTCAGACTGCAAGTGATAAAGTGATACCAAAAAAAAAAAAAATATCCAAACAGTTCCTGTACACAAAAAAAGAGGTGTAACATTTCACTAGCAGAGCAGGTGAACTGTAGTAACTCAGTTCTTCTGGGTATTAAAGTTTGAAAGTTTCCACACCTCTGTAACACTCTAAACCCTACAGCTTTATATCCGTACTTGAGTTTTACTGACATATGTAATATCGCTGTTCTTTGACTTACGGAGCAATGGAATTACTAAGCTTTCTCTCAGATTCTTCTGGAAGAAATTGTGAATTAAAGGATGTATCAGAAGAGCAAATAGACTGTTCCACACCACCCCATGCTCTGCTCAGAGGAGACAGTAGGGTGAGGGTACTCAGGAATTGTCTTGCTAGCATCTTTCAAGGAATATACTTTTCCCAAGACAGTAATAATTTGGCACACTTTGTCCAAATAACAGGTGCTTTCTGTGCTAGTACAGCTACAAATGGTCTATTTTCACTGTGTTTCATTTACATTCATTATTCATTATGTTTCTTTAAGGCATTGCAGTAATGTATGAGTTCCTTTTCAGGTTTTATTCCAATATGGGTCAGCCACAGATGTTGGACACAATACTAATGGTACCTTTCCAACCATTTTAATAATATGGGATGAAGCTGTGTCACTTGAGGTTCCCTTAATTTTTCTTTCTGAAGATGTGAAATTAGATTAAATGTCGAATAATCCACCAACCTTTCATTTGTTTTTCACACTATTAGAAAATTCTCATTTCTACATCTTCTAATTCCTGAAGTGCTGTAAATATCAAATACTGTTAATTATTTTCTCTCTTCTTCCATTCGAGATACAAGTTTAGTTTAGCTTCTGGAGCCATGTTCTTGCTAGGGATCTGCTTTATTTCACTAAACAGCCCTAAGGAGCTGGCTGGCAAGAAATTCTGGAAGGTTAAGACTATTTTGAGCAGGTTCTGACGCGGAAGATGAAGTCAAAAGGAATTAATAATTATGGATCAGTAGAGGCTGTACTGTTATCTTGGTTGGGTTGTGCTCCTTGAGTGACTAAGTAGCTGCAGTAGAGAAAACTGAAACTTGTATTTGAAGTGGCAATGCTCAGCATCTTAGCCAAACCCACTCTGAATTTCAAACCAATTACTGATTTACTGGTATTGGTACCCAAATTAGCTACATCCAAGACAGCACATAGGTAATCTGTCTGTGCTGCAGCTGTACCTTCTGGCTGAATGTATTGACAGCTTCTCTAGAGAAACCTTGGGTTTTAATGATTTAAAACCCACATTTTCTTGGGTAATGAAGCAAAATGAAAGAAAAACACTTTCTCCTTTCTAAAAGAGAAAAACAGAAGGAATCTTGGTTGTAATATTGTAATTCCTCTTGAGCTGTGTCCCTGGAGAGCTTACCACCAACACAAGAGAACCCTCCTTCAATGCATCTCAACATTAATTATCCACTTTCATTTATCCAATTTCATCCAGAAGTTACAGTAAGAACACTGGCATACAAATAATACACCAATAGCAACTTTTTAAAGATGCAAGTGAAACAGTGAACTTTTATTATGAGCAAGTTAATATTTGACAAACTTTTAGTATACCTAGGCTGCTAGCTCTATCACAAATGTATCTCCAATGTATCATCCTTTTTAAAGATAACTCAAGTAATTGTATTTAGAAACTACAATCACGTGATAATTCCCTTCGTTTCGTAAGAAACATAGCCATGAGAAAATAATGGGAAATAAATTATGACTTTCCCCCAAAAGTGCTTTAGAAAAACACAGCATAATCTTGTATTTCTTGATAATCGTTATTTGTCTACAAATTATGATCCTGTACACATTCACTATGTGGTTTGGCTTATTTCAAAAATTTCTTATTTCAATTTTTTTGGGACCAGCATTGCCATTTAGTCATTACCTGAAGCTGCTCTTCCAGTGCAGCAGTAGCTCTGTCTCCACTGTTTTCATCCACCACCACTACCATATGGGTTAGGGAATTCACCTTGACTTGTTCCTGTTCTAGATCTTCTTGAAATGCCTGTAATTAAAGCATATGTGTCAGAGAATGTGTTCCAAACTAAAAAACAAACAAACAACAACAAAAAACCCTAACAAAACAAAAAAGTGTACCATTGACTGATTCACTTTCATAACTAACAAACTATGAGAACTCCAGAGCTTAGGTACTCACTCACAAGTTCTGACTCTTAATTCCAGACTGAAAATTTGGCGTGAGAAATAATTTGTTGAGTTTATGTAGCTGATTTACAGATATTCACATAATATGTATACGTAGCAATAGCCTGCAGATTTTAAATAGCCACTGAATTGGATTTTGTACTTCATATTAATACATGATTTTTTTTTCAGAATTGTAAGAATATTAAAAAATCACATGGATTTCATTAAACAAGCACTTGCTAACTTCAGCTTGGCACCCCTACAACATTACTTACACAAGATAAAACAGCTCAGGAGGTGAACCACCTTTAGGAAACTCATGCAAACTCACCCTAGTTTCACTCACTGCAGAAACCAGGAAACAAAGCAGGAAACAAGGGCATTTCGTGATTTCTGCATGTCTGATGAAAAACTTGCTTGCCCCTCCCCCCTTTTTCTTTTTTTCTTTTTTTTTTCTTCCTCACTTGCCACAAAAGATGGAACTCCTCCATTGCTGTAGTTAACAAAATCAAAACCAGCCCAGCTCTGGCACCAGGGAACTGAGCAGCCAGACCTATTTTCTCCTTCCTTTGCTGAGGTGCAGCAAGAAGATAAACAACAAAAATGGAAGCAGCTAAAGTGGTGTTGGTACTGAAAATTAAAACCACAGAGAAAACCTCATACCACTCCCCTGAAAAAAAAAAAAAACCTCAGGGTATCCAGGACTCCATCTTGCCTGACGCACCTTTTAGGTGTCTCTAACTTGCTTCAAACCAACAAAAGAATGGGGGAAACCAAAGTCCTGGATTATGTTCTCAGTACTGCAGCTAAGTGTGTTCTAGGGATTAATGCATATACAATGGGATAGTTACAATCTGAAAAATAACATGGCCTTGTCACAGGAGAAACCTTGACTGTGTTACCAACTATGTTGAATTTCATCATGTCATGGTTTTCTGCTGCTTTTTTAAGTATAATAATTAACTTAGTTATGAATAATAAGTCCTTGCTAAAGATAAGATCATGCATTCTAAACCTCTTTGGTAAGACATCTTACTTGTATTTGAAAATTGAAAAAAACCAAAACATAATGTGGTTATAAGCAATAGGAAGGGAATCCACAGACTACTTTGTTTTTAGGGCATAAATATCTTACCACCCATTTGAGAGTTAATTTCTTCCATGGTCATATGTAGACAATATAAGAATCCTCCTTTTTCTGACTTTCATGCCTGTGAGTACCATTTGCTTCAGAGAGCTAGACTATAAAACAATTCTCAAGGACTGTGAAGTATACTAAATTGTTAGAGTCACCCCTGGAATTTAGACTTCTCAACATTTTATGACCCAGCACTTGAAAAGGAAGAGGAGGCAGAGCACTCATGGATCAGAGTGTATAATACAGCTCACTTCCCCCACATTTAAGCCCCTCTTTAAGCCATACAAAACAAATTCATTGCTCTGTAAGTCCACAGCCATGGACAAGGTGACTTTTATTTCCTTATTAGCTAGAATCTGACAGATGGTATCCCAGAACAAAATCAGAGTTAGCAATGCTCTGCAAGTGCAGGAGTGGATGGCACTTTGGAAGTGGGAGTCTCACACACATTCTGAAAGACTTGAGAAGTCATGGAACAGATGAACCAGAAAGTTGAGTCATTATCTAATCCTCAGGCAGATTCGATTTACTCTGAGGTAAAAGACTGTTCTTTATAACCCAAGTGTCTATTTTTACCATGAAATTCATTGGTGAAAATTGTTTGTTTACAGGATCTTGTTGGAACAGGAATTTATGATGGACAGTTTCAAGGCAACAGCACACTCTGTTCAAATAATTTAAATGGATATTTCTAACAAGTTGTCCTGAGCTTATTAGAGAAATAGCAAATTTTCAGGGACTTGAAAAGTGAAATGGATATAGATGTTGATGAATAAAGATAGCAACAACAGAAACACATACAACTCCACAATTCCTTTAATTCCCATCTATCAGACAGCAACTTACACAACTCCAACAGAATCTAGATCAAAGTGAATAAAAATGCCCACCAAAGCCATCCAAGTACCCAAAGAGAAATCCATCCTGACATTTTGACACTGAAGAAGTGTCTCATTCTACCTTTTAAATTAATTTGAAGTACTAAAAACCCTAGCACTAAAAAGGCTTAGATGTTTTTAGAAAGTTAATGAAACGATAAAAATCTACTAACTATATACACTATCATAATTTGGATAAAGAAAACAAGTGCAATTAAAATTGCACATTTTTAAAATTAATTATAACATTTCCAATATAATATTCGGCTTGGACAGCTCAATAGTCCTTAGATTTTTACTGAAAAGTAGCTTTCCTCCTTTACAAATTTATAAGGAAGGGATAATTGTAATAGGAGACAAAATACTTAAAATGCTACTAAAAAAAAAAACCAAAAAAACCCCCAACAACAACAACAAAAAAACCCCCCAAACCTTTACTGAAATGTTTAACTATTATTCCAAAATATATTGACTATGCCAGATTTCTTACCAGAACTCTGTTCCTTCCTAATGACTTAAAATTTTCAAGAGTTCACCACTACTTCAGTCCACTCAGAAAATTTTCAGTACTATCAAGATATTAACCTCATATACTTGTGAACGAAGCAGCATGCTGGACAGAATGGTCTGTTCTTTCTCTGGTCTGAGTGTTGGTTGCCATTCTCAATACACATTAGTGGGGTTTGTTTGTTTGTTTGTTTTATATGACCCAGCAGAGAAACTGAAGTGTCAGTCACAATAACTCAATACCAATATTTTTGCATCATTTTAAAATACATAGAATAAAGAAATCAGATGTATGCAAATCATAAGTCAAAGGGGGATTCATAACATGAAATAAATAGAGTGAAAAGTAGGTAGTAATGAACAGGTAAGGAGAGGAAGGCAAAATTATAAGGATAAAGAGGAGACAGACAAGATGACAACAACCCAAACCTATCCCGTTTGCTGAAGTCTGTTTCATTTGAAATGATGATTGCCTTTTATACCTCCTAACTTTTGGTTCCTCTTATGAATTTACAAAACATTGTTTTCTGATACAACCAGACTCATGTGAGACTAAGAGAAAATATGAAAAGTGTTAGGTTTTGCTTTTTTGTTTGCTTGTTTAGTAAATGAAGCAATAACTGTCCTACTAAAATTCCATGGGTTTAACCCTTGCTATAGGAGGTAGTTTTGCTGTAAATAATACACAATAAAATTATATGAAACTTTCTCTCAGTAACTGAAAAAATGAAAAACTCTGTTATTCGACTTCTGAATAAGGCAAATGATAAATGAATACAAATGTAATTAAAATTAAACCCAAAATGTTTTATTTCCAGCATTTCTAGCTAAATTGCCTCTTGCACATGAAACAGATTTGAAAAGTAATACACATAAATAAATAATGTTCACTAACTCAACACACCAAGAATGAGGAACTAGTATGTGGAAGAGAGATTTCTGCATGTCTTCACTCAGAATTTTCATATACAACCTAATACCCATTTTTCTCAGTATTAGAAAGAAGCAGCATAAAGAGATTGCATAAATAAAAGGATGACATTTTATGTTCGTATTCAAGCATAAAATGCATAGAAATAGGAATAAAGTTATTCAAGTCTTAGTACTGATGTATTCAAAATCTTTCATGTTTCTTTCTCTAATTACCATTTCATAATTACCTGCTGTCTTTTTTAAATAAGGAAGTCTAATGTCAGAAAATGTCCTTAGCTAGCAAATGCACGTACTGAAATACATTGTCTCCTCACAGGGCAAGCACAGACAGCACAAACAGCAGCAGGAGCTGCAGAATTTGTATTCTTCTTCAGCAGCACTCCTTAATCAGAATGCAAAGAAATCATCCTTAACACACAAGTGCATCATGAAGTCTTTTGCAGCTTTTGACCTCTTTTTAACAGAACTGTAAAAGCTGATTTCAGTTTGAATTGTTTTTCAGGATGATCTGCCCTCTAAAACCTGGATTAGCACTGACACAGGCCATGAAGCATCAGGTGTTAAAATCTCCCCAGATACCGTGGCAAGGAACTGCTTTGAGCCATGGATGTAGAGACATTAACAAGGTCATCACATTAAATCTCCACCAGCTCACAAATCACCTCTGTTTTCTATATTTTTCTGTGTTTCCTTATCATCATATTGCGCTATAGACACATATAAAAGATTATTTTTAATTCTAAATTAGTATGAAGCAAGGCAATCTAATCCGGTAAATGGAATGAATCTATTATACAAGCTATCCTCTCTCGCTTCTTAGTTCTCAATTCTTCCAATTCAAAAAATACCCTCATGTAATGTGTAAAAAAATTGGCCAAATCCCATCTCACATTTTATTCATGAGTTTGTTATTTTTTTACTTAAATACATTACCAAAAATATTTTCTACAGTTAGAAAGTAGTGCATTTTACAGTGCATAATATATATTCAGTGAAAATATATATATTGAGAATCCCTGAAGTCCTAGGAAGATTATATGGTCTGACTACTGCATCATTGCTGCTACAACATGAGAAAAAAAAAAAAGATGCAAAAAGAAGAATACACAGGTATTAAAAAAACCTGATATATTTTTATTGTAATGTAATGAAAAGATGTTAGAGTTGCCTTGCATATTCTAGTATATTGCTTATATATAAAAAGCAATTTTTTTTAATATCAGAATAAAACTCACAGTTGTGATAAAATAAGTCTACAAAAGCTTGTTAACTGTACAGAACAATAAATATTAAACCAAGATTTCATATTACTGTTCTGCTCTAATGGCAGGAGTAGAGCTTTTAAAATGTCAAACACCCAATTTGGTTTTTACGCCTCTGGAAGCACACCACAGCATACCTTATGCTCTTCTATTTGACGCTTTAGGTCCTCCAGATCTGGACCTAAGGGCTCCAAATCAATTTTCTTTGTCCTTTCCTCCGTTTTTGTCAGCCAGTCAGCTAGCTGGGCTAGCTGCTGATTCTGCAGATCCATTAGGATTTTATGTAAACTGTAAAATGAAGAAAAAAAAAAATAGAATTTATAAGTGAAGAAAACAACAGGCAGAAATATCTGCCCCGTATATTAACCAATTTTTGTAAGGTTACATTTGAAGGCAGAATAGAAATATGTACTTTGAAAGGGGAACAGACTCCCGAGGGCAGTGGTCATGGCCCCAAGCCTGTCAGAACTCAAAAAGTGTTTGGACAATGCTGTCAGGCACAGGGTGTGACTGTTGGGGTGTCTGTGCAGGGTCAGGAGTTGGATTCAATGACCCTGATGGGTCCCTTCCAACCCAGCAAACTATGATTCTATGAAAGAGGAAACTGAAATTTTTTTGAAATAGTTTTGATTTAGATAAACTGTTTTGAAGCTTTTTCTTTAGGGATTGACTGTTTCTTCTTTCTTACCATTTACCAGGTACTTCCTAGTTTTCAAAATATTTTTATAAACATCTGATATGAGCATTTAGTACGTATTTATATACCTCAGGAGATTATTAAGACCTTTGTTTCTAGTATGGCAGCTCTCATAAGTTTCAAATTTAAAAGAAACTTTTTCATTGAATTGAATGTGTTTTAAAAGTTGTAGAATTCCCTATTAAGTGGTAAATTTTACTGTTTTCCTCTACAGTGGTATATTTATCACTGAGGTTCTTTACTATAGAGAATCCTGTTTGGGAAAGGCCAGGAGGAAGAAATTTAAAAAAAAAAAACAAACAGACTGCTTTCCTTCAGCATGCTAGTGCATTGCTTATTAGAAGAGTCAAATACCTTCAATATATAGTGCATACATGAGAAATCCAATCTGGGCTGCTTTTACACAAAGGCATTGTTGTGTTCCAAACTTCCTCTGGCATTCTGACCTCCTAAATCACTTTTTCTAAGACCCTTTCACTTTTATAGCATCTTTATCGGTATGTCTCCCTCCTGTCCTTGTTTATTGCCTGCTTTTGTTTTCCCTGTGCTGTAAACTGTGGTACCTTTTTTTACACTTCCTATTACCATTACAGAGGTCAGACAGCCTTGCCGTTCTCATCTTCACAAAAAAACATCTCTGTTTGGCTAAACATGTCACTGCTGCCTCAGGGACAAGATTACAGCAATGTGCTCAAAAGATTGCGCTTTAAGCTGAAATAGAAGATGGATCCTGAGAGTTTAAATTATGTATAATAACATAGAAATATATTATATTGTGATATGAAAGCTTTTTATAATCCTCCAGCCAGTTTCTAGAAACACAGGGGTTTGACCAAAGGGCCAGAATTAACTATATCTAAGTATATTACTCCTGAGAAATTTTCTGTTGCCCTATCCCAAATCTCACTGAATTTACCACAGATTTTTTTTTTATTATTTTTTTTTATTTTTTTTTATTTTTTTTTATTTTTTTGTACAGGAAATTAAATAGTAGCACAACATTCTCTGTGAAACCCCTATCATTTTATGTCTTCTACTGAATTCATATTATCCAAATATGACCTGTTTCAGAAGATACTAGGCTGTTCAATTCCCCAAGCAATGACCTAAAGCTGCATCTGGGGGATGGGTTTAACAACTGGTGTTAAAGGACATTTTAAGTAGACACTGTACCACTCATAGAGGTGAGGTTGCTACTTGCATGTGTTGATTTAAATGAAAATAAATATGGCAAATAAAAGCTCCCCAGAGTAAAGCATCATAGATTTTTCTCTCCAAGAAAATACTAAAAGTGGAAGAAGTTAGGTTGAAACATCTGAAACCCATCAACAATTTTATAGTCAAAGGAGGACAGAATAAAGGAAGCAATCTCAATACTCAGTAGTAAGCTGAAAAGAAAGCAAATGTTTGGAATTGCTAAAACCATATTGCAAGAAAGAGAGTTATGCCACGCAATTGTTAAAAATCACAGTTTGCTTTTACATTCTTATGGACAAACCCCTCAACTCCAAAAGGTAGGCTAGAATTGGAAAAAGCTCAAAGAGGAGCAAGATAAATAACCAAGTATGTTCAATATATACTAATGAAGAAAGTAGGGAAATATATACTGTATCTCTGTATCCTGTAAACCAAATTACTCCTCTGTGGCACAATCACAAGTTCTTACATTTATGGAATTTCTTATCCCAGATGGTTCTATGTAAATCAAAATTTCAAAATCAGATATAATAATACTAAAAAACTCCAAAGATTAATGTGAATATTTAATAGATTATTTCTCTACTTCTACATGTAGTTCAACTTTACGCTGTAGGACTTACCCTTTTTTAAATAGTGTAATTTGTACTCAGATAAAACCATGGCAATATTTCCAGGAAAGATAAACTCTCATTTATTCTTTTTATGGGATTGAATTTTACGGGCCTTAAAAGATCTGTTTCCCTTTTCCTTTTTTATCTTTGCAAAGATTCTCTCCTTTGTAGCTAAATATGTAGCTAAAGCAAGGTAGGTTATATAAATTTTGGTTAAAGTGTTATATATGTCCAAGTTACTGATAGCTGCTTCTTTATGTGGCTTCCAGGCTCCAAACAAGATGCAAGGTTCAAAATCACTACACATCAAATTTCAGGTTAAAACAGATACGAGATGGAGTTTTGTTCACAGCGAAGGAAAATCCCAACTGTTAGTCAAGTTCAGGACTGTTTCAGTCAAAATCAGTATATATTATTTCACCTGACACATTACTTACTTGCTTTGTTTTTCCATACTGGCTACCCTGAGACTTTCCCAACGAGAATTAAGTAGATTCATCTGTTCTTGGATTTCATTCTCTTCTTCATCTGAAAGTTTTCCAGTTGACAGAAGTTGACTTCCAACTTGCAAAACACTACCAACACGTCCTTGGTGAGCTGTTAACTCCATCATAAAACCCTGACAATTAAAAAAAAGAAATCAAAAAATAAATCCAGTTTTCAGTTGCATTTTTTGAAATGAAAGAACAGAATTGCACCATTTTGCAAACATGATTTTCAACCTTGGTTTTAGTTTTTTCAACCCCCCACCAAACCTTATAACATAAACCAGAATAAACACTTTCATTTTCTTCAAAAGGCAAAAAGTTGTTTCGTCTGGAGAAGAAGAGGCTGCAGGGTGAACTCATTGATCTCTACAACTACCTGAAAGAAGGTTTAAAAGAGGTGGGTATAGTAACAAACGATAGGATGAGAAGAAATGGCCTCAAGTTGCACCAGAGGATTTTTAGATTGGATTTTAGGAAAAACCATCTCCACTGCATGTTGTGAAACACTGGAATGGGTTTCCCAGGGAAGTGGCTGAGTCACCATCCTTGGATGTGTAGATGCAGGATTTAGGAACATGGATTAGTGGTGGATTTGGCAGTATTAGGTTAATGGTTGAACTTGAGGATCTTAAGGATCTTTTCCAACCCAAACAATTCTATTACTCTAGGGCAGAGTCTTCGTTTTACATTCTCCAAATCAATAAAAAACAAAGCAAATCACATTAAAAAAAAAAAAAAAAATTAGAAAGATTCGTATAAACATATACCTCATGGGTGTGGAACTGTTCTTTAACAACTTCTACATCATTGGATATATCTCCTTGTGCTTGTAATGCATCTTCAGCAGAGAGAAGCCATGTGAGTACTTCTTCTAGAGCAGTTTGGTAGTTTTCAAGATCCATTCTAGCCCCCGTCCGCATGGTGCTCAATGTCTTTCCTTCAACGCTTTCTAAAAACTGATCAAAACCAAAATTTTAAGAGCAATGAAAACGGCATCTGCTCAGACAGTTCTACAAAGGAATAAATGGAACACCATTGTATTAAAAAAAAAAAAAAATCAGATGGCTAATCTATAGAAGTACTTTGTAATACAAAATCAGTTAACTGACCAAGATCAGTTAAGATGGAGGGAAATAAAAAAATCTCCTATTCAATTAGGATATTGATCAGATATTTTACACTGTTATTCAAAAACCCTATCAAGTGTTCTGAATAGCAAATAATGAAAATAATGAGAGATACTTATTTACCACTGCAGCTCATAAAATGAAATACTCAAAAAAGTAGCAAGTTACCTCCTGACTTTGCAGAGAATCTATGGAAAACATGACATTTAAAAAACCCAAACCAGCAAACCTTTACACTACATGCAATGCTAGGCTTGAGCAATCCATAGACATACATTTTGTGAAAACCGCCCGAGGAAGTTGAAAAAGCACAAAAACTCATGCGAAATCATAACTTTTTAAAACCAAGCAAAAGTGCATTACTGTTGATTTCTCTTTTCTGGGAAGGCCAATCTTATAATTATGTTTTAGAAGCCAAGTGTCTCTTATGAGAGCAGAAATCCCATTTCTGGTCTACTGCTTAAAGTCAAGAGAAATCAACATGTATTTATTGATTAGTATAAAAGTAGAAAACAAGGACAGAAGAGAAGCAGGAAATGCATTTGCTACAGAAGATACCATTCCATAAGTTCTTCAAAAAGTTCTGAACAAGTTTAGCTGCTTTATTAGGAATTTAATTTAAAAACAAACTATACATAAAAATAGGCTTATGTTTTCAAAAATACATCAAGGCACTTAATGTTTTTAGTTGGCAAAAATTGTTTTTACTGATCTACTAGTACCAATAAAATGCTCAAAGCAGCTAATAAAGCCTTTCACTGCAGTTTAGAACTGAAAGTTAAAGTTTATCACTAGAACCACAAGCAGGAACACAGAAGGCTCTGAAGGGACCCAGAGGATCATCAAGCCCAACTCTTACATGAATGGCCCATATGGGATTTGAGCTCAACCGAGTTGACCTCAGAAGTGCAGTGCATGCAGTGTAATCACTACAAATGAAATTTTAAATCTTCACAACAGCTTCATTCTGAATTGTATAGATCTGATAATCACATGCAATTTATGCAGGTACCTAAATATGTGTTAGGTTAGGTCGTAGTCATTACTCTATCACCCCTTACGTGAGAAACACAATGATCAGTAACTGAATCCTCATCAGAAAAAGCAGCCTTGGAAGTCTGATGAACTCTATAGTTTGGGTTTTGTTTGGGGTTTTTTTGGTTTGTTTTTATTGTTGTTGTTGGTTTTTTGTTTGTTTGTTTGCTGCAATTTTTTTGCTAAAAGGAAGAACTTTCTTACAGAAATATAAATAATAAAGCACAGAAAATTGTCAGCATATATCCCTTTTGCACAAATTAATTTTTGAACTGTGTGTAATTCTAGATTTCAAATAGTACACAATGCAGTAAGAAATTGCATCCATCCACATCACATTTCTGCAGCAAGATATAATTTTTTCCACCATGGAAAGGGATAACTTGGTCATTGCTTTTCCACAGCAATACTTCATGGGGTATATCCATATCTGTTACAGTGTAAAAAAAAAAATAAAAGTGCCTTAACTGTTGACTGAGTCTAGGGACAACATATTTGTAGAGATCTGTGATGATCTGTGCTGTCTGTATTTGTTTGAGAATTCTTCATCTGAAAATTCTTGTCTCCCTAGATCAGACACAGAATACCGTCTCATGGATGACAAGTGTTTAACTAAGGACCCCCAACAACAGCTTGTCTCAGGAACAACTACTCAGTATAATTTTCCCTAATGATCAGCATTTACACTGCTTCCTCTCATGCTATATTTATATCATAAAATTATTATATGGAAGTGCATTGAAAAGTCTTGGACTCACGATCTTCTATGACAAAATGGTGCTTAGACTAATTTCAGATCTGTTGTAATATCCCTCGAAAAGCTATAAAAAACCCCAAAAGATTCCAATAAAAATAGAAATCAAAAGAGTTTCTTGACAGGTATTTCAAATTGTGTTCTCAATCAAAAAAAAAAAAAAAAAAAAGGGG
>VZTG01007485.1:928652-1017123 GCA_013397845.1 Melanocharis versteri | reverse complement strand
CTGGGTGGGCTTCATCTGCCCTAAATGTACCTGAAGGCCCTTCAATAACTATAACTGCATTTTGTTATCTTAATTTTGTCTGGCCTCTGTTTTTAAGTAGCCCAAGAAGGCATCACTCTGGCTGCTGAGTGCAGAGCTCTGGGAGGGGGGTGGCTTCAGCCAAGGCGCTGCCCCGGCAGTGGCACAGCGAGCCGGGCCCTCACAGCTCCTTCCCTTCCCTTCCCTTCCCTTCCCTTCCCGGCAGGAATGGCATTTCAGGCTTGGAGCACCCAGCTGCAGCTGTTGCCCATCATCCTGAGGGGGCTGGATCCAGCTCTGAGCCCAGAGGAAATGCAGTGCGGTATTTTCCTGTCAAGAGTGACTCGCTGCTCTTCAAACACTTCTGCTCTCTCCCTCTCTTAACTGCTGCAATCCTTTTAGTTTAACATGTCCTTCCCTGTATAAATGGCACTTAGGAAATGATTTCTGTCTTCCCCACCTATAAACCATGCTGAGATTTCTTCGGCTTGTTGCCACATAAACGAGAAAAAAGTTGTGTGTATGCCAGGAAATAAAAAATACCAATCTATTGTCTCTTCCTTTTTATATGGCTACTTTCGTACAAAGATATTAAATCACCTTAGAACTATCAGTTAGCTGAAAGCAGGTTTTACTGCATTTCTGAAGTTAAAAAGCAGTGAAACAAAAAGACATTTCAGATTTTAATCCATAGGTTTGGTGCCTTTTTTTGTTCCTCTGTGCCCTACTCCCTACTCCTGTCAAAGAATTCCACAGCTTAGTGAACTTTCTTCCAGACTGCATTTATACATATATAAATACATACATATATGTATACACACATATATGTGTAATCTGATAATTTTACTTACAGAGCCCTAAGTGCAGGGAGCCACCAAGCTGGGCCACACTGGCAAATGCCTTTCTCCTTACAATAAAAGCACATTCCTATAAACAAGATGTTTGCATGAAACTGCAGTATAATTCATTTTCTGTATTGTAAAGAGCTCAAAATGTTTCCATGTTTTCTTTAAATATTCAACTCTTCACATTTCCAGGACTGCAGCCTTTCTCAAGATTTGTGGTATGAGGGGGAAGGGGGATTAAGGTCATTTAATTTAGATCCCGTTATTGCCATTTAGATAGATTAGGGCAAACGAATACTTTGACATTGAATGAAAAGTTCTTAAACATGCCTGTGATATTTTGGTTATGCCTTTATATATTCCAGACACTTTGCTGTCAGGTGGAGAAGTTAGATTAAAATTATATTAATGTTTGAAATTCATCTTTAGAAGAATCTGCACAGGCACAGACACAATTGTCCACTGTCTAGCAAATCAAACAGTACCTTCTCGTCCTTAAGAATGTTCTTAAAATCATTGTTCCATGTATTTTCTGTGCTTTGTTGGATTAAGACAAAGTACTCAGCGCTGCTAAGTGCTCAGTGCTGCTCTAGGGAATTTCTTCATGAAGGATGTCAAATACTTGTATGTCATGAACTTGCTGAAAAATCATCATCATGATGTTGTGGGTGCCTTCCTTACGGGTAGGTTTATCTCAATGAATGTCTCTGTACTGTCATTTTAATACCTTTCTCATTACCATCACTCACTTGCTCAATGCAAAAAAAAGATTTTTTTTCTGCTGTCTGAGTGATAGTGTTATCTAAATTTTTGTCTTCCTTGGTTTAGCATTGCAATTCATAATGCTTTGAGAAAAACAATTTGTTTCCCATTACACCATAAATTAATGCTCTATATTTGTTTCTAGTGGATTTATTTCAGTCAAAAACTTTTTAATGGGAGTTGGGCACTGTATTTGTCCTCCTGGGTTTCTGAAAACCTTTCCCTGATGTCAGTTACTTTTGTAACGCTCTCAGAAGAATATGGATAAGGTTTTCAGCAGCAGTGGGATGACCTTCAATTTCCATTAATTTCAAATTTTGCATTCTTAATTGCTTTGATGCTTTAAAAATCATATTTTCATGATTGTTGTGAGAGCGGTATTGACCAATCACCCTGCAGTGTTTGGGGTTGCTCCACCTCCCCCAGGTTTCTTCTGCTGTAGCATTTTTACCTTGAGCTATTTGAGCTCCTTGGAAATGCAGTATTTCAGTGGAAATAATGGCATTCATGAATGCAATTATTCATTATCACAGGAATCCCTTTGCTGCTCTCCAACTGAGTTTGATAGTTACCATCATTATAGAGTGATGCAAAAATTCAGCAATTCTTTTTATTTTAAAAATGGTAATTAATTATTTTAATTTTTATTTGATTAGCTGTGAACTGCTAGTTATGTAAAACTTGTTTCTGAATTCTAATGACAATTTTGGTCAGTTGCAGAAAAGGCATCATGCTGTCATTTAATTGGTTTGCTTTAACAGTAAATTATTCTGTATAGGTAGATTTAGGTAGATGAAAAAATATTATTTTGGGGTCAAAATCAGCATTAACATATGAGATATATTTAGGTGTGTTATTTAGTAACTTGAACACTTTCAGTGTTCAGTAATTCCATGCTATAATGAAAGAGATGATTTATCAAAATCTACTGCATGATAAATTTATAACAACAAAATGTTTGCATGGCCTCAGTACTATTGAATTGTCTATGTGAAATTGTGTAACTGTGTAAGAGGAATTCTTCATATGAGGCATCTTCTGAAAAACATTAATATTACTCACCACTCTTCCCAGTTCTACATGAAGGTGTCAGTTCAAGAAAGTATATAAATTTTAATGGGAAATTATAAATTATTTGGGGACTAACTGAAAGCCTGGAGGTCACTGCTGTTCTGTTCTTGACATATTTTCAAAACTTCAGTCACAACAGGTGAGATTTCCAAAGGTGTTTGAGTGATAAGGGACAAGAGTGTAGAAAGTGCTCATACTGCAGTTCACAGTCTGGAAGTCTGGGGGCATACAAACATCTGTTGCAGGAGTTGGAGGGGATGTCCCAGAGAAAAATTCCCTGGATTTCTGCTGTGATTCGTGACCTCTCAAGCGTGTGCTACTTAGAGAAAGCTGGCTTTCCTCTGCTCTCTTCTAACAAGTGCTGTGTTTGAAATGGAAAAGTAGGAACCTCATAAAATACATAAGTAAATAAATAACAAAAATGCTACAAAAAATTTTATTCTTAACACATCAAAAACTGTATGTTATAATCTGTATTACAGGAGGTTAAAGCAGCACATAAATGATGCATTTTGACTTCACTGACCTGTTGAGAGAGAAATTTACTCCCTCTGACAGGGTAGAGGATGTGGATGCAAAACTGCTCTGTCAAAATATTTTCTATCCCATTGCCTTAGGATCCCATGCAGCTGAGCATGATACACATTTGTAGGTAATGTACAGCTGGATGTACAGAGTTCTCTGAGGAGGTCACTGGAGGTCATGGAAGCTGGATATTTAACTAGAGCCTGGGATTGTAATTCCTAGCAAATTCCTGGGTGTGTTGTTAGTATTTAGACTTGCACATCACAGGGGAATAGATGCTCGAACAGACTTAGAATGAGCTCAGGCTGAAACCAAAAATGATACTGGCACATTAGGTTGGTTGTGAAGAAAAACCAGCTTCAAAAAAAAAATCAGTTCTGATTTTGTACTAGCTTGACTTGTCTGCATGGTGCTCTATCATCTAGAAATGCCTAAATTTGGAGGAGTAATTCTGATAATACCAGTGGATTACTATCTTCTTTTTTTCCTGTCATCAAAATAAATGTGTGACATAATTATTAGATAGGAAAAGGAGAGGAGCATAAAATCAGAATCTGGGTAGTATTGCTGGCAATGTTTCTTGGCTTTGGTTGGGAGCTGTAGCACATTATATATAAGATCCTTTTTATTGATTCAAGTTCAGCTAAAGCTGAAGAAAATGGATACAGAAGCCTACTCTCATATGTATCTATTCTGGGAATGGGTTTTACAGTGTATGCTTATAAAAATCTATCTACTCCTTGCCCCAAAGGCAGGAAGTTGTTGTGATTCTTCAATTTACTGATCATGCAGGGAGTGATTAAGCATGTGTACTTTGTGATAGGTGTAAATGAAAAATAAATGTCAAATACACAGAAAGAAGTTCCCTGAGTGTTTTTGTAGATATGTGATTGCCTTTTTTAGCTGGAAAAAAAAAAAATTAGATATCCAGAAAAAACTGTTGTACTTTGTGGATATTTACAACTTCTCATACAAGATTCTCCTAACACCTGAAGACTGATAAATACTAATAAACAAAGTTAACAACATTGGTGTGAATCGCCTGAAATTTGTTGCATTCAACCCTCATGAAATACCTTGTTTGCCAAGCATGAATGCTCACACAATGCACTATTTTTAGAGAATATCTGGGTGCCATATGAATACCTGAATTTGAATTTGAACAAAGGTAGTCATGCTCTAACACTCACATCTGCTGCTCAGTGTTTGTTATTTAGTGTTCTCAATATTCCTGCCGAGGATGTTTCAGGCATCTGTTTGGAAAGCAGAAAAAAGAGGAGTTGCTTGGCTTAGATCACAAATCACAGTGAATAACAGCTAGCAGGCAGGCAAAGAGAACAGTTTGGAACTCCTCAGGAGGGCTGAAATGTATTCACCAAACTTTACCTTTATCAGTGGATATAACAGGAATATCTGTGTGCCACAACACCAAGTTACACGATACCGAGGGTTACACTCCCTTACTGATCCATTATCAACCTCCCCCCACCACGGTATTATCAACTCCCTACTACAAGGGTTTAGGTTAGTGTAAAGAAAGACTCCCACACTTTTTCAGTTGAATTTATACATCTATATATTTTCAGGTTTATCTATAACTCAAGTGATTTTTCTGTCTAAAAAACAGCAAATCAGGAACAAAACCAGAAACATAATCTAAGACTTCTGATTCTGCTTCTCCAGATCTAAGTAGTTTTGGTGTCTATTCTAGAATCTGTGTAATAAATTAAATTAGAGGGGATATTAAACTCAAAGAAATGCAAGACTGTCATGATATTACAATCTCATTTAGTCCATAAATAAACTTTTAAAATAAAGAATTCAAAAAGCACTAGTATGCAGTTTTTCATATGTTGACTTACTATTTTCCTTTTTAGCCTTTTGTGTCTCCTAAAAGTCTAATGCATAGTTTTTATTAAGAGACAGCAGCTCTGTACTGCCTGGAACACCTTTCATGATCTAATTTGATTGCATAGAAAATAGAGAACACAGTAACTGAGCAGATTCCTTGGATGCTGAGAAAACACGAACTTTTATGAATAGAGTAATAAGTACAATGTGATATTTCCTGAGTATCTGGCTCTTGGTAGAGGTTAACGTCATATCAGTATTTAACTGTTTCCCAGGTAATAAAATTAGAGGACCTCAGAGTTAAATATTCATGCTGAATCTGCTGAAAAAAACCATTAAATCAGAAAAGGTGTGTAAATCCTCAGCTGCTGGGGCAAAGTGTCAATTGTATTGGTAGTAAAAATGTCCCACCATACTGTTTTTCATGCAAAGCCCAGACCATTTAAAAATTGCCCTAATCTAATTACAGCCCTCCTTAAGCTATTACATAAGTGTGCAATGGTATAAAGGGTTATACAGACTGGTTGCTTCTTTTCCACCTTCCCCTCCATCTGTTGTGAGATCAGATACCCAGATATCTTTTCCATCTACAAATGGTTGTGAAAAATGTGTGGTCTGGGCTTTGTTAAATTGTTAACTCCCAAGACAAGTAGCTGACCAAGAAATCGCATCTACTCTCCTTCTACGAAATGTTTTAGCTCAGCTGCAAGAAGTATGTCAGAATAATTACTGAAGGAGAGAGAAAAACAAATTACTTTCATTGAATTGCCATGAATCCTTTTTAAAATAAGGTGCAATTGACTAAAGCATTATTTGTTTTCAAGTCTTGTAATTGTTCCATTGTCATGGAAGCTTATCAGAGGTACCAAAGCTGAGTATTGGTATAAAATAGACCTGGCTTATGTTAAATCCCCGATGAGCCAGTCTGTTTGTGGCAGATATCACTACCAGCTAAATGGCCATCGACAAATCCTAAGTCTCATAAAATAGAAACAAAACAACAAAAAAGGCTTGTTTAATTTTCAGTCAGAGAACTCGGCTCATATATGAGCAAGAGATTCTTCCTGCTGGGGTTTTCCAGAACTCTTGTTCTAACTTAACTTCATATTGTCAAAGTCAACAGGACTGACTGGAATAGCAAGCTGAGTAAGGCTTTACCTCTTAGAAAATCCATCTCATTCTCCAGGGTGAGAAAAAGAGGGGTTTTTTTCTTACAATTCTTACAATTTTGTGGAACATGTGCCCAATGCAAGATTCTATAATTCCTGCTTTCTGCAGTTAAAATTTTCTAGATTATCAGTAACTTCTAGAATTGAGTCAGTGCCTTTGGATTTGTTCTTGTTATGGCTAGTTGGATTTTTAAATGTGCTTAAAAATCTAGTCCATAAAGTGTCCCTAGCAGGTGTGCTAGGGATGGACTAAAATAAGGAGGCTCAAAAAACACTAGGAAAATAGAATTAGGCCAAAAAGTTTAAATTAAAAAGGGGAAGCATTTGTTTCATTGTTAACTTCGAATACATTTTGGCTAAAGTTTTGGAGAGGCTACAGACAAGACAGAGACATATTGGCTGTACAGCTGCTGTTTTTCAAACAGCCTCCCCCCTGCACTTCCCCTGCCAGCCCCATCAGTAGAAGATTTTGTACTTGGATGTTTTTAATGCCACTGTAGTGCAATGCCGTGTCCTCTCTGTTTTTTAGCTATGGTTGCCAACTGCAGCAAGCTGTTTGTTGCTTTCAACATGTGAAATAAGCAGGCCTTACAGATAAGGGTGATGGTATCAAATTCTTTTATATGGTATTGAACTGTGGTTTTCAAGGCTGAAATGCTGGATGAGGGCTCTGCAGTTGCAGCAGTGCAGAAGAGCCTGGTCACTTTTCTTGCACCTGGGAGGTGATTTTTAATGATGTTTGTAAACTCGGTGGTTTTGCAAGAGTTGTCTAATGCAAAGATGTTGTAATACTAGTGCCTTGCCCCCTGTGCTTTTCTCCCTACAAAGGGTCTCTGCAGGAAGGAATACAGCTGTTTCTCTGCCTTTTGGTCTCTGCAGAGGTTCAGTGTGTTCACCTCTTTTACTCCACGGGAGACATTTGGAATGTTGAGCTTTGGGAAAGGGAAGACAGTCTTATTTCTCATGATGTACATGAAAAACAAAATTAAAGATAAGACTGTGACACAGGTAGCCTGGAGACAGTGACAGCCCAGGAAAATGTCCTTAATCACTGCAGTCTCTAATTATGGAGGGGACGGGTGTTAGCAGATTTTGCCAAAAAATGCTCTGAATCTAATTTATACCTTTAGTTTCATTTTACCACCCACGTTAGGATTAACCTAATCACATTCCAGGCTAACTCCTTGTCTGTTTCCACAGATGTCCAAACACCCCTGTGTATAAGACAGACTTGACTGTGCTTGGTTTCCCCGGGAGCTGACTGAGAGCCCACAGCCAGGAGAAAGGGTCAGCGCATGTGTTCAGCAACACAAAGCCAGAGAGAGGCATTGCCACGTGTTCACTCAAATGGGGAGGAATCAGGCATAACCTCACAAGAGTTCCTTCCTCTACACACTGCCTGAGGAACCCCAGAAGTTACAGAACCATCTGGCTTTAAGCCTACTCGAAGATCCTTTGCAATTTAGCTCAAAAGATCATTGCTCCGCCTAGGTCACCTCGTTCTCCTTGAGATTTGCAGAGGTACAGCCAGCTCAGAGATGTGCAGAAGAGCACCGAGGTCCATTACAAACAAATCTATCTTACCAGCAAATTTATCAAAAGAGGATTTTTTAAAGTGTCCTTCTGGAGGGCCCTCCAAGGATGATGATGTTGCTGAGCCAGACGACTGTGGAAGATGTGACCATTTCTGCTCTGCTCAGCAGTGTCATTTGACAGGATTCCTGTGTAGGCACTGACCTATTCTCCTTCCTTTTGTCTAAGATTCAACGTGGAACTGTAAAAAGTCAGTCAGGGGAAGAAAGTGGCTGCGATTTGTTGTTATTTAAAGCAGGAGTGTTTTGTAATGACAGGCAATTAAAGGGATGGCGCTTGCTGAACATGACACATCGCCTGGTAATGTCACTGCACATAATGGAGGCAGTGCTCTGGGAGACATGTGATGGCTTCTGATCTGCCAGGAGGCAATTTAGTCACAAATTAACTTGTGTCTAATCTCATCAGTGGGCTCTTCCAGGTGAGTCAGTCAATGCAAGAGTGGACCGAAGGATGCTTTTTTTGCAGGTAGGTGAGGGAAGGTAACTAATTTGCAATTTTCAAGCCAGAGATACCAAATTTGTTGTCTTTCTCTTGAAACTGCTTCCAAGTAAGATTTATAATTGCTGAACTTTGCCTTGAAGGGCTGAAAAATAGAACAGAAAAAAATACTTGAACAGTTGCATACACCCAATTATCACATAGGGGATATTAAGGCCATATCTTAAATAACAAAAATCAGCACAGCTGCACAACTTTTACTGCAGTTTCATTGCTCCGAGTGTTTAAATTCCAGGCTCTTATATATGAATATATATATTTCAAAATCACTTTGACAGACTATAATGTTTCAGTCTTCAAATTTATTTAATAGATAGTTTTTATCTAGTGAAAGAGAAGGAAATACAACCATCTGTTTTGCTGCTACTTTTTATGAAGAAAATATGATATATCAATCAAGATATTTCCATGTATTCATTCTGTCCCAGGCTGCTTGATGTATTTCAGTCTTTTAGGTGTTTTGTTTGTTTGCTTGTTACACTTTCAAATTTACTGTTTAAAACCTGCTCAAATGGCTCTAGCCATTTTTTTTCCATTTTAAAGTGGAAACAATAATTTTGGTTTAGTCTGTAGATACAGATTTTGTAAAAAATAATGTTTTAATGAACCATAAAATTTATTCAGCTTTTTTTTGTGGCCTTTTATAATTCTGAAGAAAGGTGTTGATACTTTGGAATTTAACATGTTATATTGTTATTTTTAATCTAGTCACTGCAACATTTTGTGGTGATTAATACCCTGACATCCCAATATATAAGCAGTTACAAATATGTTGAAAGTCACTGAGGATTTTTTCTATTGCCGAGTGAGAAGTGGAGGACAAAAATAACTTAAATGGGGAAATATCTAGAAAAGAGAAAATGAGAATAGAATTAGATTTTTAAAAAGCAGCAATTTCAAGTTTTAATACATAAAGTAAATATGCATAAAAGAATTTGCATTTTAAGAGTGTCTGAGTTTTAATTTGGCAGTATTGCTAGCATTGGCTTGACAGTATTTAACAGGAAAATTGGGTGGCCTGGATACTTCAGATCAAGTGTATGTTCTCTAGGACTGTTGAAATAATTTAGTTTAGTGTTTAAGACTCTCAACTAATATTTGGATAGAACATTATCTTGTTTCAGAAGTGGCCTTATGTAATTCAATCGGACCATCACTGGAGCAAGATGTTCCCATAGCTGAAGGGTAATCACACAATTATCAGTTCCTTCCTCTAAAATTAAGACCTAATTATGTATTTCCTTTTCTTGAACAGTCTTGTTTACAGGGTTCAGTTCCTGATTTTTTACAAGGGAAAGAGGCTGGGATTTTATGTGGGACTGAAGACATTTCTTTTGGTAACAAAACTTCTATAATAAGTTTTATAAAAATAAAAAGTATCTTTTCAGAGCCTAGATATTAATGTACATTGAGAAACTTGCCTGCTTTTGCACCTGCATATTATCATTGAGTGTGTATGGCACAATCAGAATAAGAGTCAATTACTGTTAATTCCTGCAGTGGAAAGATTTTTCTTGTTATGTCAAGGAGAAGAGACAGCCCACCCTGCTTCTCTAGAACACTGAAGGTTATTAGTGGCTGATGGCTTTCAATACCCACTGTGATCATTAACAGTGTCAAATATCTGTCAGCTGCAGGAGGCAACGAAGCTGCAAAAAAATGATTCTGGCCGTTTTGGAGAAATGATTGCAGAGAGCTGGATGGTCTCAGGACCAGAGGTTTGCTGAGACCTCAAGCCATTCTGAGATTGCAAAATTTGTTACTACTTTTTTTGAAGCCTAGTGTTTTCTTGTTGTGTCCTTGGGAAAAAAATGTTCCCTCCTTTAATAGCAGTCCACACTAAACGTAAGCAGATACTGATAAATAGAGAAGGTTTGAAATTTTCTTCATACCATCTTGTTGCCAGGTTTCCTGTAAGATTCTGAATTTTAGAAGCAGACGTCTATTTTCTGCTAGCGGCCAGTTAAGCTGTTCTCCTCTGAGAGGAGGCATAATGGGCAGTGCTTGTTGATATATCTGTAAATGCTGTGAACTTTATAGAGGTATAATAATATCTTTTTAATTGATTTAATCTGTTTGGCAAAGAAACAGAATTGGTAAAGATACAAAGAAAGAGGGAAGTGGGAAAAATGGGACACAATTTATGAACTAAATAGCTACTCCAGTGAAACTCACACAAATAAGTCTTAGAGTCCTTTCCAGAACTTCTTTACACAATTATATTTTTCATCAAATCATTGTTAGCTGAGATTTTTCTTTTGTCCCCTGCCAGGGCTTTACATCTGGCTCATGCAGAGATCTTGAACACTTTACAGCTGTCGTCATGTCATGATGTGTGTCCATTTGATTCAGAACAAGCCTGATTTCTGAAACAGGATGCAGGTTGTATGTATGAGATTACAACCACCTTTTTAAAAGGCCAAGAAACCTTTTATCCCATCTAAGCACAATTTGCAGAAGGTGATACACTATCTTCCTTTACTTTACCGTCAGCAAAAGGAAAAGGCTGTTTAGTTCTTCCTCTGGTACATTTGTCATGACCTTCTCCCCAGATCTATTCAAAAAGGTTTTCACTTCTTCCTCTTCCCTCTCTTCAGTTCATAATTCCATTTGTTTGACATTAATTTGCCATTAGAATTTTTTTGCTGGCCCAATCAGTTCTTTTTTCCCACTGCCCTGAATAGAGTGCAAGCCCCAAAAACCTGTTAGGACGTGAGTAGACCTGGGAAACGCTGTTTAAAAATGTATTAGGTCATGCATTTCAACAGACTTGTTCTAGGCATCATTATAGGATTATTGAACACCTTCTAAAATGTAGAATCTGGCTGTACTGAGACAGTTTAAAGGTAGGAAGTCCTACATGCAGTGCCCCAAATGACGTTAAAATCTCTGTGCTGGTGTGGCTCAAGCACATGCAATGCAGTCTCACCAGCCTTTTGAGGCACCTCTAAGGTGCTGGGGGACCTCTGACCCAACTGGAATCCACATTGTCAGGGTTAATGAGGCACTCAGCCCAAGATAATAAGCTCAGCTGGGAAGCAGGAGATTAACTGAGGTTCAGAGTCCTGCTACAAGCCTGTTGCTGCTGGTCAGCTGGAAGGAGGGGCAGAGCACATCTGCTCAGTGTGCACAGAGAATACACTCAGCGTTGGATGAAAGCATCCTGTATTTAATATTTTTGGGAAACTTGCAGACACAGTAGCAAGGACTTTAATTCTAGGTTTTTTAAAATAGTTTGAAATATGCTAAACACATTCATCTGTCTATTAACATAGCAGTGAAGTCTGTTATGCTTGTCATCGAGGAGGAACTATTTTCTGTCTTGGCATTCTTCTCATTTTGAAATGGATTTTGGTTGCGTGCCAGTCCAAAGCCATGTGTTGTAGTTGTTAGGCATGACATCTCCTCATCAGTCAGAGATGCTGAGTGAGTAGTGAACCGTGTTCTCTTTGGTTTCTCCCCCCTAAAGGCACAGGAGCTCCTCTGGTGTTAGTCCAGTTACTTTTGATGCATATGTGGGTGAATACAGGCAAAGCTGAGGATAATCGAGTCGTTCCATTTAACTGAATTCCCAAATCACATCTTTACTTTCAACACTTGTTTCTGGGTTTTTTTGTTTTGTTTGTGTTGGTTTTTTTTGTTGTTTTGTTTTGGGTTTTTTTTTTCTATTCATACACTTCGAGGGGGGGAATAACAAAAAAAAACCAAGAAAAGAAAAAATACAGAAAATATCACAGTGACACAAGAATTAAATTTGCAAGCTTAACTGTTGAGTTTCTTTCAATACTAAAATGCCGTGCTATGATCTTTACTGTGAGTGAAAACTGTAATGAATCTCTCCAATCAGGAGGCGCAAGTGCTATACTATGTAAATTACTTTGAGAACAAAAAGGGAGGACAATGCTATTAAAAACTGATTGAAAGGCCACAGTTCCTTTCATCAGACTACTCAGTCCACAGACTGTAGAAGTTAAAACCCCTCTGGGACACACAGCTGAGAAGAAAAAGCTCCTTAAGAAGACGTACAGGTTGAAAAAAGCAAAATTCAAATAGTCATCAATGACTATTCTTTTAGAAGAGTTCTGGTAAAGGGCATAACCTTAAGACAGATCCTTCTGTTGTGGACATCCCAGATTAGAATCTCCATATCATAGAATCTGGGTTGGAAAAGATCTTTAAGATTGCAAAATACAACTGAAAACGTGGCTCTGCCAAGCCTCTGCTAAGCCATGCCCCCAAGAGCCCCATCTACACATCTTTTAAACACCTCCAGGCATGGTGACTCACTTCCCTGAGCAGCTTGTTCCCATGCTTGACAACACTTTCCGTGAAGAAATATTCCTAATATCTGCTCTGGTGCAACTCGAGGCCTTTGCCTCTCACTCTGTCGCTCGTTACTTGAGAGAAGAGACTGACTCCCACCCGGCTGCACCCTCCTGTCGGGGAGCTGTGGAGAACTCCCTGAGCCTCCTTTTCTCCAGGCCAACCCTCACCCAGCTCCCTCAGCTGCTCCTCATCAGCCTTGTGCTCCAGCCCCTTCCCCAGCTCCGTTCCCTTCTCTGGACACGCTCCAGCCCCTCAATGTCTGTCTTGTCATGAGGGGCCCAGAGCTGCACACAGGATTTGAGGAGTGGCCTCACCAGTGCCCAGTCAGGGGGACGGTCACTGCCCTGGTCCTGCTGGCCACACCATGGCTGGGACAGGCCAGGTGCCATTGGCCTCTTGCCCACCTGGGCACACGTGGCTCATGTTCAGCTCTGTTGGCCAGCACCCCCAGGGCCTTTCCCCCCAGGCACTTTGCAGCCCCTCTGCCCCAGCCTGGAGCTGCAGGGGTTGTTGTGACCCAGGGGCAGGACCTGGCACTTGGCCTGGTTGACCCTCATACAACTGGCCTGAGCCCATGGGCCCAGCCTGTCCAGATCCCTCTGCAGAGCTTCCTGCCCTGCAGCAGATCAGCTTAGTGTTGGCTGCAAACTTACTGAGGGTGGGCTTGGTCCCCTCCTCCCCATCATTGACAAAGACAGAACTGTCCTGCAGCACATCACCGGTGATGGGCCCCAGCTGGATGGAGCCCCATTCACTCCCATCCTTTGGGCCTGGATACCCAGAAACAGAATAGCTGTGCTGGAAAACATCAAATACCTGTGACAGTTCGGTGTGGTCTCTGCTGCTGCGCAAGTGCTCAGGTACTTTGTGAACTTTTGTCATCCTGCTGGACTCGTAAGCTGAACTGGATAAGACATGCTCTTATGAGACTGTAAACACACAACCCTCTGTCAGTCACACCTCAGCTGTTCAGAGTTCTTACTGTATTTTTGTGTTTACTGTATTTTGTCTCTCTCAGGTGTAACTCATGTGGTGCTGGTTAGTCTTTATCATCCAGTTTGTTTCTGTCTCCCACATGATGATTTGTCTAGAGAAGTGTTTTCTCTCCTGTTGTCTTTTAATTCATTCCCCAGTATAATTTTGCTTAAATTCTATGTTCTCTGTTTCTTGCTGTGTTGCAACATGGAGCTATAATCCTCCCTTCTACAAATTCTGTAGCAGTAGCTCTGCTGAGTTCCATTTGATTGGTGAGACAAAATCATTTACACATCTGTATTTCTTAAAAAGTCCTTGTGTCAGTTTTGAACCAGGATGAGTGGGTTCTTGGCCAAGAATATGGCCAATAACGTCATGTTCTATTTTGCAAATCAGTAAATTCCTGTTCTTTAAGATGTATCTTGGCTTGCAAATCCACTGCAAATTCACCTACATGTTATCATTTGATTATATCTGGAATAAGTAGCAATTTCCTCTGCTGCTTGTCAAGGTGTAGACATTCTAGGTTGTATTTAACGACGCAGCTTCCTAGGGTGACCTCTTTTCTGCATGAATGTTGGCTCTGACCTTCATTTTGTTGAGCTCAGTTCGTTACATATTCTCTCTGCCTGCCTCTGCACTCTCTAGGGAGCACTCTCATTTCAGTGCACAAGGGGTTTCACTGCTGATGAAAATCCCTAAGCATCACAATTAAAATTTACTCTGCTGTGCTCAGTCTACAGAGAACAATGTATATTGCAGTTAGTAATTTAGATCTCGTTAAAACCAACTTGAATTATTTATTTCCACATCAAGTCAAAGTCATTTACATGCATATATTAAACTTATATCTGAAGGGTTAAGTAAAAGGAGCCATATTCTGCCATTAGTCTCACTGGAGCCATGGACATGTGTTTCAATATAACTTAGCAAAGATATTGCTTCAAAGTAAAGCAAATTTTCTTTCTTCAGATAGAACAAGCTTGTGTCACCTTTAGAGAAAAGGAAGACTTACTCCATTGTTGAGTATCTCAATTTCCTTATGCTGCTTGGCCACTTCCTATATTCAAAATATATTTTAGAGTCTTTCCTTAGAAAATCTGGTATGGCTATTTCTTGCATGTTCTGACTAGAACGAAATGATTTTTTAAAACAAGTTTAATTAGAATGAGTAAATAAATGTTCCACTTATGATGAAGAGAAATGATGCAGAGGTATTACCTGTGTTTATTTGGGCAAACCTGAATAATCATTTGTGATATGGTTGTCTCGGATGTAAATACTTCTGTATTACTGCAAATACTTCTGTATCTCTGTGTATATCTCTGTCTTTCACTCTTCCTCTCAGCTGGAAACAGTTCTCTGGATTAGTGGCAGGTTAGAAACGGTAGAGGTCCAACCCATCCCAATTTATATCTCATCAGCTGACAGTCCACAAAAGCTGCAGTGAAAGGAGCTGTCCCTGCCTTCTGAGTCATTTATGTGGAGCACCTGTGCAAGGCCTCTCTGGTGCTGGGAAGGAGGGCAAAAAGTGCCTTTAAGGTAATACTCCCCATTCCTTTCCTGGCCCAAAAAAGCAGCCAGAACTTGTCCCCACTCACAGAATCTCGGGCAAGGATCTCCCCCGCCAACGCTTCCTGAGGTGTCCCACTGGGCATTGCTACAGCAGCAAGGGATGTGGCGTTCAATCCAACATTATCCCTCCCTCAGGAGGGATTTATCCCTCCCTCCCATGAGTCAAATCCCCATCTCTGCCTCACACTAATTCTTGGCATCAGTGCTGACCCCTCGTCCATTTGGATTCAAGCGTCTCCATGGGCAGCAGCCACAATACCTGCAGCTTTATCAGCTGTGTTTCACCATCTTCTCTGTTATAGACTTTGGAGTTTTAAGTGACTGGAAAATTGAGCAAATTCAACATTTTTAAAAGGATGATCCTTTCTTTATCAAAATGAATGAAGGTATTCTGCATATTTTTATTTAACATAAGTAAAAAATTTAAAAAATAGAATTAGAATTAAAATAGAATTAGAATGGGATTTGAACTCATCAAATTGAGCCTTAAATAAAATTAATAGTAATGGTAAACTGTAATGTAAGTGAGATGTGTGTCTTGAGAGTTTTAATTAAGTACAATATTAACTCATTTTTCTTATTATAACTTCAGTTCTTCATTATAATGTTACATTTAAATTGAATTTTTTCCTTGCAGACATCCAAAAGATATTATGTTTGTGAAATGTACACAAAAAGTGTGCTTAGTTTCTTAGCAATGGACACTCTTTGACTGAATCAATAAACATCCTCCCTTAGGTGGACCTTCAGAATCCTTTGAATCAGACTTTAAGCCAGGATTCTGAAACTCTCAGTATATACGAAGTTAACAATGCTCAATGTTGGTAGAATTACCAGGAAGAAAAGCATTGGACTTCCTGTGTTGCACTTAGAGTTTTCCTTCCGGACCAATGAAAGTATTAAGAAGACTTCAAGATAAATATATCCAGTGAATAAATTTCAAACTATGACCTTGACAAGATACAGTTTTTTGAAATCTTAACAAAACATTATGAAATCTGAAAGTCAAATCTCTAGTTTCTTAAGTTCAGTAAGTGGGGGCTATCCTTGAAATATCATGTGCAGACAATTTATTTTCTAATTTATTAACACAATTTGAAGTTTAAAATATAGTCTTTCATGTTCAATCATCAGCAACTCGTATTTTTTAATTTTAGAGCTTTTCCTTTGATATTAAAAACGCACTAGGGCGTAAATCACAGTGCTGTAAATTTTTAAACTACAGAAAGACAAACATGGAATTTTTAAGAGACAGAGTATATTACTGTTATTCTAGTAAGGAATTTTGTAATACTGTTGATGCTTTCCTACTTCTAAGTTCCAAATTGGAAAACCTGAAATTGGTATAGCAGCACTGAATTATGTCAAGTGGATTTCTGTGAAAGAGTCATTGTGTGACTAGGAATGGCATTTTTGGCACATAATTCTTATGTATGGCAGTGTCCTACAAGGCAGAGAAGTTCTGCTGATAAAGGAGCAAAAGATGAAATATAATTTGTGAAATAAGTGGTGTCCTGCAGGTTAGCCATAGATGGAGAAAACAGGCAAAGAAGTGGAGACTAAGGGGGGGCATTCTTCATACAAGTAAGGAAGAAAAAGTATTCTGTGTGTACAAGCCAAAAAGAGCAATATGTTGGTTAAACAGTGACCATAGGCTTGGGTTTGTGAATGTAACAGAATGCAGCATCATCTGAATGGTTAATAAAATAACCCTCTGAAGATTTTGGTTTGGTTTAGGCACCCATTCTTAGGTCCATTTCTAAGCATGCACACCTATCTTTAACAATGGATCAATGTTTTATGATCAAACGGTGAAGTGATGACCTCAAAGACATTACCAGCATGATGCATGTTCCCAGGGTATGTAGTACCCTTGTCAGAAAGTAGCAAACAATTCAGATTTAAATTAAGGAATAGGACATATATGGTAGTTATTTGGAAATAAGGGAGACTGGAATTTCCTACATTTCCATGCAGATCTGAATGAATTCACAGTGGCACCTCTTCTGGTCAGCTTTTCCCATTGTGCTCTGCAGTGAAAAGGATCTAAGGCATGCTGAGTTCAGGCAGAATCTTTTGTGTGTGCATTTGTGATTTATAATAACCTTGGACACCTTGGGAAGTGTTACAGAGAAGGAAAATTTTAAAGAAAATAAAATCTAAACGATTGTAAAGTAATGCTCTTTTTAAAATCTCACTGTGAGGATAAGTGACTAAAAGGACCATGATGCTCAATTATGAATATTTTATTCCTGTGTAGTGTAAGATCTTTCAAATGAAATGCATCACATTAGTGAAAAACCCAAACACCTAGTTCATTAAAAGATAACTGCATCGTGAAAGACAGGAAACAGCCTCTTGAAAGTGCTTGGCGATGCACATAAAGCACTTTTACTTAATTCAATTTGAAACTCAAGCATTGTAAAATCACCAAGCTACATTTTCCTTATTGGTATAATTTATGAAGCAGAATTTCTGGAACTGCAGTTGTTTGCTCAGTTTCCATTTTCTCCCCTATTCTCAGTAAAATAATCATATTCGTCCCTAGAAGCAGGGAAGAAAAAAAAGAACTCTTCTTCCACAGCAGCTTATAAAGTGTATTCAACTCAGATTTCCTACACATTAATAGCCCTTAGGTACTTCAAATACTTTCTGTTTGCGTATGAAAGTGTTCATACTGGAATTTTCTCACTTTTGAGTAATTGAGTGCAATATCTTCTAATGATATTAGAAACACAATGCAATAAAATATAAAAGGATGCTGTCACTAGCTGATTCAGTTACATTTTTCACATCAAATTTTAACACCAGAGTCTGTGAAATGTGTAATATTATGGTCTCCAATTCTTATAAATTGGCCAGCATGGATCAGGCCTAGCAGGAGCCTCAGAGCCATCTGGCTGGAGCTTGAGATCTCTCTCCAGAGAGCAAATCAAGTGTCAGAGTGCACCTTCCTGTTAGTTGGAGTGAAGCAACTATAACTTACTATTTCAAAGCTTGTGGTTTGGAAATAAGCACAGTGAACCTGCAGATAAGTCCATGATTTGAAGCTCAGGATTACTCCCCTGTAACCACACTGGCATGGAAGGGATGCAGGGGCAGAACCGAGCCCTCAGCTCTGAGATGTGTACCCATCACCAGCTGCATTTCTGCAGAGCTTCAGTGGAGTGTGTTAGGAAGCTGTGTGGAGTGGTGAGAGGATCATCACAGAAATGAAGAGTCATTGTGACTGTCAGTAGCAACAACTTAAACTTTGCAGTAACCTTTACCCATGGAAAGTCTCTCTGTAATTAGTGGAAGATCTTTCGTCAGCGGGAAGCTGGGTAATGGATACTGAGCCTTTCTTGGCTGAAGAGATAATGAAATACCTTTGAGGATACAGGGCTGGATCTGAGGATGCAGAGCTGCAGAGAAGTGTAATTAATAGAGGAAATTTCACTCTTTGTAGCACAAAGATTGTCATCTTTGGAGAGGATATTACAGATCTTGCTTGTTCTGGTATTCCCAAAATAGCCTGAGCTCCTATGGTAAAATTCCTACTGTCGATAAGGCAACATGAGATTGTAATTCACTATTTCTGTGAAAGCACAATATATCTGACCACTAAGGCAACAACCAGAGCAGCATGAGACAGAGGAATGTCACTGGTGTGCAACAGCAGGGCACTGGTAAGTCCTGTATAATATTCACAATCCAGTTCTCAGTCTAAGAAGTCATTAATAATAACAACAGTAGTTAATAAAGGGATAGAAGGATCTCTTTAAATAGAAGGCTGCTGAAGCCTTTTGCAACTGAATGGTGAGGTGGTTTCCAGGCCAGACAGGTCAGTCAGATTCTGGAAGAAGGGTCTTTCCCCACCGTGTTGGCTTTGGGGTGGTGTCCATGGCAGAATCTCTTACATTTCTTTTAGAAATGGTAGCAAAGGAATATGGTGAGTGGTTTCGTTTGACTGTCCATTCTCACCAGCTAGAGCTTGTGCAGAGGATGTCTCACAGGATCCCCGTGAACCGTGCTCTGAATTCCTTGCCATTATCACGTGGTGTCCAGTGCAGCATTGCCACACCGGGGGCTGATGCTTCACTCACGGGATTCCCTGAGGAGGTGAAGGGATTTCTGTGATGACAGGGTGAAATCCTGAGCACACAGGTTGCAGAAGAGAGGTCAGTTCTTCTGTCATTTCTTTTAGCCTTCAAAGTAAATTAAAATGCACAAACAGCTGGTGCACACCTGCTCCTGGATTTCGGTCTTACTTGCCTCATATCTTCAGCTCAGAAGACTTTCACTTCTCTATGTTCTTTAAATATTACTTTTCAGTATTTTCTAAATCAATTTGGCTTTCATGCTTTTTGTGTTATACATGAGATATATAAGCTTTTTAAAAATAGTTTGTTTACCAGAAAAAAGAACAAAGAGGCCAAAGAGGAAAAAGATAAGAAATTTAAAATAATCTGTATGCCTTATTTATACAAATTGGAAGTGTATGGATATTATATGTATGAAATCTAGAGCTGCTGAGAAAGTGAAATTTCTGTCCCAAGAGAAATTTCAACATTTTCATGCTGGTTTTATCTTTGAGTAAAATGATAATCAAAATATTGTTATGGCTTTCAAAAAAAAAAAAACAAAAACAAAAACCAAAAAACCCAAACTTTAAAAATCCTAACTCATGAAACATTTATAGGAAAACATTTGAAAAAAAATATATGGAGTATCAGCATACTGGTTTTATATAAAATATTTTTTGAATTGTGCATGAGAAATTAACTGGAGTGAGTACCAGTCTGCGATTCTTTTTATTATTGCCTTTTAGAGCAAACTTCATTACTGTTCCTTAAATAAAACATAAGTAAATTATAGACAGCTGGGAGGATTCTGCTCTCCTGAAAGAAATCTGAGATTTAATATATGAAATTGTTTATGGCGTAAGTTGTGGGTTCCTCATATAGTTTGTGTAAAATTACTTAATGGCTTGAATTAGCCTTGGTGGACCATTACTGTGAAATTACATTGTGACACATGGACAGTGAATTAGTTCATATATTCACTGTTTTTTGCAGTAAAATATAAGTGAACAACATAAAAGGGGAAGGCACAAGAAGAAAAGCTATAGGTGCACATGATGAGGCTGGAATAAACTAATACATTGCACAAGGTCTTCATTACATTCCAAATGTGAACAAAGGATCAGTACCTAACGAAATATTAAATGTTGGCATTTTGTACAGCATCCAGAGAGAGTATGCCACAACCAACCAGTAATCAGATGTAAAACGTGGGTAGGTTTTCCTTTTAGGGATGAGAAATAAGATTTACAGCTCAGTAGACCCAAGGTACTGCTGTAGGCATGTTGGAATTGCTAGCACATTATGAGCTATGAAAAATAAATAAAATAATAGAGATCAATTACAACAGAAAGAAATTGAAGCACAAATGCCAAAAATAGTGTATTTGTCTGTTCAGACTGAGACTCATTCATCTACAGTGTGACATATTCTGTGATTGATTTTCAGATGTTAAGAGCAGTCAGGCAAAGATCCACATTCTTCTTCTGGAGAACAGGTTAGATGCTCAGGCCTGAAAACTTATAAAGCACATACTTTAAATTACATCTGTCCAATAGTTTATGTAAACATATACTTAATATTGACAGAGGAAATATTTACCCATAGATATTCTTACTTAGATGTGGTCTTTGTGTTTTAACTTCAGGCATTATGTTTATTCTTAATTAACTTAAATTGTCTTAAACAGATTAAACATGAACAGGTCAGATTAGTTATTATGTGTGAAGACAGCAGGATGGTGAAAAGAGCCCAGAATATGATAAACTAGGAGGATACATCTGCCTTTTACATCAGAAGGAAACTTTTCACCCATTTTTTCTTACCTTTTCTCTGAGTTGGTTCCAGCTGCATGATTTGTTTCCGGTTGTTTTTATTACAGAGGACTGCCGTAAATTAGTACCAGGCACCTGAGAATTCATGGGGAGGTGTGTTTATAAAATGCCTTTTTTTTTTTGAACAGAAAACCTCAACACTTATTGATAAGTTTGGGTCAGGTTTTTGTGTTTTTTTACATTTGACAATTTTCGGAATTAGAAGGTTATTTTCTGTCTGCAAAACCAACAATAAAATACTGTTGGTGCAGGTGTCAAGAGGCATTTTTTTGGAGCTGTTTGTCCTGTGTGCTCCGTGCCTAAGTTCAGAATCTCTGTGCATGTGTAAATTTAGCAAGTGCTAGTTAAGAGTTTAGTCAGCTTCTATGTCATTGCTTTCTCCCTCAATGGGAAGCCAAACTCTGAGGCTCTGAACATCTGCTGCCATGCAGCAGAATGACAGTGCTGGTGTCAGAGTCTAGCACTGCTGCTGGAGCTGGGGACAGCTCTATCCTCGTTTAGCATATGGCAACATGTGTTCTCATCAGTCATTTATCTGCTAATACGTGCCTACATCTGAATCGTAATGAGGGGGAGAGAGTGGTGAGTGAAAGGCTGCCCTTGGACACGGAGAGCTCCTCGCAGTCATCACACACAAGGTTAAACAAAGATCAGCTGAAATGAGTTGCTTCCGAAAGTCCACATTGCACACTTAGTACTAATTTCTGCAGGTAATTGGAAATCTAACATTTCTGTCCATTTCTGTGGACAGTTCTGGTTCTGCCACTATAAGGGACATGTTTAAGTAACTGGTAGCAACCAGGATTATGTCCATGAAACATTGACTAAAAGCTCTCAACTGAATGAATGCTGTATTGGAAAAACCCACTAGATTTTACTTTAATAATGGAAAAGGAACAGTGTTCTTTCTCTGGTAGATACTTAAACCTGTACAGAAACACATGAAAGCTTTACTGATAATTGTTCCCAGCTGATGATAAGATAAGATGATGGATAAAACCAGAATATCCTCTTCAAATACTTTATCTGAGCAATTATGACTGAAAAATAAATATGAGAAACTCACAAAGTTGAATTGTTTCAAGGTTATATGAGAACACTAATGGCTCTTCACATTGCTTTGTTTTTTCCTTTCAAGGCTGAACAGCGTGTACACTTTTGAGTATTTCTACAAATCGATGTGGTTGAAATTATGTAAACATTTGCCATAATATAATTGACTGTATCTCACTGGAGCTCCTGTTTGGGTACTCTGGTAGATGTTAAATTGAAGAAATGTGGAACTGGTCCAAAACTTGAAAAGAGCTGTAATCTCTACTCCATTACAATTTTTAAAATTATTTTTATAATCAGGACATTGGTTTGAATAAATGTCAACAGACCTGATACAAGATTTCCCTAGGTGTGCATTAAGGTCTAGTCCTAAGGGAACAATCCAGCTCCTGTTAGAATGGATAGCAAGCTTTCCATCAGCATTAGTTAGTTCTGGATTGGACCCTAAACTCTTTCCTAGTGTGTTCATCTAAAGTTCTACAGAGAACCCTTTTACTAGAAAAAGCCATACTTGTACAGGTGATGTCAACCTTTGTGTGAAAGATCAACCCTGTGGGAATAAAAAATAAATATATAACTTGTTGCAATACTGGGTTTTCTTCTGCTGCTGCTTGACTTCGGAACACACTCAAGTTATCTGCTTTCCCTTTGATCGTGGACACTATTCCTGAATTAAATCAATTGCTGTTCCTTTGTACATACTCCATGACACTGAAGTTTGCTCCTCAAACTATTCTAATGTTTAATGCTTAAATTAGTCTGCTCTGTTTAAATGACACTTTTGGCTTTGTGCTTGGGAAATGATTTTGCAGTAAAAATGAAGGACAGCAGAACAACCAAGGTCTCTCAACTCCAGAAGATTCCCAAGACAATCCTGAGATTTTAATGTGACATTTGTACTTTTTATACGATTATTCCAGGAATTTTTTGATATTTCTAATGGTAATTCTGGTATTTCAGAAGACAATTTCCCAAGGAAGAGTAAGTTATAGAGTATTGTATAAAATTTAAGTAATCAGTTTGAATAGACTTAGGGCAGCAAAGAACTGTAAAGAAAAGTTCACAGAAAGGTGATGCCTTGGGGAATGAAGTTCCCATGTGTTTTCTTGGTGGCAGCTCTGGGTAAAAATGTCCTTTGGTGTTGCGATAATGACGGATGTAGGGACCTCAGGCAGGTGCAAAGAAGTGCTCTTTATTGCTAAAAACTTGGCTTTTTAAAGTAGTTAGCTGGTTATTAGTTTACATAGTTTTAAGGCACAACAAGTTCAAGTCAACTAACTACTAGTGTAACTACAATGTGAACATTTTGTGGACATGGGGCAATCACGCAGCACATCTCTAATGTTTTTTACATTTCTCACATTTCTCTATTCTAGTTGAGTTATTCTCTCATGGTTCCCTTCTACTCAGCCCAAGTGACAGGCCCCAGCCATGTTACAAGGCCCTCCCTTTACAAAGCCTTACCTGTCGGTTAGACTTTGGCTTCAGCATCTTTCCAGTGACCCCTAGCTGGGATAACATATGGAACTTATTGCTGAATAGGAATTTGACCTGAGTTTGTAATGACCCACCATTTTTTTTTATTTCTGTTGTCCCAGGGCAAACAAATAGGAGGCGGAATAGAGGTAATAATTGGTATTTAATGATGTAGGGAAGGGGAACTGCATGTGTTGAAACAAAAGACCTTAGGATAAATGACCACACTGAATTTTGCCTTTTTTTTTTTCCTGTTTGCTTATTACATTGGTATCCACTTTCCTTTTGAAAGGACTTTTAAGCAAATCAGGCTTCCTTGTATCAAGTCCACAGGACAAAGAGCAGCTGCCACACGTTACACATGAAGGTGGCTGCTGGAGTCCAGAGTGCCTTGGTCTCATTTCTCACTGCTGTGCTCTGTTGGGAAAGGGTAAATTGAAGCTGCATAAGAAGCAGGTTCTGGAAACTCTCTTTAACATAGAAGAGCACTTTAACTTAGCCAAGTCTTTCAATGCTGCCAGAGGAGGAAATCCCATCCCCTCTTGTTCATTCCAGCCACCACCATTTGTTTACACAAGTGTGATCCATGTAATAATGTAAAAACCCCAGAGTCTGGAAACCAATGTGTATTTATTTTGCCAGGTGAGTCGTAACCAGGATCAGCTCCCTGAGCAGCTACCTGAACATTTCTTCTGGCTGAAGTGAAGGGATGGTTTTGTGAGTATATGGAGGGCTTTGAGCAGCAGCATTGGCTTACAACAGCTTTCGGTGCTCAGGGAACTGTGGATGCACTTCTCAAGGAAAGACTGACAGCTTGCTTCAAAACTAGGAAGCAAATGGAGAAAAGTTTACCTTAGCCTGGAATCTGGTCTCACTGTATCTCTCACATTTGTAGATCAGTGCTACACAGATTAGTGCACACATCAAGCCCACAAAGAAGATACAGGAGTGTATTCTCTCTGCCAAGCACTGAGTTTTGTGCTACTTCCATTAACTGAGTCAAAAATACAGCCCAAAGCATGAATCCTGGATAAATACCAGATGCAGAGAGTAAAAGATGTGCTTCAGTCTATCTTTTGCCTGGACATCTGCAGCTTCATGACTCTTTCACAGCTTGTTTGTGTTAACCTGACTTTATATCACTCACAGCTTCTTTTGGTGCTTTATCCACTGCTGCTCCCTCTGGGGCAGCCTGTCCCTGTCCGTGTGGCAAGAGCAGAGTCTGTGCATTAGGATATGTCTGCAGTTCCTGCATCTCCCTGGGACTCTTTCCTCTGTGCACTCCTTGAAATTAGGTACATTTAAAGGAATAGGAACTACATGGAATCTTGTCTTCAGTTTGCATCCTTGTATCATAGACAGTGAAGATAGTGAAGACAAAACAGATTAACCTGTTTTCCTGGTCCTCACATTTATTAGTCATCTACAATCAAAGAAAGCTAATCTGATGGGGCAAGTGGTCAGCTCCAGGGGCACATTTCCAATTTCTCTCACCTAAATTATATTACTGCGAGGGGAAAGCAGTCAAATTCTTTTCATACTATTATATGTTTCAAAGAATAACACTCTTGCCTGGGCTGAGACTTTGTCTGACAAGTTTCAGTGCCATTTGAGTTCTTTATGCTTGAGCTATAGACCAAGGCAGGGAATAAAGGATTTTCATAATAGAAATGCTCTCACACCACATTAATTGTATCAGCATGAACTGTGGCACTACAATCAAGGTTGTTTTAATTTGACTAAAAATGAATAGATTACTGTGAATCAATTGCAATCTAATAAGGGTCTTATTGTAATACCTACTGATAAGATGGAGTGGAATTGTTCTGAACTGTGCTCCTGGGAGTGAGATTTCAAAAGAACCTAATGCTGCCTTTTCTAAATCTTTGATCAGTGATACTAATGGAAATATAGGCACGCCTATCTCCCAGTGTTTCCACTTTTCATTAAACTGTTGCCAGATTATTACTAAAAGAGAATTCTCTTTCTTAAAGCTCTAGTCCGAGAGGAACTGAGCTGCTCCTGGGCAGAGTTGTGTTCTCTACAGTCCTATTGTCTGTACAGGAAACTGAGGGTGCTCAGCAATTCACAGAATTTGGCTCATGAGCACAGAAAAAGGGGCAAGGAGATTGTTTAAGATGTCTAAAACAGGAGTGACTCATCCCAGTCTAAAGCAGTTGTTTTCAGGTGGACTCTGAAACCAGCCCATCTCTGCATTGTCCCAAAATGTTGCCTAAATAACTGTATTTTGACTAAATGCTAATTTTTTTCACGACTAAAATTAGAAGAGAATAAGACTCACAGAACATTTTAGTGAAAAAAAAAAAAATTACTCAGATTATTGGTAATCTGAGCCCCAGATTGTTTCATGATTTCCTTGGTAAAAGGAAAGGTTAAATTACAAGTAATCAAAACTTGTCTGTGTCTTCAATCTTCCCCCGGAAAGAATCCAATATAAACTTTATGAACTCGCACCTGATCATAAAAAATATGAAACACATTTGAATTTTCAGAGATTGTTCTGTTATCCTGCAGCCTTTTTTATTAATGCAGCTAGTTAAGAGTTCAAAATTTCTATTTCATGGCTAGAAATATAAAGTCTGTTTTCCTGGTACTTTAGACACACATTTTGACAGCTTTTCTGTGTTGCTGAATGTATTGATTCTGAAAGTTTTGTAAGTGGATGTTTGACTAAGCATTTGTGCCATCAAAGCTATATTTGTCATTTGCTATTTTGAAGCAAAAAAATTCAAATGGAAAGCAAATTGGCATGTATAAAAGTATCAGGGATATTCATAGATAGAATTAATAATGATGACAGCATTTGAAAGCATTTTAACTTCTACTTGCAGATGTTAACCAACTTTGAACTGTCAGAGTTCAGGCAAAGAACAGTGTGAGTTGTCTTGATTAGTTTCCCCTCGCTGTTACAGATTTTTTCTTCCTTCTTTTGAAAGACCCAGTACTGAAAACTGCCAGATGCAAAGTATTGGACTACATGCAAGATAGTTTATGCCAGGATGGCAGATCCCACGATCCTAGAGGCTTTTTCTAATTTGCAATTCTCATATATTTCTTCTTTATTTTTTTCCCAAGCCTCAGTCACACTGTCAAGGAGAAGAAATAACTCTCTGTGATTTAGCCGACCAAATATGTCAGAAATCATGAAAAATGACTGGTCCTATAATCAGTGATCAAAGAAAAGGAAAGAGAGGGAAAATTATATACCCAGGCTATCTGGCAAACACTTATTGATAGGAAATGCATTTGTTGAACTTAAAAACATTTTATGAATGATTCATAAACAGTATAGTGGTAGATTTTGCAGCAAGTAGAATCAGTAGCAAATAAGTTTAAAAACCTTGAATAAACAATGTTTGATATTCTCAGATTAATCACTTAATTGAGGCTCTATGGTTCAAGTTAGTAATCACTTAATTCAGACAATTGTATTCATCTGAATTGCTTTGAAATAATTGTAGATTTATTATCTCCACAGCGAGGCAGGATGCTAAGGAACAGGATTTTCATCTCTTCCCCTCTGCTTTAGAAATATTCAGTTTTGTTTTGCTCAAGTATTTTGTAATTTCCGACTTCTGATCCTAATCAGAGCTAAAAGAATAAAAGGTACAAGAAAATACAATCAAATTTAAATTTAGTTACACCTTAGCCAGCTAAAGACAGGAATATGTTTTATTTTAAATTAACACGCTTGCTTATCTCCTGCCTATAACATCCTTCAATGACAGGTTTTGGGGTCATTTTTTACAAGTGTTGTTCCTGTTTTAGCTCTGTGGCTTAACCCTATTCCAAGCTGGGCATATGCGTTGGTGGCCACGGAGCTGGAGTCAGTGTCATTCCTCCCAGCAGCTCTGGAGCCATTCCACATTTCCTAGCTCTGGGAATTCTGTGCATGATGCTGCCAACCTCTCTCGCTCTGGGAGATGCTTGTCATTCCAGATCTCTGCTGATTACTGCAGAGTACCAAGTTGTTTAGGAAGATAGTAATGAAATGTTGTCTTTTTCTTCATAATTAATTTATTTATTCTTTATCCATAATAGCTGCTCATTGCAAATCCTTCTTACTCATTGAGAAAGCCCCATCACTCACAGATGCTGTATAGATTTTTAATTTTCTCCTGTAAATGTTATATGATGCCTGTCAATTACCACTTTGGTCTAAGGCTTTAGGAATTAGATCAGCCTCATTAAAGTAGAACAAAGTAATTTCAAAGTAAACTGAATATTTTGTGCTGAGCAACCAAAAAAAAAAAAAGATACACTAATCTAAAATTGCCATTTTCATATTGATCAGCCAGGCTTTCTTTCCTTGAAACGCTCTGTAATGAATTTCCATTCAAATTAGGTATGGACACAACCACTGCTTGCAGCTGTTAATGGGCACCAGAGTGTTTCATGTCAGAGCTTGACCTTGACACTTACATCTAGCTTTGTGTTCCAGCTCCACAGCAGTCTTACGTTTGAGGATATGTAAAGTTTGGTCCCTTCTAGGGTCCTCTTTCATGTTAATGATAAGAATTTAAATGCATTACTGACCATATGTGAAAGTCTGTGGGAGCAGAATAGATTCTGTTTTAAATGTGGACATTATTAAAGTTAATCACGTATTAATGTTTTATTGAATAAAGATGGATTTAACTGTTTCTTAGGTATTTCCCTGAGTCAGTGATTTGGGTTGGTCCATTATCATGTAAGGCCATCTGTGAGTTTTAGAGGTAAATCTGAAGCCTGCGAGTCTTTGAGACAGAACAGATATGTGTTGTGGGCTTTAATGTTCAATGTGAAAGCTTTAGAATAATGTTGTTAACATTGTTTGCAAAATAACTGCAGTAGCTATATATTCTATCTAGTCCAGATGGATAAAATCTCTAAGGGACATTTGTTTTTATGGCCTCTAACTTATTATTTTAACGCCTAACTTTTATGAGGCAAACTCATTATTTTCAGCAGTCTTTTACTATCTCTTAAATGCAGTGAAAGGCAAAAGAGGACCGCAAATCTGTTATATTTAAAGCTACTGAAACAAATTTCAACAATTACCATAGACCTTGTGCATTTCTTAAATAAGAATAAGGGTAACTGTCTCTTGACCAAGGCTTTTACCCTCTGAATAAAACTCAGACATTATATTGAAGGCTTTGTCTCTATTATTGACTCAGTGATGGTTGGTGATAATGTTCCATCAGGCTGTGTTAAAATCAGCGTGATTTGGCTCTGAGCTCAGCCTAATACATGCAGTGAAGTCTGTGTTTTAGAGCTGTTAAAAAAATCTGCAGACAGACACAGAACCATAAGAATAGGATTGATGTGACCTCAGGAAGTCACTGGTTTGCTTTACTAATCCCAGACAGATTCAGCTTTACCTAAAAAATATTTGACAGCCATTTGTTCAGCCTGTTTTTGAAATAGCCTGGTGATGCAGAATCCCCATCTTCTCCAAACAGTCGTGCTTTAGCTCTTAATTCTCTTGCCATTCAGCAAGGTCTTAATGTATAGGATAAATCTCCTTCATGGTAACTTAAGTCCATTACTTATGGTCCTGGAGAACACATTGGTGCTTTCCTCTCTCTATCAACCTCTTGATGACACCAGCTGTCATTTGAAATAAATATTCATTTCCCCCCTTGGTCTTCTTTCAGCTAAATGAAAGCATTACTGTCCAGCTTTCTTCATAGGTTTTGTTAGAAATGTCTTGGGTTTTTCTCTTTTTTGAACCTTCTTCAGTTGATCTAGCCCTGATGTTGTGCCCAAATCCGATGCAGTACTCCAGCTGAGCCCCACTGGTGTGACAGACTTTAGGTATTGTGTGTACAATATTCCTACACACATCTCCTGGTAGGTTATGGCCCTGTGGACACTGTTCCATTTTTGACCCATTAATTCTCAGATCACCTTCTGTAGAACCATTTCTGTTATTCTGCCTTGTAGCTGTGTGTCACTTCATGGCACACATTGACTTACTTATTATTTTACTGATTCTACCACATCCTTTCAAATTCCATTCCTGTCTTCTAAAGTGCTTGCCATCCCACTCTAAATGTTATCATTTTCATATCATAGTGCTTTCTATTCTGCCATCTAAGGCATCAATAATGACCCTTAGTGTTCATAGCACAGGGTGGATTTAGGATGGCAGAGCTCTGCTAATGGCAAACTTGAACCAGTTCTTTGTGGTATCCAGTTGGCTTCTAAAATAATCCATTTTTCCACTTTTATAATTTACTTGTGGAGTAGAAGCGTTCAGTGTTCTGAGAACTGGCATGTCCTGGTAAGTCTCACGTCACAATGCAGATGAGAGGAATGACACCTTTTGAGCTGACTAGAATGGAAATATTCCTCTTCCTTATGAATGGAACAAACCTTGGAGGTTTGGCAGGGTCGCTACTGAGTGAAAAACAGGAGGGCCCGAACATGAACAATTGGGTCTCTCAGATCTGTTACTATTAGAAGAATGTATTGATCATTTGTCAATTAATTCTCCTGCGGAGCCAATCCACAGCTCCACTGCCTGCTTGCATGCGCAGCACAGACATTATTGTGTCTTCTCAATACTTTTAAAATGTATCTTTTTAATCCTTTCAAATTTTCTCTTTCACATCTTGATAAAGGGTTCCTCGGAAAATGTATATTATGTCACTAAGATGCAGTTTAAAACAAATTCATACACTTTATGCTGAATAATATGAAGGAGGGGCTTTTCTCTATTCATGTTGACCAGAACTTTGTTCCAAAAGAATTTCATTTTAAGTTTGCTAAAAATTGAAAAATATATGTTTGCAGAGATTTGAATCTTTCTGGCCAAATCAAATTTCTCATGTTTGTCTCCTATAGAATGTTCTCATAAGTGAACATTCTTTAATTTTTAAACAAGGTTTAAGCAGATTTTATTTGCTATAGAGAAAGGTAATATTCAGATTATTTTTACTATTTTATTAACCTTTGTTCCAAAATATTGAAAGTCTAAAAATATTTTACATTCTTATGCAAATCATGCAAACCAGGACATTTACATCCTTTTAAATAATCAAGACCATGATAATATGAATGAAGAGCACTGCAAGTAATTATGAGTTTATATGTCTGGAAAGTTGTACCAGAGTGATGTTTCAGATGAAGTTTTATTAAAACTGAAAAAAGCCATTTAATAATTTCCTCACAAATGTTTGGTACTGAGCACTGCTGAAGCTGCATCAGCAATTTGTTGTGAAACAGCACTAAATGTGAAAGCAAACCCAAGGAATCCTCTTAGGGAAATTTCTGTTTGGGTGGCAAAAAAAGGTTTGATAAATTTACTTTATCATTCCAAAGAAATTACCTAGTTCAACATCATTTGCAGTCCAACATAATTAGATCTTGAGTAATGTGTAAGTGATTGTATTTGTAGTGCAAACAAAACCCAACTGTGGCTGTGTAGATCAGAATATTGATGATTTCATATGGAAAAATAGATTAGAGACACAGCTGGCTTAAGAGACCACGCTGACACTACAGCTTTCTGAAACTTTACAGCTGCTAGGAGTATAATCCTGCACTTTTGCAACTACTGGAAGGTGACCAACATAGGACACTGGATTTCTGCTAATTTTGGGAAGGTGCAAAGGCATCTATAAACTAGAGAGCCTGTAGCTTCTGTAGATACCAGAAGAAGAGCAAAAGGGCCAGCTTTTTTGTTCCTTGATGTCAGCACTGTGCTCACTCTTTGCTGAGGACAGCACTGTGCAAAATGCTACTATTTATTCCACACCAGCTCTGAGATGTTTAATCCTTAATCTCTGGGTTGATGATTTTTTTTGTCATAAACTTTCAAAACCCAGAAAAAATGTCAGAATATTTTTATATTTGCATTCCTGTGAAATGTTTTCTCTGCATACTCATCTCAGATTTTGACATTAAATGTGCCTCCCGCACTCAGAGATACATCCAGACTGAATTCACTTGACAGCTGAATCATAAATGAAAGAAAATCTTGATGTTTAGCATAATAAAAATGTTGATGGGCATTAGCTGATTACTATCAGCTTAATTCAGTGTACCAACCCACCTTTCTGTACTGTGCTGTGCAAGTCCTTTGTTAAAAAGTGTAACAGGGAAAAGGATTCTTTTAGACAACATTTGCAGGTTCAGGTTCAACTATTACTGAAAGAAATGCAACTAATCAATACATGAATGTATTAAAGAACATCTGGGATCCTACCTGCTTAAGTATTTATCACTCACTGGTATGAGGCATGGGAATTTGTAAGGCTGTTAAGTAAGAGGTTAAATATGCAATGAATTTTTATTTCAGGAAGAGATATAGGAAACAAATACAGTGGAAATTTAATTAGCTGAATGGAATTATGCATTTTTTAAATGATTTTGGCAAAGTACAGAGGAATAGGAAATGAACCGACTTATGTAAGCACAAAACTGATGGACCTGCTCTGAGTTTATACTAAGAAAGTTTCCTTTGGAGGTGTGTTTAGTTCTTTACAAAATAAAAAAAGACAGTTAAAAAGTATTTGAAACTACAGAGCAGGGTAGCCCTGGTGATCATTTGCACTCAGGGAGAAATCTCAAGATTGAGCTTTGTGTAAAGTAGAAAAGATTAGTCATCATCAATAGTTATTTAACTGTAAGATTGGAAAGCTTTAGAAGAGATGAAATGCTTCAAAGAACTAAGTAAAATGTGACTGGGTTTGAAAAAGGCAGCTTTCTAGTAAATAATGAATCTGTCTTATTAAATGATTAATATTTCCACAAACAGATCATTCTTTAATCTTTTTAATATAAGCATAGAGGAAACTAATGTCTGGGACTTGGAGCTAGCAAAGTTGAAATAAAGAAATTGAAATAAAGAGAACTTATGTAAGTGTATATAATTAATTTTTTTCCCATTTGAATTATTAGTTGACTCTGTAACATACTGCCTTCCATCAGACCTACCTGCCATTCTATAGGAAGGCTCTCATTCATGAACTAATCTGAGGGTCCAAAGATTCTTTACACAACAGGAGAAAAAGAAATTGTTCTGGTGTTTATTCTTGGTCCTGCTGTCTTCAAAAGCTGGGACCTGCACTGTGTATTCTGAAAAATCATCTGTGCTTACACAATAAATCTGACACAAGAAACACCTCAAATTCCTCTTGGCTCTTTAAATATCTGGCATCAGATGTTCAGAGCTGCCAGATTCTGGAAATTCTGAACACAAACAAAAATTTTTCTCGGTCGAAATAGCTATCTTTAGTTTTAAGGCAAACTTCTATAAAGCAGTTTCTAGAAAAATAATCTATTTTAACTTTATTGTTTTGTTATGTAAACCAGATTGATTTCAAGAACTGTGGAATTCAAAGGATGTTGCTGGCATGGTGATAAGGCCCAGTTCAGTCAACAGAGGCTCGCTGGTTTCTGTGTTGAGAGGACCAAGCACTTATTAAGTGATGTGTTTTGTTGAGATTCTCATCTGGTTTTGTTGCTGTTCAGACTTCAGTTTGTGCTGATAACTCTATGGAAATGTTCTGAATTCTGAGAATGTGAAATGCAGCCATCCCTGTGTTGTGTTTTGGTGCAGTCACAGCTTCTGTAATAACAGGCATTGCCCAAAGAGGTCATTTCAAACAGAGCCAAATCAGCTGCCTGGCTCATCCTTTATTTCCAGACAAAGTCCTTAATCCCCTGTAATTGTCTGTCAGTGTGGTGATACCTGCTCCCTGGGTAAGAACTGCAGGAAATCAGTGTTCAGTCAGGTCAGGTCAATCAGGTCAGGTCAATCAGGTCAGTTTAAGGCCACCTCTAGTGCTGCAGCACCACAAGAGGCTTGGGGGTCTGTCACAGCACCATAACACAATTGCTCTTCCATTAGAGCAGCCACTGAAAAAGACTTAGCGATTACTTCCTTTTTTCACTGCTCTTTTCTCTTTCCTCCCCCTGACAGATTACTTGCCCTAGCACTTTATACAATTCTCAGTCTTACAAAACATTTTCCAGCTGAAATGTCCAGAACTCCTAGATTTCACAGGCTCAAGTATTAAAGTATTTTATGATTTTTTGCTAAATGAATGACCTGCAAATATGAACTGCTTCTGCCGACATTTCCCAGGTATGGCACTTGATTTTAGGACACTTGTAAGCAAAGAATTTTGATGAAAGCAATTCCAATGGCCCTTCTCAACTGTTTTTGAATTCAAGCTTTATTCATGCATATTGGTTTTGGCTGGCATTGAGTTCATTTACTACACAGTAGCTTGTGTGATGTTTCAGTGTAGTTTCAGTGTTGTAGTTTCAGTGTGACTAAAACAACCTTGGTTTTAGCTGTCACTGGGCAGAGCACACCCAGAGCCAAGGCCTTTCCTGCCCCTCACTCCACCCCACCAGGGAGAGGCACTGGGAGGGGACACAGCCAGGACAGCTGACCCCAGCTGACCCAGGGGAGATCCCAGACCCAAATCATGCTTAGCATATAAAGCTGTGGAGAAGGAGGAAGGAGGGACATTCAGAGTGATGTGTTTGTCTTCCCAAGTCACTGCCATGTGTGATGGAGCCCTGCTGTCCCAAAAATGCCTGAACACCCGTTTGCCCATGGGAAGTAGTGAGTTAGCTCCTCTTTTGCCTTGCTCACACGCACAGCTTTTGCTTTACCTATTAAACTGTCTTTATCTCAACCTGCCAGTTCCCTCACTTTTGCAGCTCTGATTTGCTTCTAGATCCCACTGTGGGGGAGTGAGTGGCTGAGAGGGGCTCAGCTGCCTCCCAGGGTAACCTGCAATAGCATGTCCTTAGGTGTCTCTGAAAACCCGTTATTTTCTGTATCTCCTGTTAAAAAGCCTGAAGACAGCCAGTAGTCCAACCGTTTATCTTTTGGTTGTCTGTAGAGTTATAAAAACACATATGGCATAATTCAGTGTCAAAAAAGTCCATAAGCATTTGCCCTTACATTATATCATGGTAACAAAACCAAAACCCTAAACACACTTAATTGAATAGTATTTAATTCTCTTGTTTTTCCAACCGATATTCCTTAAAAAGCTGGCTCATGTACACAGATGCTTAGAGGTGCATTTCCAGTCTCCTGGGTATTTTAGAATGACACTGTACATTCTTCTGTACCAAAAATATTTCTCTGGTGAAGGTCTTTCCCATTTTCCAAGAAAGGTAAAGCCATATTCAACATGAAAGATGAATTTATTTTTCATTTATCTTTCCTTTTGAAGTTGTCCAAAGTGTCCAAAAAGATTCAGAGGAAAAATAAATCTTGATAAAGGCCTAATACAAAATACCAGCAGGATGGGGTCATGTGTACACTAATATTTGCTGTGAAGGGCAGGGGGGAGAAGGATAAAATGTGACAATTCTTGGGAGTAAAACAAGCCACAAAATGAATGCAAATGAAGAAAATGATAAAGCTTGGTCTAATTTGTCTGGTGACCTTTAATTTTTTAATATGTTACGTGTCTATGGAATATGCCTGGCTATTGATCTGTCCATTAGCTGGTCTTGAGCAAGTGGTATGTGCTTTATTTATTAATTCCCACTTTCTTTCATGTTTCTAGGAATTCAGATCTTTGGAAGAAAAAAATGCTCTCCATCTTCACAGCAAAGTGTTAAGTAATCAATAAGTATTTTGGGGATGGAATTGGTTTTTTTTGGCAACTTCATTTAAGCAAATTTCATCCTTAAACCTTTAATTTCTTTCTACAAGAAAGAGCAATCCTGAAATAAATAAGATAAGAGGCCATCCTGGAAAAGTGAGAAAGAGTGTGCGAAAAATAACTACACCCGGATGACTCCGTGGTGCCCTGTTTGGCATGAAGAACAGGAGAAGCACAAAGAAGATATCAGTATTTTTCTTCTGCTGTTTTCAAAGGAAATAAAATCACAGTGAAATAAAACTTGTGTTTGGGTGGTGGTTTTTGCTTGTCAGTTTGTTTTCCTTTACTTAAATAGTTCTTTTCATCAAAATACTTGTATTTTTTCAGGTGTTAAGCGCAGGTGCCCTTTTTCATGTTAAACTGGAGGATCTAATGGTTCTGTCTGTCCTTAATATTTGTTAGTGCATGAAAGGCAACTCTCTCTCTCTTTTGCAGTGCTGGGAGAGAAGGGTGGGTTTCTTTAACTCACGGGCTGGCTGCTGGAAAATTAAAAGTCTGTTGTAGCCTAACATAGATAAAGAGACACCAAAATAACACATTTATTCTCTGGTTTTATTTTCTTGGTATCTAGATCTTATCTAGAAATGTACTCTGGAGGAGAAAATAATAGTAGTATTAATTGCATGCTTTGCTAACGAGTGTGTTGACACCTGCACCCACCACGCACACCCAGGTTAAGGCTCGTTAGCACACAGTGCTCAGAAGTGCCTGAGAGAGGTTCTGAGGGAAAACAATCCATCAGCTGCACAGGTATCTGCAAGGTCTTTCCCCTAGCACGGGAGGAAACACAGGAACAAGCATTAAGGTGCTTCTCTGACCGTGTTACAGTGGGCAGGGGGTGCTGATGTGGGGTGGAAGGAGCGAAGAGGCAGGAGGTGCCACGTCAGGGACAGACAGACAATGCGACCTTTTCACTGCTGTCGTGGAGGGACCACCACAGCAGCTGCTCCAAGTGCCCAAGCTGCCCCTGAGAGCCCTTCTCACAGCCCTTCCTGCACTGCATTATTCTAGTTTTTTAGGATGAGGCCTACTGTATTGAAGCAGGTATTTCCTGACAACCTCAGGGCTTCCAGCGAGGCTCTGCCTGCTGTTCGTCATGCTCCCAAACATTCATACTACAGGGGAAGAGAGAAAAACTGCAGACAACCCTGCTTTGCAGTTAAAAAATTTGCATTTAGTGACAGGAGTTGGTTTGCAAAGCTGCAGAGGGTCATACAGGAACATATCAGTGATGTTCATACAGGCTGCTGCTTGTATCCAACAACCAACAGCACAGCACTGAGAGGTGTTTTGTTCAAAATGATTCATTGGAAACTTGGAACCAGCTGTATGGTGAGAGCTGTGGGTACACTTACTGTATTACAAGCTCTTAAAATACATCTTCTTGCTTAAAAACCTTTTTATCTTTTAGGCTACACAGTTTAATAAACCAAATAACAAACCAAAGTCAAAACTATAGTAATAAAGCAAAATATAATATACAAAACCAAATATAATAAACCAAAGTCAAACCTAAATACAGGAAGAGTATTCACATGTAGAAATATTTCCTGGTGCAGGAAATTTCTGTAATCCATAATTTTGGTAATATTCTTATACAGATTATTTTTCACAACTTATTTTTTATTTTTCTTGGTCAGTGCTGTAATTTCTTGGAGCCTTTTCAGCTGAGGATATTGCAGAGAACTTCTAAAACTAAGACAAGCTCAGAGTAAACTGGTGGAAGACAGTTCAAAGAGTAGCATGTAGGGTGACATTCCCTGTGTTACATCTCACTTAATGAAGCCTGCAAATGCAGTCAGAAAGCTTCTAAATTAGATTTCATAATTTGGCTTAGAACTTGAAATCAACTTACCTCCACAGAAATCAACAATCCTGTAACCACAGTAGTACAGAGCCTGGGAGTGGGTGAAAACGTGTAGGCGGAAACAGAACATAATTTTATTCTGCTTTCTTGGTGCTGGTAATGTCATAAACATCCTGCCATTCTGATATTATTGTGTTAATGTTAAAATATTTGGTTGATGCAAATAGGAGTCGAGATGTAATATTCTTTATATGGCATTGCCCAGAGCAAAGTAAGAACACCATGACAACAAGTAGCCTGCAAGCTGTCATGTTATTTGTGTTCAGCTTGCAGAGCAGCTTATAAAAAGCCATCAGCTGACAGTCATCCTGAACGTCAATAGTAATTGAGAGAGAAAGAATAGAAGAATAACAAATGGTGAACATGAAAAAAGCCAAAAAAGGTACAATAAAACACCCTAGGAACAACTTTTCCATACACTTTGAGTTTTCTTAAATGACAGTCATTTATTAAAAAATACAGCTTCTCGAGTAAAACACTTGAATGCAACCACTTTATCCTTCAGACATCACCACTCCCCCTGTAGAGAACTTTATTAATAAAAGGTGACAGCACACAAGAAACCTTTCTAAAATTTTACTGAAGAAAACTATCAAGCATTTATTAAATTGACTAAGATGACTACAGGGATATGAAAAAATTTCTTCTGAAAGTACATATATTACATAGAAAAATATCTGAAGAACAGCAGACGCTGTGAACAGTAACACCGCATTTAAGAATATTGCCCACAGTGCCGTCAGTATCCTCACGGATATATCTCTTGTGATTAAGCCTCAAAGTAGTTATTAATCTATTTTTCTTTATTGCAAAATCATCTTTCATTGTTTAGGGTTTTGGACTAGCTTATTGTTGTTTTGCCATGTAAACAAGTAGTCAGTGACAATGAGCAATGGATCTTTTTGTACTGGTGAACACGATCCCACAGGTCATTGCCCTGGGGAAATTCAGCTCCAGGAAACAAACGAGGAGCAAGAGTCCACATTTTACAGGGCTGGCTTGGTTACAGTGGGACTATTTGTGAGAGCAAAGTGAGTGGGAATCGATCCTTTAACTGTCACTGTTTCATTTGAAATGTAAAGTATGTGAAATTGTATCCAGGTGTTCTAAAATCTGAATTTTTAAACACAAAACACAACAATGTTTTCTAGATGAAGCAAAAATAAAAATAGTGATACAAAGCTAAAAAGACCTACAATTGGCCTTTCTGGCTGTCCCAGGTTTTTCTGTATCCTTTGACACCTAACATATCAGGGAACGCAAAGATAAGCTACTCCTGGTGCAGATGCAACGCAGTATTTTAGCACTTACCAATAGAAAAATCAAATTTGTCAGAGAGAATGCAGGGCACCAGTAACATACATTGCTGATTTCCTTGAATGACACATGAGATCTAATAAACTACTTTTGCAGTGTGCTGCACCACTTTTCAAATACCAGGGAGCTGCAAACCTAAGCTCGTAGTTGGCTTCATTAATGAGGTACCTCAGTAAAAGTATGAGCAGCTCTGCTGACAGGCCATCTGTCTGCTGTCAGCCAGGAATCGATACCCTGGCCCTCAACTGCATCAGCTGCACAGAAACTTCTTGAAGAATTCAGTGAGCAATCCCTAGAAAGTAAACTGCTTAATTGTGCCTGTCTTAGCTGCCACGGTAAGAAATTAACATCTCAATTTTCTCGAGGTGTTAAGAGAACAAATGAAAAGAACAGCCACCCCCAAAACAAAACAACCTAACCAAAAAAGCATCGATACATTATTCATGTCAGGGAAAGAGAGAGGCAGTGATGGAAAAAGTAAATAAACATATCATCAAGGGGAAGTTTCCTGGGTTTGGACCTAAACCTCTGCTTCTGATGTTCATAGCATTCCCTCTTAAGAATTTTCCAAAATATAAATTGTAGATCATCCGGGGAAACACTGCTTCAATGAACAGTGCCATTGATGTAATTATGATTCAGCAAGGAAAAGCAAAATTTTATTACTTCAGTACATAATTTTTTTGTCATACGTGAGTTTAGATGAGGGTTAACAGGAATTAATGACCCAATTTGCTCTGATATTAAGGGATTTCAAAAAAATGAAAGTTGAGTATGTTCAAAGAGAGGAAGAAACTGAACCTGCACTGCCTGGTTTTGGATAAGAGCTCTACACTTAAGGTTACCACATAAGAGGATTGTCCTCCTGACATGGGGTTTGTGCCACATTTCAGAAAGGAGACAAGGCCTTTTCTTCCCAGAGGACATTCCAGCTGTGCACCCCTGCAGGTGATGACTTCCTGAGACTCTGATTAACTTCTCTCACCAGAGAAGAGTAGCAGCATTTCCTTGTTATCTAGGTAAGCCAGTCTACTGCCTTTAAATGCCTTTAGAATTAGATTTCACTGCAAGACCCAGACAGCTCAAGTCAGCACTGAGAGCATTCCTACACCTATTTGGACCCAGCACTGATGAGCTGCACAGTGCAGGACAGGGACCAGAAATTAGGATTTCATTGACACTGCAGTGCTGAACTTGTCCATGCCACAGCCACGAGCAGGAACTGCCAGTGCCTGCCTGGCCATCTCTCAACACAACAGAGGGGAAATCTGGGCCACCAGCACTGGGACCTCTAACAGCTGCAAAGAACAGTCCGGCCTTTGCTTCTCTCATCTCCAAAAAATCTCACCTGAAATAAAATCAGTCCCGTAGAATTTAATTTATCTGCTACAGAACTATAAACAGCTGAGTCAAACCTGCTGGCATTTGCAATATGAATGTTGATCCAATTATTGAGACTGACAGCTGCTAGCGCCTTGCTGTAATAATAAAATAATGACTTACCCAGGGCTTTTTGAGAGCACCTTTCATTCCAGGCCATCCTCAAGTGTGCTGTGAACCCATACACAAGCTATATATAGGAAGCACTTCACCCACCCGTGACAGGCAGCCACCCACGGATGAATCACTGAGCCTCCTCGCAGCTCCCATCATCGGGACCAAGCAGCACTCACAGGAAACAAGGATGGCAGAGTGCTGATCCTCAGCTCCCTCTTGCCTGCTTCTTTGCACACTTATTCAGGCCCTACATCAAAGGAAAGAAGTTTGCAATTTATTTTTTCCTTCTCTTTCATTATGCAACTGCCAGGCTAATATTTACTCATTTATTATTAACAAACAGAAAACAAACCCACCCAGGAGAATATCTCCTGATCACATTTGCTCAGGTCATAAAGTTTCATCAACACTGCTGTTAGTTTATGTATATGACCTCATCATTAATATAGCTCATAGCTATTAATGATTTTGCATATTAATTTGATAAGAAATGTTTTATAACATAGACCAAAAAAAAAAAAGGAAAAATAAAAAAGCCACTTCTCTGTCACCAGTGCTGTCTCCAGAACTGTTGCTTTGACTTCTGTTGTCTCACCCTACTTAGCCTGTGAAATATTAATCTGGTTGTGCTGAGGCATTTGTCAGCCTAGAGAGGGTACTTCTCCACTGCAATTACCTTTGTGTCCCAAAGAAATAACGTCAGCTGTGAGAGTGAAGAAGGGCCCTGCCCGTGCTGTGCTGACAGTGGCTGGAGTGATGTTACTGACTCTGCTCAGCCCCAGCACATCCCCAGCACCTCCCCAGCATCCTCACTCAGCAGGGGCCAGAGACACACAACTTGTCATCCTGCAGGAGCCATCAAGGAATCCTACTGAAAGCCAGTCATCACTAGCAAGGGATTTATATTTTTTTAAACCTGAAATAAGATTATATTCCATATGGGAGCTGCAAAAACCCTTGTGGAAGCAGCTGAGCCTTAACTTTAAAAATCAAATGCTTTACTAAAGAGATCTTTTAAACCTTGCAGAATTTTTACAAGCTACTGCATTTTTTTTTTTTTTAGTTTTTCAGTACAGAGAAAGAGTCTCTTACATTTTTAATAGAAAAGGAAACCAAGAACAGGTTGAAAGTATATGCTGAGCACTGGGAACAGCTGCAATTCAACCCTTCTTTTGGCACATGCTAGCTCAAAGAGAGCTCATAATTTTCAAAGTGTTTTTTCAGAAGAAACTGTTGCTGTTGAAGTCAAAAGACTGTTATTTAGACGTGTTTGGGGATTCTTCCCTAGTTCTGAAATTTGGCTTAATGTTCTGTGACTAAAAATGCTACATTTGGAAAAAGAAAAAGGCATGATCAGCTGCTGAACACTTTCTACTGCTTTCATCTAGCACTGCCCCATCTTGCAAACTATTCTTATAATTCTTATGTCATTATTTGCATTCAGTTAGGATTTGGAGTGAGTCAAGGAAGCAAACTGAGCTTGATGTCTTCTGCATTAGCAACACTCATATTTAGACTTGGTTAAAAATTGAGTTTAGAGACTCAGAATTTATTCTCCAGTTCACAGTGCTGACTTTTTAATGTCAAAACTCTGTCACGGGAATGAACTTCCATGGAGAGTTTTTACAAATGTACACATAGAGAATCTGACAGATCTTTTGGTCAAAAGAAGTAGGACGTAGATGTTTCCTACCCAACTCCTAAATTTTAGGGAAGAAATTTGCATGCACCCATCCACGCCTCCACAATGCCCTTTAGTCATGAATTTGCTTTAACTGATGATTTTGTTGTATGGATTGTCATTTTAAGGAAATGGCACAAATTATTTCTGACTGAGATTCATTAAGTTGGTGTGTACCAATGGATATTCCCCTATCTAATGAGTCCTGTGCCAAACCTTGCTTAAGTAAAATCTATGGGACGGCAGACACACACACACACACTGACAGCTGATGTTGTGTAGGATGCCTCAGTTGGAAATTGTGTCAAAATTGCAGATTTAACACAATAAGGTGTAAAATCACAGGCCATGACTTTATGTCTCACTCTCCTCGCAGCTTTTTTTGTTCTAATTTAATTTCTTCCATGGCTTGCAGTAAAGTATTGTAGTTTATTTCAGGTATGATCATTCCTAAGTTGGCAATCACTGCTGTGATCACATAAGACAGTATAAATTCTTACAACAATAGCTATAACGATTTAGAATAAGGTAGAGGTTTTTCACATTTACATGATTGCTTAAATACTTCTATGATGCTGTATAGTAATTTCATTCCTTTTTATTTCTATCCTGTTTTGGCAAAATTAAAGTATATGCATTTGCATAGTGCTATTAAACACAAAGGAATAGGACATTCATTTTGAGTTTATATTCTATCAATAGCCATATTTAGATCTGGCAAGGGTTCTGACTTTAAATTAATGTTTGTTCACTACCTATATTTTAATAGCTCCTCTGGGGTTCTGCTAGGGAGATAGAGAAATCAATGTGTGTTCCATATTATAGAACTTTAATGGAGTATAAATTGCTCATAGAGTCACATAAAGTTAGAAAAAGTCATGATTACTTTCTTAGAAAAATATATTTCACTGTAAACCACACCTTTAAATTTTACAGATCTCAACTATGCTTTTATTAGTATTTTAATAACAATTATTATTTAATTGAGAAGTTTTGAAAATGTGTGTTACAGTTTTGTGTTCTAAACCAGAGAAAACCAGTGGAGACGATGCCTTTTGATGATAAACACTGACTGTTCAGCATTGACAGCATGTTGGAATTTTCTGCCAAGAGAGTTAAGCTGCTGGCTCAACTACAGTTTTCTTTTGAGCCTTTGGACAGATAAACACATAATCTTGGACCCATGAAAGATCTGAGTAGCTAAAACTAAAATATTGACTTTCAAACCTACCACTTGCCATCTTGCTCTGGATTAATATAATTCCTCCAGGCGTGAGGGACTCCCAAAGGTCCAGCTCACCCACTTGGTTGCAAAGTCATTGGCTCTCCCAGACCCTCTGAGCAAAGAATTATTTTGTTATAGAGAGTGGAACAGTTTTGGAAGTGAGAGAGGGGAATCTCATTGGAAATACCTCATGCCTTGATGTACAGGCACACTTGGTCAGGCCTTCTTTCCTTAATTTTCTGTTGGAAGATACAAAGCTAAGTGAGTTTCCTGGGCTGAAAGAAGAACATTATTGTGACTCCTGACTGTGGCTCCTGTGAATCCTGATGGATGCACCATCCTCCAGCCCAAATTACAGGTCCATACGACATATTTCTTCTCAGCTGCTTTGGCTTTACTTCCTGGTTGCTCTCATTTGCAGACTTTCCAAGGTCAAGTTATGCAAAGATGAGCTTATATCTTGGCATTGTCTTCTGTCTCTCTTTGGACCCATTTTCAAAATGAGAAGACTTTTTCTTCATTTTATAGGGCATATGGAATGCCAAATAAACATGGAACTGGGAGGAGATGCTCTGAGGAGGTCTCAGTGGACTCAGAATCCAACCTCCTCTTCATGAAGCAATGCTCCACCAAAGCTCTGGAAAACCTGGCTACGAGTCCTCCACTTCTCAACTCACTGTTTCTAATTCATGGCAATGTCTTCTGACAGCCTGGAAGCTCTGGAAAACTGGTAATTATGTCATATTGATTCATTTTCATTTAAGAAAGGCTGCTCAAATTCATGCTTATTCTCAAAAAATTATTAATATTAAACGATCATTTTTTAAAAAATATTTGCTTCCATGGGAAACTTAAAGCACTACTTTTATCCTGAAATAAAAACTTGTTCAAAATATCCTAAATTCCCATGAAACAAAATTGTATTTCAGCCAGTTTTGATCTAAACACTGAAGCCTTTTCCTGCATCAGAGTCTAATTTTAAGGAGCTATTAAAATACTGAAGCCTTGTTGTGATAAATATCAGCCTGTAGAGGGAATTTCAGTGGCAAAATTTTAATCTATCTTATAGAAATGTTCATAAGGTCATAGTAATTCTACTATAAATAGAAACATGAACAGTCTACCTCAGCTTTTATTTAACCTCAAGGTCCTTAAGAGTTCTTGTGCCAAACAGCCTCATAGCAACTAATACTTGATTTTGTGAAATTGCTTCAAAATCAAAACACAATGAAATAACCCCAAACATCCAGACCAAAAAAAAAAGCCCAGTATTATTAAATTATTAAAGCCCACATTCTGCAGTTATCTCCTTCTGTATTACTGTGCCTCATTTAAATTTTAATGAAAAAGAACACTGAAGGCGAATTAATTAAAAGGAAAATATTTCTGTTTACAGCCTTGACCATGGATGTTGACTTGGCCATAGAAAATAATTCCCTTTTCCTCCCTGCTTAGACATTTGATCCCATTTGAGTTACTCTGATTATTTATTAATTTAGGATAAAATATAGAATAGTACTTAGGCACCTAGACTGTTACCTGTGCAGGCAGGATAAGTAAAATGAGTCAAAAAATTCTGCTTAGACTGACAAGATGAAAGGTTCCCCAGACTCTCAGCCTTATGCTGCTGTGCATGTCCAGAAGTGCTGCCTCAGTATTCGTCTTCCACACAAAGCTTCTCAAGATTTCCAGGCTGAGGCATAAATCTTTCAGTTTAAAGTCCTTACCCCTTGTCCCATCACTCCACGCCCTCACGAACCGTCCCTGTCCAGCTCTGCTGTAACCCCTTTAGGTACTGAAAGGCTGCTGAAAGGTTTCCCCACAGCCCTCTCATCTCCAGGCTGAAAAACCCAACTCTCTCAGCTTCTTCATAAGAGAGGTGCTCCAGTCCTCCGAGCATCTTCATGGCTCTCCTTTGGACTCACTCCAACAGGTCCATGTCCTTCCTATGTTGGGGGCCCCAGAGCTTCTAAGGCTCTGGATGAACAAGACTGTTCTTAGGAGGGTCCTTTGTCAAGGACTTATGTGTTACAAATTGTTTGGTTGTGCATGTTGGCAGTATAAACATAGCACTGAGCTGATATTTTTTGGTACAATCCATATTCACAAGGACATATTACAAAGAACTTCAGTAAGATATTCCTCCTTTCCCACTTGGAGAATGGATGGACTTTGAAACGTAAAAGACCATGGAATAAATTTTGTGGTTGTTCTAATCTATAGCCAATATTTAAAATAATGTCCTGGAGAATGAGCAGAAAGGGATTTGTGTTGTGTGTGCTGAACTGCGTATTTGTCTTGTCTTAGGTTACAATGTAAGATGTAACCAAAAGTATTATTATTACTATTACCATCTTCATAAGCTGTTAGAACAGGTGGGGCAGTGTTCTTTATCCCTTCTACGAGTCATCCCTGACAGCTCCCTCCAGGGACATCTTCTGCTAATGGGCCATCAAGTCTCCTTGCATGGCTCACAAAATTACATCATCCCATTGTGAGATGCTCCACCCAGGGGGAGGAACCAAGCATTCCTACCTGCATATAATCTGAGGCTTGGAACGCTACAAGCAGCACTACCCACTGGACTCCCAGAGAAGAAGAGCTCCATAATCACCACTGAACCTCCAGAAAAGGATCAGACTTTACTACAGGATCACTGCTTCAACAGAATCACATTTATCACTCCAACAGGACTGCAGCCACCATTTGATTGGACTGCTACCACCACTCTGACCAACAGGGTGTCAGGTCATATCCTGACTGTCAATTTAAGCCAGTGTTTCTGTATTATTGCCTTTATCCAAATTTTCCTATTAGATTGTATTTCTGACTTGGGATCTCCCACTGGTTTGCTTTAAAACTAATACATATTTATACACACTTTTCCTAGTACTGGGATGTACTGCAGACTTCATGCAGCCTTTCACATTCTGTGAGTCATAATTGCCCAAAGTAGACTTCTGTGCCAGTTGTCATTGTTCCTTGGTGGCATAAATGCATGCATTCCAGCATATTTAACTTCTGATATTTACCCCATTAATTTCTTAATTTTTATTTATTTACATTGGATCTGAATGTGTATATAAATAGTTATCCTTTTAATTATGGCAGCTTTGTAAGGCACCACGTATTAAACAGTTGTTCGCTCAAAAGGCAAGGGGGAGAATCTGGGTTTGCATTGTGTGTAGAGCCTTCTGGCCCTGAGTATTAAATTCCAGTATAATGAGGACCTTGTGCTGGTTGTATACCAGACAGGGATTCAGCTCATTCTGCCAGAGATCTGGCAGCGATGTAAGACTGAGCAGCAGCTGCCAAAAATTACTTGATATTGTGTAGGCCCTTGTGCTGTACAGTTTGAGAGCTGAAAGGGTTCATGTACAAGAGCAGAATCTGCAAATGAAACGTATACAGTAGAGCCACATTTGTAATAACCATCTGCTGTGTATCCCCTCCTCTCCCTTTGTGCCTGCATGGCATAAAACATGGTGAGTCCATATGAGCACTTTGGGGTTAATGATATGGTGTAAAGCATTTTTTGTTCACTATATGATATTTTTGTCTGTGGACAGGAAGAAATGTTATTTGAGCCCCAAGGAAGAAGAAGGCGAGGTTGGGCCCTGCAAAGGTTGGTGATTTCCACTGGACCTCCTCATTTTAGTTTTTTTTAACTGCAAAATGGATCTGAAAGCATTGAGAGTAAAAGTCATTTTGGGGAAGCTGAGTGGAAGGAGTGGTTTAGAACAGATTTCACTTTAATTTCTTAGTAACAGCAATGAAAGGACTTTTCAAAATTACACCAAAGATAATCTCAATATTCTTTAACTGAAGAAAAAGTTCCATTTATTTTTAAGCCTTTTCCTGTGTAATTCCTGTTATCTTTGAATAGAAGTGGATCTAATTAGCTGCTCTTAGAGAAATACTTGACAAAATGATTGCTTATGTACCCTGTTCACTTATTCAACCTTTCTCCAGAAAACAAGGCATAGGTCATTTTAACAAAGTTCTGTAATATTATGGGTTTAACCTCTTTGCAGTGTATGCTATGAGTTTCAGGAACTTTGTGAACATGAAAGCACAAGCTTGATTAATTCTGTGTTTACTCTTGAAGATGGTTAGCCTGATTAGAAGACAGCCTAAGAAACCAAGACAGTATTTTAAAATGAAATTTAAATAGTTTTTGTGCCCTGACAATTCTTTTCGCCTTGAAGCATCTCAAGAGGATAAAATGGAGGGTGACAGCACTGATGGAAATTAAACAGATGAAGACTATTTGTAGACAAATTGCAGACATGCTAATCTTGTTAATTTACAGTAAAACCTAACACTTATCCAGACCTCTGTCATGACAAAAAGCAACAAAAGGGAGGCATTTCTAATTTCTCAAGTGCACTTCAGATTAAATTATGTTCTGCTACATTCACTGAGGAATCCCATTAATGCCTATTTGCAATTGCAATCCTTGGGTCAAATTTGGCTCTGTTTTTTTTTCTGGTGAGATTAGATCATTGTGTTAGTTTATTTGCTTGTGCTTCTTTCCATCCTCTGTCAATTGCTCTCTTTCTCCCAAATGTTGCCAGTACCATAATCATCATCATTATACAAATTATGCAGAAGGACCCTGTGCTTGCATATTCTTACCATCTTCTGCTGCATTAGAGTGAAACAATGTCAAAACAAATTTCACTCATTGCTTTCTGACAAGTACACATAATCTAAACTAGTCTTTGTAAGCCATGCAGGCAGCAAGAATTTGTTGGTAATTGGTATAGATATATATATCACCTAATTTTACCTATCCAGAATGAAAAATCTGGTTCCATCTACTCATCTGGATTCCCTTGAAAGTCGACAGACAGTCTAGCACCTCCAGAGTGTGATTCTTCTCCGTGATTGCAGACATGTCTTGGGATGAGATGTACCATCCACACCATTCCAAATTGAACCATTTCAAAGTTGCACCATTTCAAAGGCATCAAGTCAAAGATGAAACCTCACTCACAGGATTCCAGGCTGGTGAGAGCTGTGCAAAGACAAGAGTCCGTGTCCGATACCCTTCCTGCCTTGAGTCACAATGGTGCATAGCTTTGTGCCATTTTAAAGGTGCTCTTGCTGTCACACACATATGAATAAACTAATCAGCCTTTCTCAAAGGTCACAGAAAACTGTTTGGGGTCTGACAGACTACTCACACCCACAGGGGTTCATCCTGAGAGGATCCAAATGCAGGACTCCAGGGAACATCCACCAGGATTGTGTCACATTTCACCCTATTTTAAAATCATCAGTATGCAAACTGTGCAGCACAAGTTCGTACAAAGACACATCCTGACTGAGGGGCTCCATGTGTTCCATGGGATTCTGTTTCCTAAAGACAACAGACGGTCATTTTAAGCCTTCAGCAAAAGCAGAAAAATTATATACTCTCTGAGTTTCTCCAATACAAAACAAGAGTCAAACCAAGAAAAAAATAGTTCCCATTTGTTTTAGTAGGTAGCACACAGCTGCAGTTGAGTCTTTGGCATTGGTAATTCTCAGACATTTACCATCATATACTGTCCAAGGAAAAAAACCTGTCATTTTCTTTTAATAAGCACTCAGAATTTTTGCTAGCTGCCAACGGTGTTATTTTAACAGGCTGTTGGAACAGAGGGTGAGAATGGACTGCACTTGTGTAGGAAGTCATTAATTGTTCAGACCATATCTTGTTGTGGATTTCTGTATGTAACATGAAAGTAATTTTGAGCAGTGACTTAGAATAATTACCAGTGTGAAGAACTATTTTGCACAATTTATTACTGAAGCACAGATTTAGTATTGGAGAAAAATGACAAATGAATAAACATGTAGTTGAAGTACTATGAATTGGTGAAGTGGATTAGCATTAAATAAATCTGAAATCAAGACTAACAAATATAAACCTCCACAGAGCCAGAATAGAAATGTAATGCAGCCATTCTCAAGTAAGGCTGAGGATTAAATGATGAAATATTTGACAGAAGCTAATGAGCCATCATCATAAGCAATAGGGTGTTAAAATGAAAAAAGGGAATTGCTACGAAACACATTTTTTCTGATTAATTTTTAGATTTTTCTGAGTACATTTTTTCCCACATGTATATGAATCCTGAACTACTACTTTCTTGCCAATTTGGAGCTGCAACTAATGGCTTGTGACCATATAATGAGTTGTAATATTTAACTTGGGTTCTGTGATCCCAAATGTACTTAAAAGTTTTGATATTTTTGTTCTACATGTGGCAGTGCAAGGAAAATGTCCTCATAGTCACACAGAGCTACAAAAATATTCATTATTTTGAGATACAAAATTCATACAACCACCCTTTCTCTTTTCCTGCTCTGTGGGAAGGAAAACAGAGATTGCACTCACAGACTTCTCATCAGCCCTGCACGCTCAGTTCTCAGCAGGGGAACAAGCACCTTAAACCTTCCCTACAAAGGCAGTGCAGTGTGGTGGTTGGAAGGGTGACCCGGGTGACCTGCCTGCTTCTGATTATGTCTTTTATGCAAGCTGGCTGAAGTCACTGAGGAAAAGCTGTTTCCAAGGCCATCATCATTGATTTCTCTCTGCTGCTGCTGAGGTCAATGAGCTGGTGTTATCATGATTCTTACCCATAAATATCGATGTGAAAACTCTCATTGACTCCAGCATAAGTGAGGACAGGGCAATACTCTTGGAAATCCCATCTGCTGCACTGCAGTTTGCTGCTCCAGAAAAACAAGCAATGACTATGTATGATGTATTATGAAGGCTGAAATACCAGTACTTCAAAGAGCGCTTAATTAGTTCAGATAGGTCATAGGGCCTCAGAAAGTACCAATTGTTACTCAGGTTTTATTCCCTACTGATGCCATTTTTTCCCCAACTGACAGATGGAAAGTGTGCTCGCAGTGACCTTGTCTGGATTTTTCTTTTTTTATCATTTGCAGAGAAGTCAGAAACTCAAGTAACGAATTCCTTCAGTAGTCTCAACAACATACATCCTTCTACTAAGCAATCTATGTCATCACCTGATTTTGAAATAAGTTCCTATTAATAAGCTATACGATCTATAAATAATTATCATCAGGAAATCAGTTTTGAGATTGCTACAGTGCAAAAGATTAAACATTCTATCACATGTTTTTATTTTTTTCCTGTTGTTGTAAACCTTTTTCAGTAGTGTTCTGAATTCAGGACACAACTAGGAAGAATCATTATTATTTCTATGTGAAAGGGAAAACTATTTATTTTTCTGATTTGTTCTCAGTTCAAGATAGTTTTTCTCGACTTCATTAGTTCTTAACGACCACTGCTTTTCTTGTACTGTGAGTGGTTGAACAGAACACACCTACCCATACCTATCAATCCAGGAAAACTAAGAACCTCAGTCTTTATTGAAAGATGGCAACAATCAATAACAAATTAAAGAACACAGCTATAAATTATTCATGACAGTAAATCCCAATAAGTGAAGTATGCCACATGATGCAGAACATTAAAAATTTGCATTGCTTGCCATATCCAGATCAATATTAAAGAGATTGTTAAATTGAGATCAGGGAAAACAGCAAACATGGAAGAAAAATAAAAAATGAACCACAACCTAAAATCCATAAATCAGTCAGTCAAAAATAATTAAGGTGAACAACCTTTCCTTTTGTAGAATATACAATATATTTAGAGGTCAGCATTTGTTTGGATAAAATTTCAAAACTTACACTATGCAACTCTCTTGGTTTGAAGCTTTATTTATTAGCAGCATTAGTTCTTCAGTACACTGCAATCAGATGAAAGCTCAGAACCACACTTGTAGCTGATGTAAACCTATTTAACTCCATTAAAGCTGTTGGTAGTATGTTAATCTCCCTAAATCTGGCCAGGACATTTGATCAGAAACAAAAGAGTGAACAAACACTTGAACAATACTTTGGCCTCCCCCGCGCTCTGCTGACGTTGATGGAAATTCTCCCACCTGCTTTGGACCACTCCCGTTGTGATTTCATTCTCAGATCTAGAAATTTAGAGAACGTAGCTCTACAACTAAATACAGGAAAAAATCTGTCATAAACTTTCCTCTATCTACCCTGAAAACATTTAATAAAATGGGCTTTGTGAAGGATCATTGGACTGTTTTTCACTAGAGGGAGTTTATGGCATTCTACATCCCAAAAGAATGATGCCCAGTTGCTCCTGAACATTGACTCCATACCTTCAAGCATTGATATTTTGGATATGTGGTGACAGAACAGATTCTGATTCCTCCAGAAAGGCAAGGAAAATGTAACTGTAGCTGCAGCAATGCAAATCTCTCGTGTCACAGCCTCTCACGTGGCATCTGATGATGCCAGTGGCGTGTTGAGTCCCAGTGCAGGCAGAGGCAGTGGTGGGGAGCTCTGGCTGACAGATGCACCACATAATTCCAAGGGTCTGCTGCACGTCTCTGGGTGATCTCAAACAGGCAAACAGCCAAGACACTGCACACTATCTCCCGGGGAGAAATCTGTTGTCTTTCAGCACAATAAATGTGTTAAGCATCATTAGCAAGATTTTTAATTACCTATTTTGAATTAAGTAGTGGCACATGCTATTTACTGCTGCAGAACAAAAAAGTGATAATTTCTGCGCAGACAAAGAATTGTGCCTATGAAATTACTCCAGCACTGGAGCCAAGGTAAAAGTAGATGTAAATATATTATAAATTGAATTCAAATTCTGCAATTGATAATATTTTCTAACCTGGTGAGTAATGAAAATTCACACTGAATATTCTGCAACAACCATTTGAACTGAAGGAAAGAGACACCAAATTCCTTCTGAAATGAATGGGAATGCTGTTTGCAGTGCCCAGAGGCAGATTTTGAGAACTTTATCCTTGATCTTTTTTGATGCAATGGGTTCGGTTCTAGTCAAGGGCAATAATGAAAAGCTGTGTTTCCCTTGCTTTCTGACAACAATGCCTAAACTGCTTCTGTCAATGCAGAGTGACCAAATGCACATGTTTTTTCCAGTACATGCAGGTCCCTCTTCCTAACACTTTTGTCCAACCTGGTCTATTTTCTGCTTAAATACACAATTTAGTAACAGATTGCATTATATGTAAAAAGCCACTCATGCATTTAACATACCAGTACTGTTTCTTAGCACGCTGCAGACCTCAGATGTATCATTAACAATCACCTCCATATTACTGAATATAGAAAAATATTTCTTCCTTTCAGCTTCAGGACAGAAAAAATAAATTTCCAGTAGTATATTGTAAAGATACATTAGTTTTTAAGGAAAGAGTTTTGCTCTGTTAAAAATACAAATACACTAGAGGAATATGAGACTATTTGCATTTTTTATTATTTTTTTTTTAATTGGGGTTTCTGCTTAGATGGGGTATTTCTTGTTTGCTCTATTTCATCTGTTCTGTATCTGCAAATTGAAGAGACCATAAAAATTAAAACCTGACTATGGTCAAACTTATGCTCTACAGTAGACTTTCTAAATGGACAATTTCCAGCTTTGTCCTCATAAACATAAAATGCATTGACTTAAAAAAACCCGATATCATCATCATAGAAGCATGTTTTTGCACTAGCACCCACTGTGATCACTTTAACACCCACTGTCATCCTCAGAGTCTATTCATGTCAGGTACAAGTGAGAGATACCTCTCAAATTCTTCTACTTTCTATTCAAACCCTCACAGTGCACCCATTTCTGCTGGAATGGAATTATTGTTCTCACAGCAATGGCAATACAGGTCCTAACCTGGGACCAAATGTCATCCCACCCATAAAATCCACTGGAGTATTTCAGAGGGGATGTGGCCTTTGCTAGAAAGTTATGATCCAACAGCAATTTCTCCACCAACCAGTAAGAAAGAAAGCTCTCTTAGATGTTTTGGGTTTTTTGAGAAGGCATATTCCAAACTACGGTCTGATTGCAAGCCCTTATCTTGTATCTACTATTATTATTGTTATTATTATTATCATCATCATCATCATCATCATCCATTTTACTTTATTCAGTTATCAAACTGTTCTTATTTCAGCCCATGAGTTTTGTTTTGTTTTCCAGTTCTCCTCCCCACCCAGCCAGGGCAGGGGTGGAGGTGGGTGTATGAGAGAGCAGCTGTGTGATATTTAGTTGCCTACTGGGGTTAAACCGTGACAGCCACACTACTGACAAACCTTAGATGCTGCTTCTATTGAATGTGTTTACTTGAGTGGGGTTTCAGTGCACTCAAGAAGTGCTCAGAACCAGAATGAGTCAATTTTCACCAAGGATCTGCAGAAAACAGACTGCAGGCTGGAGCTGCAAAAAGAGATTAATAAGTTAAAGTCTTCAGGAAAATATAGTGTTCAGGGACATTTAAAAATATTAAATCTTAAATATGAATTATTAGGGCAGGTTATACTGTGCTGTGCTGAGGAAAATTTCCTCAAGAAATGGGAAAATATTGAACAACTTGGGGGCATTTACATAAGCATCATCATGAAAATCATCACCAGATCTGCAGAGGGTTTTTTGCCAGCAACATCTCCCTCTGTTCTTTCAGTTGGCAGGGCCATAACTTTCAAATTATTGCATAATCTCAGACAGATTACTTTCAGACAGTGATGGTGACACACAGCTCACCATGAGGCCAGGATCCATCAGGAAATGTGAATGTATCTCTTGAAGATGGATGGATAATGGCAAGGAGCAGTAACAGAAGCATGGAGAAAAAAAAATGTCCCAGATTGCCTGATGAATCTGAAAGACATTCCATTTGTGAGGACTACAGGAGGAGCTGTGTTCTCCCAACCAAACAACATGTTTCACCAGCAGGTGCTGGATTGTCAAATGCATGAGCCACTTCAGCTGGCAGAGTACCCTGATGAAATCAACTTATTTACAGCCCTGGATTTCTAATGCTCTGGTTTCCTAATTCCATAGCAAGAATGATCAGTGTGCCATAGGAATTTTGTCAAAAGCACACCTAGAGAATGATGTAGCAGCCCTGCTGTGCTTTATGGCATCCTGAATGCCATTGTCCTTAGGAGTAGGCCCTAAGAAGGATAAGTTAGGAGAAGGTGATCAATTAACCCCCACGTTTGTTATTTTGGACTCTGTCAGGCTTCTCAGCATTCCCATTTAGCAATGGCAGAGGGATGCTTCAGATTTTGAACTTTATGGTTTTTTCCTCCCTCATATACAAAGTAAAATGGCAATTGGGTGGTGGGGACTGCAGGAGGTTTTGCAGCATAGCACATGCCTTGAGCTGGCCCAGGTGAATCAAAGGCAGGGCCACTTGGGTCTGGTGGCTACAGCTGTAGAAACAGCCAAGTTTGAGCATTTGTATTAACTCATATTGTGGTAGGGGCCACCTGCCTGTGGCAGTTTCTCTCTGCTGTGCTGTGATTTACTGTGACAGAGGCCAGGGTTAGTGTTATCTCACCCTGCTGCTGGAACAATGATTATGTGCTTTACCTTGACATTACTGGATGCAGTGCTCTCTCTCCCTCCAAGAGAGTCAATGTTTGCAGGGCTTCTGTGTTTCTGTAGGACTTTTGCCAGCATCTCTCAGGTAAGCCCTGCAACATGTACCTCTGCATCAAGAAAAAAGCCAACCACAAAACCACCACGGGACAACAGAACGATCAGAAGAACACTGGTCCTCCTTTTCCTGGCTGAAATACCATGTCTACTCATAAAAACAGTAACAAAATACCCTCCAAACAAACAGGAAAAAAAATACAACAAAAAAACAAACCCTGTACAGTTTCAGAATTACCCCAGGAGGAGACAAAAGCAGTCTTAGAACTACCCTCTGCCTTGCTTCTGCTTTGCTGCTGCAGGGCACTATTAAAGTTCTGGCAAATAAAACTTCTGTCCCCTCTTGTCCAGGCAGGAGAAGGTGATGCCAGCCCTGGGAGAAAGGCACAGACCAAAGGCATGGAGAATTCAAGGGAGCAGCCCCACTCCTGGACCTCAGACAGCTCATCTGAGGGTGGGGGATAAATCCTTCCTGCCTTTATTCACTCTCGTAGGCTTGACAATCACAGCCTCACTGTGATCAGTGATCAGCCACGTTGTGACCATAGCTAGAGACATAAAACCTGCATGGAAGGGGGGTTGAGTTTTCTCTCTCTGTTTTGTTTGTAAGTGTAGACTTTTTTATTTTACTAGATTTGACCTTACCAGGAAACACATTGGAGTCCTCTTACACCTTCAGTGCAAAGAGAATTCATTATGCCACTACTAATATTTCAGTGTTCCTGGGGATTTACTGACAAGTTGAAACACAAAGCAGGAATGGTCCTAATGTCCTAATGACGTGACAGGAACAATAAAAAATGGAGCAAATAAATGTGAAGAATGCCAGGTTTTGGTAAAATCAAGAGACAGTGCAGGGAATTTTAACAGCAAACACCTTCTAAGACTGTTTTGTTTTGTTTTGTTTTTTAATCGCTGTCAGTTAAATCACCTTATAGGATTTCCTGAAAAGTCTAATTTAAGATATTGTTCTTATTTTTTTATAAATATGTCATGGCACAAAGATTTGTGAGTTCATTTTTAAAAATAAATTAGACTATAAGGGTTACATAATGGAGAGAAGCAATAAACATCTGTGGCATCGTGGTGCCACGTAAAAACACTGTTTGGGGGATTTGCTGCTTACAGACACCTGCTCAGCAGTGATGCCAGAGCCCACCTGATTCCTCAGCTTTGACAGATAACCAGAATCACCCAATAGCCTTGATTCTGAAAGACAGGTCATTTATTTAGACATATACATTCTGTCTAACTAGTTGATAAAAATATATATTATATATAAAATAAAATTTTGAAACACACTTTTGAATACTGAAACTTTAATCCATCTAGTTGTTGAGTTTAGCGTGGAACAATGATCAAAATTTGGATTTGCAGAAAATAAATCCCCTGATTTACTTTCCTGTTCTTTAGACATCATCAAACAATCTTTTGCATACATAGTTAGAATGACTGAAGTAATTACCAGCCAGGTATTTGTTATTATCTCAGTGCTGAAAAAAACCAACAGAAAAAAAGCTCTGTTCATTTAAGAGAGTCCTGTTATCTTTGCCTACCCTGGAGGTGACTTTGGTCTAATTTAGGTCACTTAGAAGACAAAGCAATGAGACCATAGACAGAGTCCTGTCAGGTATTTCAAGTGTGGAACCATAATTGCTGGCCAAAGAAAGTGCAGCTGGAGGTGACTTCCAATGCTTTAATAGCTACATCCAGAGGAGAATGTCTGACTTCAATCACATAATGGTGCTATCCAAAGGGATCCAAATATTTCCTCATATTTATGCAAAACCTGTTTGTAGTTGCCTAATTTTGTCTGCCAGTAGTTATTCGGTTTCTGTCTTGTAAATATGAAGCACATATATCTAGAAGTAACTATGTTTAATTTTATTTTTCTTCACATTAAAGGGTTATACTTAAAATACATTATTCAAGAACATTTATAAATTTTTCTGCTACCTTTGAATAATATGCAATTCCCCAACAATAAAAATGTAATGAAACTATGAATTACAATTAATTGTGCTTAGACAGTTCTTTTATTTATGAGAAATACTTTTAAAAGATATTTCTGCAGTAGCCTATATGTTTTATTCAGAGTTTTGCTGATGCCTTTTCATATTTTGCTTCATGTTTAATGATTTACTATTTTTTCACTTTAAGAGTATAACTGAAGCTTGTTCAATATTTTTTTACATTTCACTGCTGTAGATCTCTAATCTTACTGGTATTCAATTTAAAGTTGTAATGTTATGATTCCTCACTTTCATGACTATTAATAAAAATAGAAAATACATCAAATATAAAAAAATAAAATATTTTGCAGAAAAACCTTTCCTAATGAAGATAAAACTTGTCTTGGAATGATTGCTTTTGGGAAGTAATTGATATTACAAAAGTAGACATCAAGTATGAAACTACAACTTAAATTACACTCAGTGATTGCAGTCCATATCAAGTTCTAAGAGCTAATTTCTAACATCACTTCTTTATATTCAATTTGCAATGCCTGTTTCTCCACTGGCAAAGAGTCCTGCAAGCCACAACACGAGCTGGAGTAAATCAGCACATGTTCACTGAAATCTATAAATATAACAGTTTCCACCAGCTAATGACCAACACCATTTTTGCAGAGAACATTGTGTTGTACCAACATCTATTTTCTCTACACAGCCCTGGGCAATATCTTCTCACAGAAACACACGACACCTGTGACGTTCATGCAATACTGAAAACTTCTGACAATCCTGTTGCAGTTACAGGCACCAGATGTTCCTGCCCAGCTGATGGACTCCACCAGCAGTGCTGAAGAGAAGATTTTCAGAATCAGACTTTCTCGCCTCTCAGGTTTTATTTTGAAGCTGGCCCAAGCTGGTTTAGAAGACGTAGTCATCCAAAAGTTGTTTAATCTGAAAAGAGCTGCTGGCTGCATAATTGTAACCTCTGAGCATCTCCCATGCATTTTATGCAGGCACCTTCCTCAGCATTATCTAATGGACAGGTCTAGAGCACAGGTCTAGCAGTCTTTCATTCCAAACCAATCTTCCTACAAACTGAGGGGCTAGCAAACCTCGTTAAACACCTGCTAAATAAAGAACCAGGCCCACTGATTTCAGGGGACCTCTCCTCACGTGTCCAGGTTTTGCCACAGGAGGGACCCAGCTGGGACAGAGAGCTCCTGACACAGCAGTACCAGCACTGCTGCTAATGAAGCACTTTTCCAGTGAATAATTGAAGATTCTCCTCTTCGGGAAGGGTAATCTAGCACCTTTCACAAGCACACTGCTCATTAATATGCATCCTGCATTTCTAAAACCTTGTCTCCAGCTAAAAAACCCTCTTACACATAGTGATTATAGCTATACCTATTCATATTTCCTTTTCATCTTCCCCACTTCCTGGGGTCTTAAACATGAAGAAAATTACTGCATTGCATTTGTACATCCATAAGTGGCAATAAACCTTTTTAAATATAAACACCACTTTGGATTTGCATGTCTTTTGAGAGAAAATATGACGGGAGAACTTTGGAACCCAGCATATTTTTCACTAGTTTGTGTAAACATATAATTTAGTTTTCATTCTCTGTTTTTGTCATAACTTTTGTCAGTCCAACAAGGCACTGAAGCTCAGGCCCAGCTTTAAATTTGTGCCTATTCTTGTTGCCTTCACTGAGACTTAGCAAGAACCCAGGCAGAGAACAGAATGGGACTCTATGGGATGTGGGAGGTTTAGGAACTGCATAAAAAGAGCTTGTGGTGGCACCTGTCCTCAATACCCTACCAGAAGGTCACCATAAATCAACTTACTACAGAAACTGATTTTAGATGGAAAGGAAATGAAATTGCACTGAGTACAGTGGGTATTTTAAAGCAGTCTCTTAGGATGGAAGTTTGCCTGTTGGCAATGCTGCAGTTGTGGATATTACAAATGAAACATTCTGAATGTGAAGGCTTTGGCTCTAGTATGACTACCCTTGATACCAAGTAGAGGAGCAAGAAAGGGAGGGAACCATCCCACTATCATCTTGTTAACATTCCTGACAAGTGCAGTAAGGACACTGGAAAAGCACCATGCTGCTAATGCTGCCATGTGAGCAATAAGACATGCCAAATTCTAAAAAACACCTCCCTCAGGGGAGCAACTGAAAGCTGTTTACAATAGATCAGAAACTCCTGTCTGAGATTTATCAGCGACTGTCACAGGTGAGAAGTGTTTACTAACAAAGCCAGAACAAGTGACAGAGAAGGTGATGACTCCTTCAGGATGCTCAGCCTTTGGAATAATTCATCTTTTAGCAGCAGCTGTGGCAAGTCCCAAACTGGAGCTTTCAGCAGGCAGCTCGGGCACAGCAAAAGCATTCCTGTCCCTGGGCAGATCTAATCTAGCCAACTGTATCTGCAGCTGCCCTGAGGCGGGAAGGGAAATGGAAAATGAATCAAAGTGATCTGATTCTGACTTCCATGAGAGCACCGCAGAGATTCATTTCTCTGTATTTGATTTGGCTAGATTAGATTAGAAGAAGTTCTTTACTGTGAGGGTGGTGAGGCTGCCCAGAGAAGCTGTGGATACCCTTGGAAATGTCCAAGGCCAGGCTGGATGGGGCTTGGAGCAACCTGGTCCAGTGAAAGTGTCCCTGTCCTTGGCAGAGGGGGTGGAACAAGGTGATCTTTAAAGTCTCTTCCAAGCTAATCCATTTCGGAATGAAACTCTGGGAAACCACTTTCTTTAATTGCATGAGGAAACCAGAAGCTTTGCCTGCCTAAGGCTCTGTATCAGCTGTATCATACAACCAACAGAAATACCATTTTTCTATTCTGCTGTCACAGTTCATAAATTTTACTCTAAGAATTGAGTGGAAATTGCAGTTGGTAACTAATGAAGGAGAACCGAGAAGTCCCTAAAAGAAGTCAGGAATTTTTTGATAGATATCTCATTTTGTTATATTTTGACTGCTCAACCAGCTGTTCTTTTTTTAAATAAACCCTTCATTCCAGGTTTGCTGCAGTACATCACAATTTTTTCGAGATCCCAGAGAGTGTTTCCTTCTACTTGTGGAAGCATCTTTCAGGCCCTGACAAGTAACTTCCAGGAAAGCTGACTGCAAGTGCACTTGTCTTCTTAAATTAAGCACCCACTGCCATTTGCAAGCAGATTTCTTTAGAAACAACCAAAATCCACGCAGACCTCAGCCCCTCCTTTCTTTAGGCCTCCAGCAGCCAGAGACGTGTCACATTTTTATAGGCCCCATCACATATTTGCATCAATCTCAATATAATAAACCTTGTCTCCTCACCACACCAACATACACTGTTCATTACAAAAATTAACAGGTCCATGAGCAGGAGGGGGGATCATTATCAGCTCTGATGGATGGATAGCAGCTCTTGTCTGCTGATACCCTGTGCCAGGAGCTACATCATAAAGATTCACCCCCTTTCTTTCCTGTGGCTACATATTAAGTTTTCCAGCTTAAAGTCTGTTATAACATAAATATTCATCAAAAGCAGGCTAAAGGAAGATAGAATAAGAATAGTATGTGACTACATCAAAAGGTATTTCCAAAGAAACTGTTTTTTTATATGTATTTTTCAATTATTGAGATCAATATGGGTCTATTCTTGTGGCCTAGATCACAGGGCCTTAGCAAATGCAGATAATAATCCTCCCTTTCTCACATACTGAGCCCCCTGTTCTGACTGCAAGCTCTTTGGGAAATAGATGACCTTCACTGCATGGCTTTAGAAAGAACCAAAATTGCTCTCTAATCTCAGTTGCTATTTATGTGCTCTGGTCTAAGTGTTAGATAAAAAACTACCGGTGTTTTCACACCTGTATCTTTACAGTAGAGTCATTAAGAAGTTTCTCAGCAGCACCTACATTTAAAGGCTTAAAACAAAATTCCATTGAAACTCCTCTAGGTATCTTGAGGTTACAATAGACTGTGATAACCAGCAGTTTGCAAATGGTAGCCTGCAGCCATAACAAAAGGCTTGCTTGATTTCTCTATCCAAGAGGTGGGAGAATAAAGCAATAAATATGCAATGTGCTTTCCTCTGTGGAAAAGAAGGCGCAAAACCACAACAAACAGGAACAGACAACAACATTTGGAGACAACACTACTAAAATAGAGACAAGTTGCAGCCTGAGGGCGTTAACTTGCCTTCCCTTAAACTTCTACTGCGTAGAATCATTGCCTAGAGGACCCCTGCTTTGCTGAACTGTTTAGCATCCCATGATCATCAGATGGACCACATCAAACCAAATGATGACCAAACGAACTTCTGTCCTTCCTTCCACCTTCTCTTTCCCTGCACCATGAATGAAACCAACTTCCATCATCCATCCTTTATAAACTTACCACTTCCCCCTCCGTGTCATTTATCTATTGCGTCCAGGATTTTCTTTTCTTTTCCTTTTTTTCGGGAAGTTTTGAAGAGCTTTACAAAAGGAAGAGGCAAAGGAATAAAAACAGGCATCTGAGAGAGCAATAATGAAACAGGGTGGCAGCTGGAGAAAAAATAATCACATGAATTAGGCAAGATTTATAGCTACTGAAAAAAACACATGGGTCCACTGACACCAACAATCTGAGAAATGTGTGCAGATATGCATTTTTCTCTTATATTGCCATTCACAGCAGCAGCACTGCTGAAGGAATCCCCTGACTTTCCACTAACACAGTGCAATCCTGTTTCTCTCATACTACCAAATACATTTATACCTAAATCATAGAATTCATTGCTTTATATTTCCCTTTCTGACACATAGTCATGGCTGATTCCCAGAGTTACTTCTCCTCTCAGCAAAAAACATATTAATATCCCAGCAAGTGAATATCTAGTGAATTTATTATAAGAGGAAATGGTTAGACACACACAAACCTCAGAGCAATTTAATCCGTGCATCAAAATACTTACAGTGCTGAATAAATTGAAAATGGAAAGTGTGATACAGATCTGTGTTTGGAGTAGAAGCAAAGAAAGTTACTCAAGTAGTTTTGCTATCACAAATTAAAGTACTTAAGATTTCTTAATTCAAAGCTATAAAAAATTCCTTCCTGTGGGCACTGCAGAGCAGTACCTTTTTTATAATTATAATAAACAGCTTGAAGTTCTATCAAATCAGATTTGGTTTGGGGTTCTTTTGTCATTAGGTTTTTCTCCCCAATCAAATTAGAAAGGCAATGCATTGGAGGGAAGAAAATATGTTGAGGCTTCAGTGAAGCAGCAGAGAGATGCAAAAATCTTAGTTGAGTAGTGGGATGGACCATTGATATCAGCCATCCTGAAGCAATATACAATTTACTCCTTTTGGAAATGCTTAGAATTTCCTGTTTATCAGAGAATCCAAAGCGTGATCTGGTAGGATTGAGTTTAATACATAAATGAGGAAAAATACATGACAAGGTTTAAAACCTTAAACTTTCATGCTTGAAATAGTTTTACCTTTATGAAAAAGCCCCAAGCACAGCAGCTGAATGACTGCTCAATGCGACTTTCTGAGAGACTTTCTCTGCTCCACTAAGAGCAGCTTAAATCTGCTTTTTTATTTTTTCTTTCAATGAGTCAGAAATGGTCCTTTCTATAACCTGAGGCAGCATTTACTGCTCTTCTAGCTGGTACAGCATTGTTATCAGTCCAGATATTCTGGTGCCCAAATGCCACGTCATCTAGCAGGGGAGCTGTCAGCACTGTGAAGCTTGGGTTTATTTTTACTGTAGTAAATTAGTGTTTCACATACAGGCAAATCCCAAAGCAGGGGGTCTGGCAGCACGCAGGTAATTCAGGCTCAGAAATCCTAGGTCAGCACAGGAGTCTGGTATCAGCAGAGCCAGTCCCACCTCACACCTCTGCTTCTATCAGAGACTAAGAGGGAAGGAGAGTTCCCCTGCTGTTTGCTCAGCTCCCACCCCACTGCTGTCTGAGCACTGCAGTAACTCAGTGGCAGAAGTGTCACCCAGCTCCCAGGGATGGAGCCCCTGTGCTGGGCTGCCTGGTGACATCACAGGTGACATTACAGGTGACATTACAGGTGACATTACAGGGGCACTGCACATCTACAGATCTCACTATTCACACTGACTCATTTAAGAGAAAACTGATATCCATGTGTCTTCTGGCTGCTATAACACAGGAGATTAATAATAACTGCAATAATTAGATAATACAGCCCTATTTTCAAAGGTGTGCTGCCACTACCTTTAAAGATAGCTGCTTGATATTTGCAAGTACTTAAAGCACTTTGAGGATTGGAGTCTCAGTGTTGATCCACACAGCTCTTTGAAAAGTGGACAAACTGATGCTGAGCTCTCCGGATCCCTGGTGAGGCACAAGTTCTTTTAAAAATTTGATGCCAGATGAAAAACTGGCTTTGCCTGTACGAAAGCTCTAGTGGCAAACAAGCAGGGAAAAAAAAGAAAAAGTACAACGTACATGCACAGTACAAGTACATCCTCCTGTCTGTCTTCCCAGTTTCTTCCAGAGAGCCTGTGCAATTTCTCTGTGCTCTGAGGTAATACAGCCTCATCTTAATGCAGGAATATGAATACAACAGTGGAAATAATGGGGGTACATCCAGATAAATATTCTGGATCTGTATCAGTTCTTTGTGGGTATTTTTAGCTAGTGAAAAACTATTCAATCATGTTCAAAGCAGCAGTTAATTAGAATTTGCTCCCTTCCACTTTAAATGTCTTTTTGTTTGATTTTGGTTGTTGCCTTTTTTTTTTTTTTTAATGTCAGAAGCAGAAAAATTCTTGATGGCTACAATCAGTATTCTGTTACCCTTACACTGATTCTTTAGCTTTTGCAATCTTACAGAGCTGTTACACCATACAAGCAGAAGTAGATTTACTGGCGACAAGAGTAAACCATGTTCAAGTTATAGTGCAGCATTTTTCTGATGAAGAGTTTCCCATTCGAGCAACACCAAGGATTTCATAGAGCTGCTGAACCTGTGTAGAGTCGCCAGACTGCAGCTGTGGCATTGCCTCTGCTCAGGACACTGGGGTGAGCTCAGGGTGTAGCAGATTATGCTGAGGGCTAAATACTGGATAATTTCTGTGACTACTTAAATGCAAGATGGTAGTGAGCTCTCATTCCCACGAAAACATACCACAGCCTCAGCATCTGAACCAATCTCAGGCACAGCTTCCAACCTCCAGCTGTTTTATTCTCTAGTACTTTTAATATTTCCACATCTGCATATGATTTTGTGTCAAGCACATAAAATTATTCCTATTAAAAAGGAGCCATATAAACCAGTTTCACTATCGCTACTGTTAAAAAGTATGAGTTGTAATTTCCTCCCTGAGGAGAATTTAATGCGCAAGAAAAATACAGCTTCCCTGAATATGGCTTGAAAATTTTTAAAGCAAGCTTTTGTCCAAGTATCTTATATTTCCAACAATGTGATCTTTGCCCAGTGTGATTAGCACATACCAGATCTACAGCCCTGACAGGGCTGCTTTGCTCATTTCTTAGAGGACATAAACCATCACTAACATGTGATTTAACATTCTTTATCTGAGTCCATTCCTGTGAAGGCAAACCTAATAGTCACCCTGCATAAAATGTACCCAGCCACACAGACAGAGGGGCTTTAGTCACCTATGGTGGTGCACTGGCAGTCTAGAGGATAAGGAATATTAAAAACCAAAATATTGATACGTCTGTTCTTGCATTTATACAACTCAGGGTGTGGGTGCTGTGTGTGTGTTGTATTTCTTGGTATATATGAATATTTAAACCAGAATAATTGCCTTTGTATGCAGAGGATTTAGTACCTGGAATTCAAATGAGAAAGCAAAATCCATTCCCATTCCATTTATTAGGTGATGAAATTGTATTGAATTATGTCAGTTCCTCTTCTCTCTCTCCATTTCAAATAACATGTTCTGTTTTAAAAGGGTAAAGAAGTGTCAGTCAGAATGGGTATCCACTACTGAGCAAATGGAGGGCAACAAAGTGGGTGGGCTTGAGATGCTGGCTAACTGTCTGGAGTAGAGGTTTCAGTTATTGTCCTTCTTAACAAACACGTAAAAAGGATTTTGACAACACTTGTACTGAAAAATGTCTCTTTTTGTGCAAATACAAACTTGTAAAGAAAAGATATATGTTGAAATAGGAACACACATCTCCCAGTTATACATGGAAAAAACCAGACTTTTCTGTTTTTGCACGCCCAGAAAGTGTGCATTCCTAGCAATTGTCTCACAAAGAATGAATTTGAAGCGCAGAAACAATACCATCTGATTACAAAGCACAGAGGATTAACACCTATTGGCAATCAGCTGGGAGGACAGAATTCATTCTCACTTTCTCAGTTCACAACAGCAAGAAATACATCTGCAGAAAATCAAAGCCTGTATTGATGATGTTCAGAAAAAGAGATAATTTTATTAGAGCAAATAGCTGTAAGTAGCCATGTGATTTTCAGCAACCTACAAAAGAAGCATTACATTTTTGAACTATATTATCCAGCTTCTCTCCCAACCCTTTCATCAAAAATCTCACCTCAGCCTGCAAGAGTCTTTTGCTCTCTGTCTGCACTTTTAAATGACCAGCAATAAAGATGGTTAAGCTACATTACAAATCTAGCCTTCTGGTTATGGATTTTTAATTACTCTCAATTACTCCTTCTCTTTTTTGATCCCTTATTACTTGTTTTTGCCAAACACGATCCCAATCCAACAGCCATTCAACTCAGCAGGAGTCATTCCATTAATGAAGTTTTGATCTGTAACAGCTTCTTTCATTTGCACTACAGACTATCAGGATCAAATCACAGCTGAATGATGCAGTAGAGCAAATTGACTCATGGGCAGTGTAAAGTCTGGCTCCCAGATAACTCCTGTCCTATTACCACCCCCAATCCACCTCCCTCCATAATTCCCATTTCCCCACAGCTCTTTCACAGCCCCCCACATTCCCAGCTCCCCTGCTATCATTGTCCTCTCCCACAGCAGCTCCCTCTGGCCCCCAGGCCCTTCCCCTGCCACATTCTACATGAGAGCAGCCATCCTGTCAGGCTGATTGCTCTGCCTGTGCTGTGCAGGCGAGGAGTTGGCTGAAAGGCTGTTGGTTATATGGCTGCTATAAACTCAGCTGAGAGCAAGGGAGCACTCCCTGTTTATCTCTCACTAAAGACTCCTTGCCATGTAGCTAGCTGTCAATTTTAACAAAATATGTAGGAACTTAACACCTTCCAGATCTCTCTGTGCTATCAAATTAGTGGATATTTGCAAATTTGGTTGGAGTTTGCTAAAAAAATATCAAAAGCTGCTAGGAAGTAAATGACTCACAGATGGACAATGTCATCACGAGTTGTGTTTCCTTAAAAAGCCAGACTAAATGTTCCCAGAAGAAGGTTATAGTCTTATAAAATCACAGGTATGAGTGATAGTGCACTGGCAGCCAAATCATCCATTTTCAAGAACGGGGTCATAAAAGAAGAGTTCGTTTGCTCAAGAGAAGTAATTCTGATGTGCATTTGCAGTAGAGTGCGTAAAGCTCTCAAGGTTACTGAATCTGCAGTGAGGGAAGACTTGTTTCCAGCTCCCAGGCTGCAGGTCATTGCAATCCCAAACAAGTGATCACACTTAAACTGCTTATCCTGTTTATTCTGGAGTTTAGCTTGAAACAGAACAGAAAATCTCAATCATCCTTGAATTTTTTACCTGGAAACTGATCTGAACATCACTCTGTAGGCTTATGTCTTTGCAAGGGGCAATTGCGCTCTGAAATTTGAAATACTCAGCTTTAGGGGGAGTAATTTTCATTTTATTTTATCCACAAAGTTTACTCCCCCCTTCTGCTTTTGTATCAGGAGAAAAAAGTGAGCTTTGCTCACCAAGAGAGCTCATGCAGAATGTCAAACCATCGTCCTCTAGCTGCACATTCAACTGATGTTTACATCTGCAAGTTCCACTGGAGAAATAAACACACTGAGCACAACGTTGCCATCAGTTAAAATACCAAGCTGCCTCTTCACAAGACAGGCCGTGCATAGCTAAGCATCAAAATATGTTCCCAGTACTCTTATTATTATATGACCAAAGAGTCTTCACATTTTAATGATGTTATCTTCTAGAGGGATGATAATAATTTAACCTGCTTCAGTGGAGACAATAAAAATTCATTTTATTGTGTACTTTTACACATCTCCCTGCTATCAATACTGGATTTTTTCCACTTTTTTTTCTTTATGTGGGATGAATAACCATCTACTGAACACAAATAGCGACTAACAAGCTGAGATAACCCCATCGAGAAATGATTACTATAAGATCCTTGACTTTTTCCTCTCTGTCCTTCAAAGAAAAACTCTTAAAAGTTAACAAACTGAATTTTCTTTTTGACAGCAACACCAAACAATGCTTGAAACGCTGCCCACATCTGTGAAACTATATCTAATCAAATTCACGCCTGCATTGGTTGCCTGGGTAACAATCAGACAGTTGCTCCTACAAACAAACTGCAAACAGCAGAAGGAAATGTGCTCTAACTGGAAACATCTACTTCTCTGAGCTTGAGCCTTGTTAGTTTAAGAAATAATCATATATAATATGATCTTATCCACGAGGCAGTGGATGAACGGAGGAGGGATATCATAGACTGATTGGCTCACTCAGGAGGATAAGGAAGACATAGGAAAGGTTGTAAGCAAATGAACATAAAAGCTCAGCTCCATTTTTATCATTCTCTCCTTTTCTTCTCCCTAAGAAGCACAGCATGGCATTTGGATGTAACTATATGTCCCTGCATAAAAGGGTGATTCATTAGTTCTTTTTCAGCACATAGTTGAAGTTATTGTCTCCATTTTCCCCTCGCAGCACAGGCCCCCAATTGATCGACCCCGTGTTAGGCTCCTCCTCATGACACACACAAGAGATGGCTCTCAGGGACATATAGAGATGTGATAGGCACTGCAAAGGCCGTCGTTTCCACAGCAACGGGGATCATGCAGGAGCTCTGAGCCAAACTTCATCTCCACCCCATTCCTCCCCCCTTCATCTGACCACACAGGTTTCCTTCTTCACGCTCACCACAGGCGTTTCCGGGGGAATCCAGCCACATTTGGACGGGTGAATGTCCCTCACACACTGAAATGTAGGAGCTGTATAGACAAGTGTTGGCTTCGGGGCTCACATGATTTTCAAACAAGTCAAGTTTGTTAACCTCAAGCATTCAAAATTTATGTTTTAATAAGTAAGATTTACTTACATTAAATCTTGAGATTTCACCAATGAATATCTTTGCATGAAGTTTAATTTGACTTCTGGGTTATAAAACTTCAGCCTCTTTTCATACTAAGGTTGGCTTGAAAGTTAGACGGGTATTTTTTGGTGGTGTTGGTTTAAATTAATAAAATGTAAGCTGCTTACAAAATAAGGCAGACTCAGGACAAAAATTATCTAAACAAACAATCATTATGACAATATTCATAGTCGCATGCTATAAATTAGACATATTGCAGCTGTCCTGTAACACTGCTTCAAAAAAGGAAAGAAAATATAATTGTCAAAGGGCTGCTCCTTACTGAAACCTGAATCAATTACCTGCTAAAAGTAAGTACTGCAGAGGAACATACTTGTACTGCAGATTTCCCACACTGCTATGTACAGGCTAAAGCCCCTAAATAGTGCCTTACATCATGGGTTTCAAGTTGGTGGGTGTAACTGCAAAACTGAAATCATGACTAAAAAACAAATATAAAGATGCCAAGCTGAATTCCTGGCCACAGAAGCAGAACTGACAGAAACAAAAGTCATGTGGGAAAGGTTCATCAGCAGGATGGTTACTTGCCTTGCCAGCAAATAAGCCTGTTGCAGCAGCAAGGATCAAATGCTGGCTGCTCCTCATGGTCAGTTTTTCCACCAGATTCACAGCTCTGTTTATTTTGGGGTGTTTGCTCTGCCCTTAAGCAGCAGTAGCCACCCATTACATAATGCTGGACTGGCTACATGGCACAGATTAACAGAAACCAGCTGCGAGGTAAATGCTGCCTTCATCTTTACACTTGTCACGTTTGTATGGTGGAGAGATTTTGTACAAAAAGGCCTCACCTCTGCACACGGGTTTGCCGGCATGTTGTGCACATGTGCATTCTCACCTCACCTAGTGCAATCAGCTGGCAGGGAGCTCCCAAATTCCCTTAGACCCTGGCGTAATTCCAAATCAAAGAGAGCTACTGACCACAGGGTGTTTAAATTTAACCACACAGGGGGACTTTCTAAAAGGTTGGTAAAGGAAGGCTTCTTGCTCCCTCAAGCTTTGAAACAAGTCTGTGACTGGGCTCTGGAGGAAAAGGAGAATTTCTGTTTGCTGGTGCCTTAGTTCAGAATATTTTTTTTAAGGTAATGTCATGCTTTCAATCAGGAGAAACCATCCAACAACACCTCATCTTTTTCCTCCATGTAATACCACAGTCTACTTATGTGCACATTAATCAGATTGTAAAATAGCATGCCCAGGACTGGACCAGGAGCAAGGATCATCTCCCACAGATACTGCCAGCACTGGCTTCCAGCTACTGCAGTTCCAGCTTTGAACAATGTCCTGAAGCCGTTGACTTTGGTGGCTGTTGCTGATACGGGTTTCCATATTGAACCAGATATAGGGGAAAACACGCGATAGAAAGTTGTGAACATGAGCAAGGAAATGACGAATGTGCCATAAAAGCAAGAACAGCCCTCCAGTCCCCAATATTAGAGCATCCACCCTATCTGTCCCTGCTGACCTTACCTAGAGGAATTCTCTATGTAAGATGAAGAAACTGTCACATGTACTTACAGAAATCAGTAACATACTGAAGTACTGGAATTTTTAAGGACTGCTTTTTGTTGTCTGTTTTTTATTCCAACTCTGGAAAAATTGTGGGCAATCTTCAATTTCATAAGAACTTTCCCTACAGGCTTTTACATACATATCAACCTGAAACAGATTATCTGTTTTTCAGCACTGAAAAATGAGATTCTTCCCAGTGGTTTAGCAATAAACACTCAGAAATTATTTTAAGCTTATTGCAAAGCAAAGCACTTTAATGTTTAGTGTGGTTTGAAGAACATTTTCTTCCTGAGAAATATATTTTTTATTTCTTCCCTGCCCCCATAGTATGGTTTTCCAGTTGTAGAAAAAAGCCAACAGGTCATGATGATACCAATGGCTCTTTGGGAAAGCATCAGGAAAATGGAAGTTGCCTACTGTGACATTTTTCATGAGAGACCTGGGCTTTTTTGCTTGTACATCTTTACTTATTGCTGAGACATTTTATAGTGTTAGCTGTGCAGATTTTATAAACCTGTCTTGAAACTGAATGGTTCAAAGGAATGAATGAATGAATGAATGAATGAATGAATGAATGAATGCATGAGTGAATGAATGAGACATTCACCTAGGAAGTAGAAACTGAGGCAGAGTATGTCTACTCTGAAGCAGTATAGAAAGAAATAGATGCCAGCAGAATCCTAGAACTCCTCACTGTGTCTGAGAAGAAAAAATTCTCAACCAGTTAGTGCTAAATGAAAGATACCATTAGGAAACTTATGTAGGGAATCGTGTTAAAATATAACATCAAAAAGGAGATACAATACAAATAAAAGATAAAAGGCATTATATGTGCATATTAAGTTTTGCTTTAAAAATAATATTTTTGTGGGGCAGTTTACTATTTGCTCTTACAATAAAGAGCCCTGGGATATTTAGTACCACTATTACAATTTTTTAAACCAATTAACGCACTACCTGATACAATATTCTCTATGAAGACAAGCTTCTGTCAGCAATTTGTTGCCCCCCTCACACATGACTTTAAATATGAAATTGGGCCATCAAAGTCCACCATGGCCATCAAAGCCACAAACCCACAGCCATCCACCTCTACGACAGTCACAACCAAAAGTAGAACTTACCACAGAACACTATTTCATAAAGGTGGAAGAGAATTACTTTTACTTTTTATCTCCTACACATATGTTCCAGGGAGAATTCACAGTCTGTGCTTCCCATTTCTGGAAACAACGCACTTTACTCTGTAAACACTGGTCATATGCATCACTTAGGTATCCGTGGTTACATAGATGTAAAGAGCTCTTGAATTACATCCTACTTGTTTTCCAGCTTCTGTGCCTGTGAGGGTTGCTGCAGCAGCAAAAACCGTGGGTCTGAACCAGAGTCTACCATGGCTGACAAGGAGATGACATTAAATACAAATCTGAATATCTGAATAAATTAGGCAGCTGGTACAACCCCAGTTGGTCTTAATTTATATGCAGAGTAAGCAAGGAAAGAGGAGAAAAGAAGGCATCAGAGAGTATAAAGGAATTTCCAAGCCCACATCATCTTTCCATGGTACCAAGTGAAAAAACCTGTTACTTGTTCTTCCAGCACACTGCACTTCCATGTGCACCAGTGACACTGCAGAGCCTGGATCCACTGGGAAAGGTCATCCTCGGGCTACTCAGGTCAGTGGAGCTCTGCTGGCCCCAGCAGATGCAGCAGAGGCTAGCAGAGGGTCTCCATGCCAAGCCTACCTTTCCCACCCCCACAGTGAAGCAGGGCTAGGAACACCCTCAGCTTCTTTGCCAGGGGGCATTCCCCAACACACATCCAGAGAAATTCAGGAAGATGTCCACTGCTGCCCTTTAAGTGGTTACAAAGAAAGAAGGAAGGTGAGACTGGCATTCCATAGATATCCTTTGCTGCTCGCTGGGTTAAATAAAGGAACTTCACCATTCACATACCGGAGTTAATTACCCAAAGAGAATAAAGTGCTGTTCAGGAAGCTGAAATTCACTGTTTTTACAGAGGTTAATACATGCAGTGGCTCATTCCAAGCTATGTTGTTCTAAAAATGAAGGTGATCTGTGTTCTGCCACCACAGTTCGAAAATTGCTGTTTAGTCTTGGATCAGAGAAGAGCCTGACGACACCTTGCTGTAAAAATAAAATGATAGATTCAGGTCTGCATTTTACCGTCCCACAACACTGATCTTTGATATTTCTTAGGCAAACTTTCTGTTTGAGGTTTGGAGACGGTTTTATTGTTTTTCCTCTCCTAGAAAAGGTTTGTTGCTCATATTCAACCTCTGAAATCTCTTGCGCACTCCCTGTCATACTATTTTTCAAAAACAGCATTTGATCTTGTGAAATAAATAATATGAATAATTCATGAGAAAGACATTTTAAAGCCCAAATTCCACCCTTCCTTCCTTCCTCCTACTTTTTCATTTGGCATTAAAGCTATTATAAACAGGCACATTTTGGTAACAAGCTAGACTGCCTGTGGATAGCAGGAGTATCATCAGTTGGAGAAGCAAAACCACGCACAGAAAAAAACCCCTTAAATATAACACTGGAAAAATAAATACTGCCAAGACAGTATTGATTCAGCATACTCTTGAATTATGTTAAAGCTTTTAATTCCATGCTGTCTCACTCTTTTTCCCTAAGACCATATTACACGAAGTCATATACCTTTCTGAGACCTTATACTACAGCATTTAAATATGACTGCCAGCATTAGCAACATTTTCAGGCTTGTGAATAAAAAACAATTTACTTTAAAAATGCATCCCCACAAATCTGTGTTCCGAAGTTAGTAATTTGTTTCATTAATATGTTTTATAAGCCATTATTTAATACTTTTTAAAAGCATGTGACATATTGCAAAACCTTAAACTTACCACATTGTTTTGTGAGTGACAGACGTGGTTATAATTTTATACCAAATTCTAACATATTAACATCAGTTTTCAGAATCTTTCAATCCCACAGCAGGGCTGGCTGCTCTTTAATAAAAGGGAATGGTTTTAAGGATCCATCAACTGGCTCATCAGAAATGCCATCAGAAGAGGAGCACATTTCTGTTTCAAACACCCTCCAGCACAGACGGGGTGATCCGGCACAAAAAGAGCCCTGTTCACTGCACACATCCCAGGCACAGCTGTTTCTTGGGGACAAATGGGGGAAGACTGATGTTCCTCAGTTCTGTTCCTCGTAGGTATCTGAGATGGCACCAGGGATGACCAGCTGGGGTGACACTGTTGCAGAGGATTTCCAGGGAACTCAGAAACATCTTGTGGCCTGGAACCATTTAACTCTGCCCCTCGCTTGCTTTGGAGTCCACCTTTCATCAGGATTGCTGCTCTTACAGCTCTCCTGAAGCCATGGAAGAACACCAGGGTAAATTAGCCCATCTGTTTTCATCTGGCAGGGATTCAGCAAGACAGTTTAGCAAAGTGCTTAAATAAATTCTTAACCTTAAGCTTGCTATTAAGGACCTAAGAAAATGCTTTCCTGGATCAAGAGCAAGAACTCCTGGAAAATGAAGGAGGTGTTCATTGTCTGCAGCACAGCCAAAGGCCTGACAACAGAGAGGGGGAACTGCTTCCAGGGTTTGCCAAGATCTGTGTGTGTGGGATGGGACACAGTCAGTGGAGATGGTGGCCATGTGTGGCCACAGAACAGGACACAGACTGTGGCGTGGGGCTTTCATATGCCATCTTCATGAAAAAAAAGAATAGGGGGAGGATTGCACAGCACTGCTTTCTGATGGTGTTTAAGCTCTACAGGCTTGTGTCTTAGGCTGCTTCACCCTCTGGGCAGTAGAGTGGCACAAGTCCCAGGGAGGCACGGAGGTGGAGACCTGAATTTCCAGGGATGCAGAGGCAGCTGTGCTGCCCATGGGTGCAGGGGGCACAGGCACAGGGACAGTGCCCTGTGCTAACACCTCAACCCCTCACACTGCTCTGTGCTCCCTCAGCCACGGCAGGTAGAAGCAAACAGCTCAAATTTTTTTGTGATGATGGGAGTAGTGAAGATCCAGGTGGCAGCTTCTCTACAGGTTCATAATAACTCTCCCTTTGCAATTCAAATACTGCCTGCAGGTGTTTACTGCCTTTTACAAACTAAAATGAGACAACACGTTTGCACATGACTAATCTCTTCATAATGCATTTTACCTCCTGCAAACTGCTTATAAATATAATTATTTTTCAAAAGACTGAGAAATCTGCCACATCTTTATATATAGATCCTTGTGGATGACATAATCCATCACCTTTCCAGTAAAGAACTATACAAAATGAAATATTTAATAGGTGATAAATATTAATGGCCAATGCATCACAGACATCTCCAAGTGTTTACATGAGTATGTAAGTTAGAGTGCTTATTTTTGCAGCAGCTCAGTCTGTTCCCACCTATCTTGCTTGCTAACTGCTTAACAGGCCTCTAAGCAACCCCATGGCCCCAAAGTCACCTCTCAACAAAAATTCCAGCTCCAGAACTTCAAACTCAAGTTGTGTCAGTTCCTTCAGCATCCCTCAAACATCCCCCTACCTCACCATGGGCTTCTTGGCTTGCCTGTGTCTGTCTCCATTACCCACAATGAGTTTTTACTGTAGTTGGAGGTTGTGGTGGCACAAATAGAAATCATTAACCCCTGCTTTCATTCACACCAGAACAAACCCAGCATCTTCCTCTGCAGAAGGATCTGCAGAGATTCTGTAGGAGGTTTTGAGCTGACAAAAAAGGGGAGGCTGAGGAGGCTGCTCAGGCAGCTGGAAAGTTCTGTGTAAAGAGCAGAGCATCCTGCTGGGGTAATTAGAGAGCTCCTACTGGATTTATTCCTAGATCAAGGCCCTAAACTTGTTTACTTATTTAACTCCAATATCTTTGAAAAGCTGCACACTTACAATACCAGACTGCAGGAGAAGTACTTAGGCCGCTTGAGAGCAGAGTTTTGAAAAAGTCAAAATTATCCTCCCCAAAATGAGTATGCTGACAAAGAGCATTAGGTCCTCTGGGAGAGATGATGTCTCTTACGGAAATCAGTGGGTTTTAAATCCTGCAATTTTTTCTCAACACCTGAAAAAGATTCCCATTGAGGCAGTTCACACAAATTCTTCCACAGACATCTCTTGAGCAAGACAAACCCTAAAAAGAATGTAAAGTTTCCATTTTTAATCCCCTTCAAAATAGCTCAGGCATGTATGATGGAAGTAGCTGTGAGAGGTAATTGCTGCACAGTGGCCCAATTACTCACATACTTCAAAACAACCCAAAACTCTCACCTACTATGAGTGAAGGGCTTAAAAGGTGTGGGTTATGAAACAGGTAGAAGCACCATTTCAGACCTATATAAGTGTCAGTTTATTCTTATTTTTTTTTATTCTTACTACAAATAATCATTAACCTAAATGTGGCTGTTACCTAGGACTGGTTTTGTGTGTGGCTGGTTGGTTGTTTTTAACTTGAAGCTCCTGTTTCAGATGAATAAAAGCCTCCAAACTCTATAGGAAACTGAATTTTGGAAGATTTGTGTAGTGCAACTAATACCATAAAGCCCTGACCCAAGGTTCATTGGGTCTTTAGAGACCTGCTGTGGTGTTAATATGCCTTAATATGGCCTTTGAAAGTTACAGACATGGAGAGATATCCTTGACAGAAAGGATTTTCTTTGTTTTCCTTGGATCTTTTCTTTTTTAACAAAAAATCTCTCATTATGAAGATCAACCATAAACTATTCCACACAGTTTGGGTTGAGTTGGAGTCTCCTTGTGATAAGTCAAAGTAACAGAAACCCTTCTTCACCCTTAATTACAGTAGCAGTTTTGGGTGGTGCTGCATTAAACTGACCTTTGGCTTCATGTTAGCTGTGCTAAATAAATAAAAAAATCACAATTTCCCAGTAACAAACACAAGCATATCTTATCATTCACAGTGTGAAGTTGTTACTACAGTGCCATCTTCAGTGCGTTACATAAAGTGGAGTTTTCTTGTAGAGGATTTTTTCTTTGCTCCGTATGGGTTGGAAATGGATTAACAGAACTTTGACTGCAGAGGAATTAATTTAAAAAAAAAAAGTGAAAGCCTTCTCTCTTTGTTAAAAAAAAAGAGAGTGTTGTTACTAAAAAAATAAACTATTATACCAGAAGCGTATGTAATTATTAGGCAAAGCAATGTGAATCTGGCCACCACAATAGGTTTAGAGGTAAAAAATGGTTGTCTGCATTTACTGCCAGAGACACTCAGCAATACCACATGGAAACGCAATTTTGCATGTGCCCATGCATTCCATGTAGCACATTACCAAACCATTAGAAGTGTTAATACAAGTTTGACTGTATACTATATGCAGACAGGGAAAAACGTGTATCTCCACACATCTGAGAGAGAACCTGGGCTAGCTGCACTGTGGAGCAAATCTCATTTGGTCAAACAAGTTCTTCCCACCTGGTCCCTAGAATTTAGACTGGACCTAGAAATGAAGATCACTTCTCCTATTGCAAAAGGGACTGGCCCAGGTATTGAATAGCAGAAACCAAGGAGAGCCTTACATTCTTGATTACAGAGCTCCTGTGTTACTTTGCTCCCCTGCAATGGCAAAACAAGGATGTTACTGAGCCCTGCTACGACCTTGTTCCTCGGCCCACACCAAGGATGTTCTGGGCCGTGGCACAGGTGTGCTCTGGGGGTAAAGGAGAAGGCATTTTAGCAAAGGTCACTGCCACGCTTCTGTTGTCTCTGAGAATATCTAGCTCATGACAGCTCTAGTTCTAGCTCCTGGAAAATGCCTGCAGAGTGGGTATGAATTCATGTTGTTGCTTCAGCCCCACATGGCACTGAGAGGCACTGGGGCAAACTGACCTTGTCCATGTATAATATCAAACGGAATTCTCGTGTGGAGAAAGGAACAGCAGCTGGTGCCAACTCCACATCTCAGTCCCATAACTTGTCAGAGTAGCAAAAACGGCCAATGGTGCCAATGCTACTGGAAAATATGAGTGATTTTATTATTATAATGCAGATGTTCTTTTGGGAGGGAATGGATTTGCTTGCTGTTTTTAGGCTTACATATTTTCTCGCGGATGGCTCAGAGATGTATTGCTCTGTACAGAGTAAACAGGCCTATTTAATAGTTGAAGAAGAAAAGTCTACAAAGAGGAAAACACAGCTTATCCACTTTCAGTGATATTTCTCAATCTGAACAATAGAGCACTGTGCAAAGTACAATGGTACTCCCCTTTTGAAATGGATTGTGTGCTGATAATACTCATAATTTGCATGCTGCTTTCATTTTGAAAGCACATTACAAATGTATAGGAATCTTTACCAACACACTTTACAATTTATAATCGTTACTATCTTTGCTGTCATAAGTGGTATAAATTACCTGACAAAGCTACACAGAGAGAATGCGTCACACTCTTGTTTTGTTGACCAATACAGCAAAATCATAAAATCATGCTCCAACATGGCATAGTTCCAACAGCTGAATTGAAACTCCAGATTCTATGGGAAGCTACTTAAAAGATAAAACCTCTTATAGCATCCATAGCTTATATTCTTGAGAAAGGATTACAAAATAGGGGCCTTGTTTGTTGGCAGGAACTAAATTTTCCCAAATTAATTCCTGAATATTTCACTTGTACTTTCTGAATCTTTCACTTCGTTAAGGCAAAAGTCATTTTCATTGAACAAAAAGAAATCTTAAATCTAGGTTATTCACAATGTTGTCGCTCTTTATTTTCATCTTAAAAAAACATCAGAATTAAAAGCAAAGCTTTTTTCCTAGACATTTGGACCCAATTTCCTGATCACATTTGTAAAACCACTGATTTATTGAACTGATCATAGAAGTAAAGATAGAACAGTGCAATGACATGGCGATATTTAAGAAGAAAACTATATGAACCCCAATTATCTCCCATCCAAAAAACCACCCTTTGTATGACATTTGTACTCTTGTTGCTAACCAACTTCATCAGACTGCAGGCACAGCTCAACAGGAGCTCTAAGTCTGGTCCTGAAGAATGCCTGCTGATGTAACTTCCATTAAAAGCAAACAGAGAGGGAACATTCAAACTCTTGCATTTAATTTCTACCACACAAAAGGCAGAAAGACATTGAGGATGAATCTTTGCAACTAAATTGCGCCCTGAGCTGCACACCTAAGTCCCTTGGCACCCAGGGGCATATTCTAATCCAAGAATGGAAGTTGAAAAGTTGCCTGCTAAAAATATAAACCCAACTGCTTTCTTCCTCACTCTCTTAGTAAAATGCTTTCACGGTACAGATATTAACCAACAATGTGTCCATTCTTTAAAATACCTGTATTTTTGTTTTTCGGTCTGGAAAAAATCAAATTCAGCCTATTCTGCTTTTCAGAAAATAAAAAAAAAAGAAAAAGAAAAAAAGGAAAATTATTCTCCTACCCTTCTCCACAAAACTATTTTTGGGTATAAGCAAACACAGACTGCACATACATGAGACTGGTGACCTGGAGCCTTATTTGCAGTGTACAGACAAGAAGAATACCCAGCTGAGAAGGCCTCTCAGGGTCTATGAAATCCTGCCAGGGAGCAAGAAAATCTGCTGTATAGTACATCCTTTCCTGCAGTTCCTTGCAGTGAAGAGCTCAAAATCTGTCAAAACAGGCTGCCCTTTGTGACTCTGCTCGTTGAGACGTACCTTCTGTGCAGTGTCTCATATTCAGATGTGAGGACTAATGCAGCACATGAAAAGAGCCTCTGCCACAGCCACTGCTCAGCAAACACTGGGTACAGACTGAGCCCCACAACCAAACAGCCCCCAGTGTGCACAAAAATGTATCCACATCCCAGTTAAAAGCCTCTCTGAGAAATCTGTATCACATCTGGCTCAACCCGAGCAGTTTGTCCAAGACTTTTCAGCGAAGAGTGACACCAAAGCCTAGCTCGGGTAAGTGGGTGCAGATGTCTGCAGGATTTAGCCACAGTCTGTCAGGATTCCATTGACTGAATCACATTTACTTTACACTGCACAGCTTACAGTTGTGGAAAGCCACGATTGTCCAGCTTCAAAAGCCCAGCACAGAACTTCCCAACAGCAGCTTAAACCATTTCCTACATTTCTGTTTTGGATCAGACACCATCTGACGTGACTCAGAAACCATCCAGGACAGGCTCTTAGTTTGCCTTTCTCAGCTGTTTTCTAGGAACTGACAAATCCCACTCTTCTGCCTCCTTGGAAACTGCCATCAACCCAAGCCTAGAAAAACCTCCAGCTGTAAAGAACTGACTCACTGAAGGTGAAGTGAGAGCACGGAGTGGGAGGATGCTCTGGAAGGTCATAGTGCACACATTTCCAGGAAATTACATGGAATTAAACTGAGAAATTAGATCCTCATGGATGAGGGAATCTCTAGTTTTACAAAATGATGACTAAACCATTTAGAGATCACTGGTTAAAGACCAAAGAGAAATGAGGTACCACTTGTTACCCATCAGAGTTGTACTACACTGTGTTAAGCCTTCACATACACACGTATAAGAAAATTCACATTTAGTAACAACTAGGACTTTTTTTCTTATCTCATCTTTATTTGTGCTTTTGAGGAATTATTTACGGAATTACTATTTAGGAAATGGAAATTCAATGTAACTCAGTATCTGCCTGTTACCAGTGACTGGTATTTTAAACATAACAGACTGTTGAAATGTACTGCTTTCAGACAATAAATGAATTGTCTCAAGTATTGCTAGTGAATACAAATAAAATTAGCAGTAAAACAAAGATCCTTGCAATAAACTCCCTACTTAAAGAAAAAAAAGAGCAGCGAAACTTTGCTCCATTATAGGGAGAAAGTAAATTGTACTGTTAAGAAAGCATTTGTATTTTATGTGAGATCTACCCCAAGTGTATGTATAAACCAGCACATTTATATAGTTTTGTACCCATAGTACAGCTCTGGGATGCCCACAACTCTTGAATCATTGCAGAGCTCCACTGACATCAAACAGACACAGGACTGCACTTGGTCTGTGCTCTCCCTACAGTCATTTGAAAATAGTAACAGCTCTACCACACAAATAACAGAGTATAAAGCAAGATTGTATTACATTTTGAGTAAAAAATTACTTATTTTTATTTCAGTGATGAATAGATCTAGTATTTTCTGCTTTTTTTGTTCACTAGGGTAAGGTGGATTTGATTCCATTGAAGTCTGTTCAGTCAGTCTGGATTTACATTGGTAAATTTCAGAGAAGATTTTGTCCCTGAGCAACAATATTCCTATTTTTGTTTTCCAACACAGCATCAATCATAGTACATAAGGATGAGTGAAATGAAATTGGAAATAAAGACTAATAATGACAAAACATATTAATAGAGAACTCTCAAGTCCCTCTGCATTCAGGAAAGCAGTGCACATTTACTATCAAAACATGAATAATTAATTCCTGGCTCTCGAGTTTTTCTTTAGAAAGAAATTATATGGAATATTATATGTAGGCCTTTCTCAGCTAATGCTGTAGGTTTGTTCCTAATGTTACACCTCAACTGGAAGTGAAAAAAATCTGTATCAAGTCCTGATTTTCCACTCCATATCCCATTCTGATTCTCATTCACTGCCATTATAATGCATGTTAAACCCTGCACAACAGGGAATGTTTAATCTAAATGTAATTCTGTTCCTGCTCTTCTCCCTTGCCATGAAGATTTTTATGAGGCTTTGTAAACCATTTTGACTACAAAATATAAATTTTGAAGTTAAACGACCTAAAGATGTCTTTTCAACTTTCAGTTATGACACTAACCTAAACAAATGAAATGGTAGATGGATTGGTATTTTCGCTTCTGCTAGCAACAAATTAACTTTTCTTTCCTCTGAAAAGTTGTTACTGAAAATGACTAATAAGAAGAGAGCAGAATCAAAGCAAGTGCCCCTAACATTATGTAATTGTTCCTCAAAGCACTTCTGGGTTGAAGAACTGAGAATCCAACTAAAAACTAAATTCTGGGGTAGCAATGGAAAAAAATGCACTGACCTTAGAGAGATTATTTGCATAACAGGGGAAAGGAAGATTTAGTTGGACAACAGAAGATAAGAAAAACTTTCTAAAATACAACGAATTGTTGAGGTGGTTAGAAAATATTACTGCATAACTGCTTTACAGATTCTCTCTCATCCATATACAAATAATCCAAAAGAGAATATCACAGGCACTTAACAAAGTCTAGTTTCAAAAATACAATAGTACCAAACAATTTTATTAATATTTCATACAAATTTTGAAGTCAACACTGACTAGTTTTTTGATGTTGATGAAGGCAAACAGAATTAATAAACAATAAGTTTCTGTGTTTTACATTGGACTGGATGTCGTAAGTAACTCTCTTAATTATAAACTAATCTAAAATAGTAATGATCAAAACAGGGTAAAGCCAATACATTTTGTTTTCTTTACTTTATTTCAAAATAGAGTGATTATAAATACATTCTTGTTATATTTCCTTCCTAACTCTTTGGATGCAACCAAAAAAAAAGAGTCTCACTGTGCTCATTTCATACAATATCAACATACAAATCATGCAAAAGATATTATAGATATTATACCACCATCAAGTTCTGGATGTTTTTTCTTGATTCTGAAACATTTGTTAACATTATTCACAAGGCCATGCCTTTATAACTTATATCATCATTATGGCTTAAAAAAAAAAGCATTTAAAAAAGATATTTATACTAGATTGCTGCATTATTGTCAATCTTGAACACTAAATGCAAAACATAAATCACCTGTTCTTGTGTTCTTGCACCATGGTATTTGCTTTCTGATAAAATTGCACCATTTTTTTTCTTTTTCAAGGAAACTATTACACTTTATTGATTTAATTTAAAAATGGAAACTTCTTTATAATACAATGGAGACAACAGATTATGTTAACACCTTCACTGATTTAGTTTATGTCTATGGGTCTTAACAGCCATTTTACAAGCATGGCCACTCAAACCAACATAATGAACAGACAGACCTGTTAAGCCACACCCAAGAGTCACCTTCCCAGAAAGACTGACCAGAGATTTGAATGGACATCACACTAAAACTGCTGTGCAGACACATACACTGTTTCAAAACATGGAGAAAATAAACTGACACTTAAGGTTGCCATTCAAAGTAACAATTTCACAGAAAAATAAGTGTTTTGCCAGCTTCTGCATTCTTCACGCACACTATTATGCCTACAAATTGCACCATACATTGTAAAACACTTAGGGACAATTTCTACAGGAAGGTCCAGATTGTGCAACCTTTACTGATGCTGGTGAACCTACACTCAACTGCATAACCCCAGGAGAGTCACTGGGCTCTATGGATTATATACAATGGTTCTGAGCTGGCTTGTTTTGAAGTCAATGACAGAACTCTATCTAAGCCCTGCTCTGGGGCAGGTATCTAATTATTACCTCATGAATAGTACCTCTGCACATGATGTAGGCTGAGCTGAAATGCTTTACTGGAACTGGGGCCTCAGTGATCAGGAAAAGTCTGACCCAGTGTAATGGTACAGCATAACGGTTCAGTTCTTCTTCTTTTGATCAGCAAACAGAAGACACCACTCGAAAAACCAAAACAACTCAAACAAATGAAAAAAAAACCCAGAAAGAACATCCCCAGAAAACCTAACAACACAAAATAAAATAAAAAACCCTAATTTTTTTTTAGCTGAGGAACGCATCATCATTTATCATTGTTCTTTTGACTCAGGGCAATACAAGCTATAAGCACATCAGTTTTACCATCACTTAGAAGCATTTCCTTACTTGCTGTTTTTAATATTTTGAACACATTCCTCTCAGGATGATCACACAGGACATGCCAGTGACAACGCACTGAGTGTGTCAGACACATTCTGCTTCAGCAAATCCCAGTGAACTTGGACACATCCTCGAGGCCACCAGCACCGTGCAGAGCAGAGCCAGGGGCCTGTCACCTTCAGCCTCCTGAAGGAGCCAGCAGAGTCCACCTGGTCAGTGCATCACGGACACTCCTTAATCCACAGACAATAAACTCCCATGTTCTCATCCAAACCTTAGCCATGCATCGCATCATTGGTCAACCAGGAACCTCTTATGCCAGAACTGCATGTGTACGCAGTATCCATGTCCTCAAAATCCCTATGACATTCTGAATTAAGTTAATTATTGTGCATGGATAGCTGCAGCTTTTTGAAAGAAACTCAGCCATTAATTTATCTCTTGTAAATTTATTATCTGAAGTCATGTATATACTTTGCGGTGTGGAGAAAAATAATAAAACTACCCTCTCTCTAAGCCAAAAGAGCATAAACATATGTCTGAAAGCAGAGAAACATTTTGTTTGCTTTCTCTTAAATAAAGAAGCAGTGCTTTTTTTTTTTTTTTTGGTCTATTTTGATAAAAATATACTGCAGGCTGTTTGCCAAGTATCATTCCAGAATAAAAATTTCAACTCAGTGTCATAAAGCCCTGAAATTAGAGGTTTATATTGGAAATAGCTGACACAGCTTTCTCCACAGTATTATTATTGAGTCTTGCTCTAATTTTTGCTAGCTTCAAAATCATGAAAAATGTTCATGTTTATATTCTACTATCTTAATTGACTTATGTATTGATTATAAAAGGTAAGGAGAGGTAAAGGTTCTGAAAGCAAAGGAGATAACAGGGTCTTATCCAAAGCTCATCAAGTCAAAGAAATGTTATTAATCTCATCTCCATAGATTTGTTGTAGGATGCTTTACCAATATCTCTCCATTCTCACGTCAAAGTACCATCTATCAGTGAGATACAATGGGGATTTTCCATTCTCTTACCTTTTTTCCTGGCTAATCAGATTCAGCTTTCACAGAGGCAAGCTTTTACTCTCTAGTTATGACTACACAGTCCTCTGAACTGAGACCACTATATCCATTTTGCACTGTGGTTTTAGACAGGATTTGCCACATTGTTCACTGTTCTGATCAGGTTTTGCTGACTAACAGCAGCCAGAGAGATGATAAGAACAGAAAACTTCTGCATGTACAATAAAATATTCCCCTTAGCATGAATTCCTGTAAATACTTGTAGTGAAAAGTATTCAGATTAAGTGGTAGAGACCTGAAAAGCAAGAAAAGTGATGGCAAATAATTGCCTGGGACACAATACTAAAAAACTAATGAATCTATTTTAAAACGCACCATTTGTACCAAATCTGAAATAAGATAATATGCTAATCTCACAAGAATAGTACGGAACAGTTTTATTATCATTATTATTATTATTATTATTATATCTGATCACTTAATTCTGGATGATGCTATACATTACATCCCCGGTTGCTGTTTGGTATATTGTTCTGGTTTTATTTATACTGAATGATTAATGCATTGTGATCAGGAAAACAAGTCAGGCATATTAAATACATATTAAGGAGTACATGTTTTTTTCCTATGTAGTATACAAAGTATTTCATAAATATGAATTATATTACAAAAATAATTTCTGTTACGCTCACACAGTAAGCACTTTGACAATTTTGGACAACCTGTTGGGGTTGTAAGAGTTTCACATAACTGAGAAGGAACTCTAGTTTTAATTGGAGATGAGTCTTAGAACAGATTCTGCATAAATATCAAATCTTTTCTTCAGATGTCTCGAATACTGCAGAAGTCAGGTTGAACTATTTTCTTTCTTTTTTTTTTAATTTTCTGTATAGACATGTATGTTTCAAGTGGTCAGATTTATTTCATAGGTATGTAATGCATGGTATATTTTAAACAAATATTTGCACAATTTAACATTATAATTCCAGTGGTTTCAAGATGCAGCCCATAAATGTAACCAATTTACACATAACTATTGAATGTTCTCTCTTTGCATGCTTGTTACTTTCCAGATAAGCTTTAAACAGTGCCATTAGAAGACCACAAATCAAAGGATTACTCCAGTTCCACCAACTTAAATCCACGTGCAGGATGAAGGACCCAGCTGAAGTACAAATATCAGTACCAGGTTTCTTGTGTTTGTTCTAACAAATCACAAGGAGACGATGGTTTGCATTTAAGATACAAAACATATATGCCTCTTGAGGTTAAATTCAGTGTAACATGTATAAAGCATCCCTTTGGCAATAGAGTTTGCAGTATCCCTACAGGATTCCACAGGGCATGAGCTTTATGGAGTAAAATCTATTAAGGAAATTCTCCTCTACTTGACAAATCATACGCAGCTACAGTTAATCAGACACCCTTGGATACACCTGCCTCTATGCCTATCAATATAATATAGTATTTGGAAGTCAAAAGTCAACAAAAGGCACTTTCATCATTAAATAAATGTCCTCTGTAGGCAATAAGATTGTATGACCTATATTTTATTCAAAGCTGTTTGTTCCTCAAGGACTTGTAGGTAGTCAGGTGAACCTTGAAGTTTAGCTTTTAGTTCAAAATATTCACTTTTTCTTTGTTCTACTACAATTTTACTATGATTACCACCTATTAGAGATTTCTTGTTTTTTTTGTCTTGCAGTTTCTCTGGATAACGTATTTCAAAGCCACTGACCCCTATGCTGTTGTATTCTTTTTTACTTTCCAGAAAATTTTGAATAAATACATTGGAATCCCTTCCAGGGAATAACTCATCCAGTTCATCGATTGTGCTAAGTCTTTTCCTGGTATCCACATGCAATAAATCTTTCTCCTTGTCATTCACATTTCTCAGAATGACTTTTTGCCCTGGTGGGTCAGCAAACGTGAAGCCTGTTTCAGACTCTTTCAAGCCACAGGTATGACTTTTGCTCATCTGCTCAATGGTTTGAGGAATGAAGGCCTCTGCACCCAGTCCATCTTTTTTGTTTGACTTGTGATCATGCTTTCTTAGCTGCAGTTGCATAGAACTGCACTCTTGGTTTCCAATTCCTTCATGCTTTACGGTTGGTTTTTTGTTGCGCCGAAGCACAAAAACAAGAAGACAAAAAGCAACAAACACTGTTAAAATCAGCACAACCAATATGCTTAGGATTAGGATGGACAATGGAACTGGGCCACCAGGAGGACTCCGGACTGGTCCCGGTGGTGTTGTAAAAATAACAGCGGGCATGGGACTAGTGAACAGAGCAGATGGCTTGTTTAAAAGTTTAGGGCAGAGAATCTCATTTTTCAGAGACTTAAGTTCTATGTTTGCAAACTGCACAGGTGTTTCACATTTCAATTCCTTCACCACAATACCGTCATTTAGCTTTTCAAGCCACAGTTTTAAAGCAACTAAATCACAAGTGCAGTCCCATGGATTACCTTCCAAATCTATTTGTGTAAGAGATTTTAGCTGATCAAGAACACCACTTACAGGTAAATACATGAAGTGATTGTTCCTCAGATTCAGTCTAGCAAGTGGTGCACCAGCAAAAATATACGCTGGCAAGCTTCGCAGAAGATTGTTGTTCAGGTAGAGCAACTGCAAATTTGGCATTAAGTCAAAGGTGCCTGCTAGGATTTCTTTGATAACATTGTACTCCAAATACAGATACTGCAAGTTGTGGAGGCCAGCAAACATTTCTGGGCTCAGACGCTCTATCTGATTGCCATTGAGATACAATCTCCGTAAATTTGTAAGGTTGCGGAAAACATCTCCTTTGATCACTGAAATCCGATTGCTGCCTAAATGTAGCAAATCCAGCCCCTCAAACTCAGCGAAATCTGTAGTATCCACATCCTTAATATAATTGCCATTTACATGCAGTTTCTTGGCATTTAAAGGTTTTGGTACGAGTTCAGCCATCGATTCTATATTTCTTTCTTGGCAATTTACACTTAATCCCAAGTCTGAAGGATGAGTTTTGCAAACACAAGGGACCGGACAAGGAGTTAACGGAGGCACCCTGGTCTGGTAAGATACGATCTGACTGAGATTGCGATTGGACAGTGCTTTGCCTGCTACTATCCCCGAGATCTTCGAAGGATTTGTAGTCTTTGGCGCCTTTGTGACTAATCTGTGCACTGATGTTTGAGTGGTGTGGCCGTTGGGCGTGCTGTAACCGGGCTCCAGCTGCGAGGGAGGCAGGATGCGCACGTCAAAATCACTCCCTGTCCCCATGGAACACAGCTCCTGCTTATTGGTTTCTTTCAGCAGCCTTCCATACAAGTCACTGGGTGTTTCACAGATAGCCTCTCCAATGTAGATGTTATAGGGCATGTTCTCCAGCCACGCTTTCAAAGGCAACAAATCGCAAGTACAATTCCAGGGGTTGTCTTCCAGCTGTAATTCAACAATTCGCCCGATGTGTTCCAGAACTCCAATGTACGGAAGCTTCTGTATTCGATTCCCCCGTATATCCAGATGGGTTAGAGAAGCAAATCGAAAAATATTATCGGGAAGGAATGAAATCAGATTGTCATTAAGTATCAGGACTTTCAGCTTGTGAAGCTTATTGAAGGCTCCCCGTTCAATAAACTTGATTAAATTGTAGTCAGCTTGGAGATACTCCAAGTTCTCTATGCCAAGGAAAGTGTCAGCCCGGAGAATCTTTAATTCGTTGTTGTTCAAGTGCAACTGTTTTAATGCACTAAGACCCATAAAGGCCCCTCCCTCAATGTTCTGTAACTTATTATTACCCAGTTGCAAGGACACTGCATGTGTAAAGTTAGGAAAGGAATTTGGATATAGAATAATTAGCAGGTTGTTTTGAAAGTTGAGGTGGTAAAAATTAGACCATGGTGGTTTGAGCTGATTTGGTCTGTAGACTGCAACCTTCTCACAGTTGACATAGAGTACATTCTCAACTGACACACAGGAGCAAACATTGCAAATTTCCACAGATATATCAGCATCTGCAGTTGTAGAAGAAACTGGAGATGACAGAACCAGAAAGAGCCACAGAATCATCTTCTTATGATCAGCAAGCAACCTTAGGCTCCTGAACAAAGATAAAGAATCTAAAGAAGAAAGAAGGAAAGAAAAAAGAAAACGTTTTTCAGTTGACATTGCTCCAAAACGTCACTTGTGTTAAAAATTGTACACCACTGAGCTACTGTACCTGCCAAGGATTATAGATAAACTACAAGAACTGAATTTAAAATAACATGAAAGACTTTAACAACCAAACAAATGCACGGGAGCTAGGATGATTTCAAAAACGGAATGTAAATTTTTGTAGACAAACACAAATAACTCTCAGGTCTGTCAAACGTATTTCTCTCTCTTGTACATGCCAAGCATGCATAACTAACAAAATAAAATAACCAAAGGAGATTCCAATTTTATGCATATTTACTCTCCTCAGTCCTGCAGTGCTCATATGTTGCTGTGCATTTCAGGGATATTAAACACAAATGCTGATGTTATGCATGCCCAAACATCTGGGCTGGGATAGCACAATATAGAAAGGATGGAGACGCTGACACAAAAAGCAATGCCAATGCTCAGTATATGTATCTAAAGCAGCAACACATACAGATATATCACTATGATAAAGATATTCACTCAAGGGCTACATAGGCATGCACACACATTGTTTCTGTCACTTCTGATACCTAGTTTAAATAAGGAGGTGGTAAACTGACTGCAGAAATACAACTATCCACAAAACAAGATCAGCTCTGAGTGACCAAAGGAAGCACACAGACATGGAAGAAGCATGCACAAGCACACAGCCCCATCCCCAGGAATAACAATACACTGACTTGCAGGGCAAAACAAAGTCACAGTTCGCCAGCCTGACACTATTGAAACCTGAGAACTATTTTTTTCCCCCTAAAACATTATGTAATTTGCTCTTATTCCTGCATTGATAAGAACCCTTTGCATACAGTCAGGCCAGCTGAGCTGCCATTTTTAACGCAGAAGAACTCGAGCCACAGCATTTCCTCTGAGTTATAAGGTAGCTTTTTTCCCCCTTTTTTTAACAAATCAGTCAATAATCAATACATTACACACACACACACGCACACACACACACACACACACACACACACGCATTCCATCTTCCCATTACCCCCATTTCTCAACTTGTCCCTTTCATTTCCTGCTGTGGGAAGCCACTGAGTTGGCAGGAGAGAGCCAGAATGAAAAGTGGAGAAAGCAGGAGCCAGCTGGAGGGAGGAGAACCGAGCTGGAGGGAGACGCAAGGGAACGATATGCCGGGGGACCTGGAAGGGAGGGCAGAGGAGGGGTGAGGAAAGACCGCAGGACAGAAGGACAAGAGGGAGAGGGAAAGCACAAGGAAGGATGAGAGGAAGGGATGGCTGAAGGGGTCAAGGAGGCCGCTTATTGGGAGCACGGGGAGAAGGGGAAGCGGAG
>VZTG01007485.1:834792-927355 GCA_013397845.1 Melanocharis versteri | reverse complement strand
GACTCCCCCCTCTCTTTTCTGGCGATCTCCCCTCCCGGCTTGAAACAAAAGTAGAGGTGGAAACTGAGTGGGCAGGATGGTAACATTTGCTGCATTTAGTATGAATTGCAATTATGGAGCGAAATCGCTGCGAGGAGACATACCCGACTCGTTCTTAAGACAACGCAGCTATTTGTCTATCTCATTCTTTGTGGTTAGGTGAAATTCCTTCTCTGCTTAGGTAACAGCTGCAGTCGGATGGAAAAAATCCTCAAATGTTATGCACTGGTGCTAAACAGATTCTGCTGATTAACAACTCCTATTGACTCTACCTTTCATAATACACTTTAAAATGGTAATGAATACCCCCAAACAAGGTGACATCTCATTCCAAAGCAGAAGAGTCAGTTAACCAAATGAAATCTTGCAAGAGGAGTTCAACTGCTTGTCCTTTACCATGAATGCTAACGTGATCCAGTTAGGAAACTGTTTATGTGCTGTACTCATACCGGTTGTGAGTGCTAGTTCTGGGCAATAGACGCCAGGGAATGGAAAACAGCAACTGCTTTCTTCATTTACTGAAATGAAATAAATAGCTTGCTCCAAAGGCTGACTGCATCTAATTGAAATAATTGCAGAACGTTATTTTGCATTATGTGGTTAGACTGATACCTGAAAACAAATGCAGCTGAGACATCAATAATTTGCATATCACAACAGAACTGAAAGTGATCTGTGATTAATATTCAGCCAATTAAAAACTGAAGTCTTTAAAATGTAAACTCTCTTAATTATTGGGCCATTAACAAAGTACCGTTCACATAAAAGGGGATGTGTGGATATAAAGGGCCTGGTTTAGAAGGATTTGCATCTAGTTTAACCTGAATTTTTCAAACACTATTTAAATAAACTAATGAATTAGAGAGCAAAGGTCTAGAATAAAATTCACTTAGGAAGATAGTTGGTTTATAACTATTTTAGCAGCAGGCACAGAAATGCAAGTGTAAAGATCAAGATGCCCATTTTGTTTAATCAGCAACCCTATCTGGATGTTAAATTAATTCCTTGCTTATTTAGTAGGTGAAAGAGCATATTGACAGTTTCAAAGAGATCACTACTCCCACCACATTCAAACAACTGCTTGGAGACTGAATTAAACATCAAACAGGAAGCCTAATAAAATATCATATTTTTAACCAAGTAAACCATGTAACGAAGAAGTATTTGAGAACTGAAATTACACTATAAGTAAATAATTCTTGATGTTTCTATTATAAGTGGCTATTATCAATGGCAGATGTTTATGGTGTTGTAGAACTTACCTGAGAAGGAAACTTAGTTATGCAGCACAATTTCATTATTGGGGTTTCAGTATGTCATATATTTATATTTCTGATTTACAGCCACTAAAAATAACTTCTCCTCCAAATCTTAAGTGATTTCAAAGCTGCTTGCCCTAGCCTACATCATGCCAAACTCACTAATACATGCTCACATGTCAGGACCACAATCCAAAGCAAATGGAGAATTTTAGAGTATATTTTAGAGCACAAGATAAGGTCAAGACTGGGATCAAAGATGATGACGTGCTTCAGGAATAAAACACTTTAGAGGGTTACATCCTAGAATAACTTGGTTGCACCCATTTTATGAGATCCAGCTTGCAGTTCTATCACTATCAGGAGAAATTTTCTGTATAGGCTGATGGTAGATAGTAATTGGAAGACAGCAAAGCCAGAAAGGGCAAGTTGGAGTACCTGGTCTGGTTCCCTGAAGTTTACAAGATTACTTCAGGCTACACACCATGCCCATTTAATGTCATCTCTAACCTTTTCTTAAATTTCCTACTGTGATGGAACCTCATTCATCTCCTTTGATTTTTCCCCCTGTCTGTTGTTTGCCACAGCAGCATGTATTTTTTCCTTCTTCAGCTTAGCAAAAGGAGAGAGCAAAAGCTAACAGGCAGACAGATTCATAACAGGATTTTCTGCAGAGAGAAGTATCTGAAGAAAAGGTAGAAATGTGAGATATATTACTTCCCACCCAAGCAGACACACTCAGGGTGGCATTCAGTAATGGTACAATTAGCTTGTTGATAACGTCATTACCATATCTAAGTAGAAGGTCTTGGAAGAGAAAGGTACTTTTGGCTACTGGCATTCATCATTACATCTGCTCAGAAATTACAGAAGCCTATTTATATTTTGTTTCCTTTCACATTTTTGTGAGATCTTCTAAGTAATACTTTTCTTTTAAACACACAGACATGCTTGGTCACCTACCTCTCCCAGTTTAATTCTGGGCTGATGAAGGAACTTGAGACTCAAACTGAGCTTTATGTGCATTCAAAGTCTGTCAGGAGAAAAAGCTTCCTGTAACAGAGTCATCAAAATGCAGGGGCCAGTTGAGATGCTGAGTCTACTGCTCACAGCAGGAAACCTTGGAGAGCATTTTCCTCAAGCCGCTCGGCACACATGCAAATGGGGCTGCAGCTGAGGGCGAGGGCAGCTCTGCGCAATAACTTGCTTTGTTTTTTCATCCACAGTAATTTTCTGGGTGAGAAATGAACTGACAGGAAACAGGAGCTAAACATCCTACTCATTCCTGAGCACTTACAAGTACAATTTAAGATGCAGTACCTGAAATCAGGCTGTATGTGTGCACATAAGTGGCAGAGAAGAGGTGTCTTCCGTACATTTGCCATCATCCTCCCTTTATTTTACCTATGGATTTGTGCGCATCCTAAACGCCTTCTCCACAGACACTGCACTGCACTTTTCTGCTCTCGCTCTTGTCTGTTGTCATCCTGAAAATCAAATAAGGATTAGTCCTCAGCAGTGAGAACTAACCAAAGATGCCTATGACCCACACGCCCCTTGCTCTTGAAATCAGAAGGCCAAGACAAGAAATCGCAATTTCTGTGGGCAGCAGAGGAACATTCTTTCCTTGGTCATGTGCCAACAACTCTTCTGGCCAGCAGTGAGCAAGCCTTGTGTATCCAGATGACAAAAACACACCTGAGAGAGAAGCAGTGTGCACACATATGTATTTGGGTTGTTCTGTTTAAAAAGGTTCATGCCAGGAGTAGAAATTCTTACAGAAGATCTCCAGAAATTAATGCGAATCTGTTTGGATCAGACTCTACAATTTTATGTAAACACTACAGGTTACACCTTCCTTTATCTGAAAGAATGGTAAAAATAGCCCAAAAATTAATAATTCGGCCCTTCACACAGGGCCCAGGCAAAGAATAAACTGTTTTGTTTGGACATGTGGAAAGCTGGTTAACAATTCTTTGAATGGGAAAGCAAAGGTTTGTATGGGCTCTGTCTGTTGCTGGGGTTTCCATGGTTAAGCAATTTGAGTTCAACAGGTCTACAACAAGTTTCTGCTTTCATATAGATCAGTAACAGCAGCCATGCTCAGCAAACCACGTCCAACACAGTGGAATACAGAAATGACTGTGCAGTCTTCTAATAAGGCTTCAACATAGCCTTTTGAGGAGGAGAAAAACCCCAAAAATCAACCAAGAACTCCACCCAATGTCCACATCTTGTCTATGTTTTGCCAGGCTGTCAGTGAAAAGAGGGGCAGGAAGAGCATCCTTGAAAACTCTGTATGCACTCGAGTGAGTCCCAGCATGTACATCCTTTTAAAGACACAGTGATAGGAAACACTGCAAGTCTGCAAAAGAGCAAAGTCGGAAGCACTGTGAGAGAGCACAGTGCTAAATAAAGTGGAAGAAACTGTCAGATATATGGCTCTGCCTGTCTCTATATTACTTTCACCTAACTTCCTCCATTTTTTCCAGGACCCCTACTCAATATGCAACAAGTAACCCATCACCTGCATCCAGGAAACCTGAGGGATCCCTGAAATGCATGCGTCCCTTCAACAGGGATTGCCAGGGATTTTAATTCCATCTTTTGCTCTTCATTTGCAATGAGTCATTGTCTTGAATGCTTGATCAAGTGGTCATGATGCTGGTAGTGGGTTTTCTCACCACTTCTCTTTGTACACTCAGCCTGTGGGGTTGTCCAGCTCCATAACACTGTGCTTGCCAGCTTTCCATAACTGTGCTGTCAGAGCACAGTGGGCGGGCGTTTCATTTCACTAAGTTGCAAGATGTCCTGTGCCTCACTTATTTTCTTTCTCTGCTCATTTACCCAGGGATTGTTCACCCTCCAGCTCACTGTCAGAGGCTAAAGCCAAGCTTGGCCTATTCTCTTGACTCCTAGAACAACCTAAAATGTGAAATCAGGAGACAAGGAAAATTTAGAAAAATAATGGGTGAAGAACTTATGGGGGATGTTTTTCTATAAGGTTTTATGATATAAGGTTAAATGCAAAACCTTCAAGCAACTGCTCTTGTCCTACCCACTTCATGTGGACACTGCTCACGAAGTGATTTCTCAAGATGAGAAATGTGTTTAAAATAAGGATCCTGTGCTAGAAAACTCTGACATTATGGAATACACCAAATCATGGAATAACACTTCATTCTCCCTGAGCAGACAGCCTATTAACCAAATAAAAGAACTGCAGAGAAAATTTAAAAAAAACCTTTGACTGTGTTAGGAGATGTTAGAGGATAAGAAAGAAAGATGCACTTTCAGAAGGGGAGAAAATGTATTGTGTTCCAAATCTTGTTTCTTTGTTTGCTCCTAGTAACTTTGTCTTCAACAGTGGAGCAAGTGAAATCTTTTATGCCATGAATACCATACCTTCCAGTCAGGATTGGATGGGTTGAGGTCACTTGACATTACCATGAATATGGATTTAGAACATTGTAATTTCAATCCTTACTCCTCCATGTTTTTCTCACACATGAGACTATTTCCTATCACCTTCTGGAACTCCACAGACCTAAATGGGGCTTCTCACATGTGTGAAGGTTGATGGAATAGCTGCTTCATAAAGCTACCTGCAAGTAGAAAGGTCTCTTAACTTTATTTCTTGGATAATTGAAAAATAAAGCTCACAAGAAAAAAAATAAAATAGTTGCCATTCAATCTTTAGAATGAAAAATAAAGATCCTGTTTTTGCTGAAGTTTAGGCTGGTGCTGTCTCCTGGATGAAGAGCTTCAAGCTGTGACCTCGTGGAACAGGGAATAAGCATGGAGCAACTTGCCAGCTACTCCTGTCCCTCAGCACACTGGGAGATCCACTCCCCAGCTACTGCAGTTCCTGTGCTCAGCAGCTGAAGGACCACTGGGTAGAATTAATAGGCATCTGCAGAAACCATGTGCTTTAGACTTGTTGCTTGATTTAGGGAAAAAGTTACACCAAGGGGGAAACATCTGAAGCAAAATTAAGTTGTTGCATGGGTTTGCTCATTGCTCTACTTTAATCTGCTTTTGCTTCTGGGGTTTCTTTTGCAGCTGCCCTAATTTCCTCTACTTTTTGCATTTTCGATTAATTTCAATTAAAGCCTCCACAGGCTCATGAGCTAACAGACTTCTTTATTATTGTTTTTAAAAAAGTGTGCCAATGCTGGCTTTCCTGTTGCCTCTAGACTATTGCAAAGGAATGTAGGAGCATGGTCTTTCAAGAAAAAACTGCAGCTACTTCAGTAACTAAGTTGAGACTTTTTTTTAAAACGTAATGATTAAAGACCAGTGCTGGTCTGATGTAAAGTGTCTTCAGGGAAGGGATGCTGAACCTGTAGTTGAAAAAGAGATGTTTGCTTTTAACAAACACTTTGGCACTGTATCAAAATGATCATGGAACAATAAAATATCCTTCGTTTTAAGGGACCCATAAGGGTCATCAAAGGCCAACTCATGGCCCTTCACAGAAGAATCCCAAGAATCACACCCTGTGCTTTCCAAGTGCTTCTGGAGCTCTGACAGGCTGGTGCTGTGTCCCCTGGGGAGCCTGTTCCAGTGTCCAAAACACCCTCTGGGTGAAGGATCTTCTCCTCCTATCCAACCTAAATCTTCCCTGACATATCTTCTCTTCTCTTCCCAGAAAGGTTGTATTTGAGATGGGTGTCTCACGCTCTTTATGAATTTCAGCCCCATCTGGGTGAAGGGAGGAGTGTCCTCTCATTGTCTGTCTGCCTCGTGCAATTGTCTCTGAGGCGTGAGCAGCCAGTCCAGACTGTTCCAAAAGCAGGTAAAATGAAATCTTCCTCACCTTAAGCACAGCAATATGTACAGGCAGCTCTGCTGCGTGCCACTGGATGGACACACCGCGGAACAGGAGCTGAACCATCAGAAGGAAGACAGGAAAAACCCAGAAATATCTTACAAAAATGTAAAGCTAGATTTCATGGTGTGTAAAATTATTATTAAGAGCGGTGAAGTTTTCCAAATGACAAGCCAAAGGGTCTTGTCAAACCCTCATGCCATCTCTGGCCTTAGCTGGACCCTCCTTGAACCAGCTCACCAGGCCCACATAACCACTTTTTTCTTCTCTAGATCAGGCTAATTTTCAACCAAACTGGTGATCTGAGCTGGCTTGTAATGTGCTCCAGCATGTGTTATAGGTGGTGTGTGATTAGTGGTGTGAGCACCCAGACAATTATGGGGGGGAGAGAGATGGGACAAGTTCTGAGAGAAGGATGAGCTGGACTAAACACACAGCAACAGCATATGTTAAACGTTTTACAATGCCTATTGCAGCTCACAGTCATATAAATTTAATTTTAATCAAAGTTTAGATGGAAAAGTAAAGAAGAAAAATAAACTTCTGTGGAGTTTCTTCACTTCACCAGAAAGAAGTCTGTATTTTCTCACATTTGTGCCTTTTAACATTTATAAAGGAAAAATATCTTTTCTTCCCACATGCCCATGAAATCTCATTTTCAGAAGAAACATTTATGCATATTAACTAAATAGTGAAAGAATCAAAGGCAGATTATCGTGAAAAGTCTAAACTGGTGCCTTGATTGAAACCTTGTAATCTAAAGGCAAATTCTAGCATTATTATAAGCCAAGAGGAGGATATGCTTGTAGACACATTGAGCATAACAAGAAAGATAAAAAAACATGTCTTGCCTAATCTCAAGATCTACGGCCTGAATACGTTCCTGACATACAACATTTCAGGTGCTCTCCAAGATGTGAGGTTTAACCAACCTCCCAGACAAATCTGAAACCAGCATGCTCCAAATGTAAGGGGAAATGAATTTTATGAAAAGAGTGATTAACAAATCAATAAAGATATTCAGATACTAACATATCGATAAAGTAAGCCAGAAGCAGTGCAGAAGGATTAAGTGGAAAAAACTGAAATGCTGGAACAAGGGGAGCCTTGCAGGGATCATGGTAAACAGCTGAAGAACAGGTTTGAGAGACTGGAGAGAGCAGCAGAGGAATGGTTTTGGGAGGCTTGTACAGAGTTTGGGGGGCTGGCTAGGAGTGCATGAGTAATATTCAGAGACACCTTTATCCACTAATGGAACTGACAGAAGCTGACAATTATGACAGCGGTAATGAACCTGTCTTATCTATTTTAAGACACCTTGTATGAAGAATTCAGAGAGAAAGAAAAAGAAGATTATTCTTTGGTTGGTTAAAATACCATGACTTCAAGGGATTCCCTTTCTGTTAGCTTTGCATGGGAAATATACAAAAGCACCGTAATTGCAGAACATTTAAATAGGTCATTTAAAATAGATTGTACAAAGTGAGAGAAAAAAAGTCCACCCTACTTTAAAGTAACTTTTTTTAACAAAAAAGGAAGAGGACTTCCTTTTATCTTCTTATTCTTCTATTATCTTCCATACTTTAGGAGGCCAGGAAAGCCCATAGATTTACTTTAGATAGCCTGTAGACTTATTTTATATGGCTGCTTTGCCTTGAGATTAGCCCAAGTGTGATGTCTTCTTGATGTTTACAGATGCCAGGGGATCTAAGACATCTCATTTTTTCCCCTTTTCAGTTTGTTCTGAAAACACACTGTATTGACTTTGTGCCTTTTTCTTATGGTTTTTTTTGGTGCTGTTTATCTCTAAGATCGTTGCTTGTATTGAAGGAAACTTTCATTGGGATTTCAGTGGATGTAACTTTATTTTCTTGATAGCATTCCTGCTAGTAACCCTGTAGTTTTCATTGAGGTTGTGAAGTAATTTTTGGACAAAGTCAAGATGTAATGTATCTTTTAGTGAAGCCAGTCAGACTAAGCTTCGTTTAAAATAAAGGCTTTTGATGCTTTCTTATTTTAGTATATAAATGATTTCAGTATTTAATATCTTTCAAAAATAACTTCCATGTGCAAATCAGCTCATATTACAGGTTCAAAAACCAGTTATCCAGCACCATGAAATGCTATCCAAGCACTGTTTCCCTCCTCAGGTTGTAACTTGTTAGTGCTGACAGGTGCACAGTGAAATATAATAGAAGCTGAAAAGGTCCTTATCTGTACCCCTTTGGCCCTTTAAATCTGATTTATGGCTGGCAGGCCAAGATGGGTACAAGCATCCAGTGGTCCAGGTTTCAGCTGAGGTCAGTGGTCAGTGGCATTGGGGCTGCCACTCAGGTTCTGGTTTAGCATCTAATTTTTTTGGAACTGCTTACCAGCATTTTACTGGCATTTCTCTACCTGTACCCAGATATAGTTGGGCATTAAAAAGTGCAGTTTGGGAGCCAGTCTATAAAACAATGAAGTCAAACTCATGCTGCTCGGTCAGACTATTTATTATCCAGTTTTGGGAAGTAGTCACTCATGTTATTGTTCTGCTTAGTGCACGCCTTGAGTCCATCTCACATTAACATCTATTTATGTTTGTGTTCTTGTGTTTGTTTTGTAAATAATGGAAATAGAATATTTTAGTTCTAGAGATTCACTGAGTAGGTGTTAGAATGGGGACATTCTTGAACCTTCCAAACCCAGTTTTATTATTGTAGTCAGAGTTGAGAATCAGTATTCCCGAAGGGCATCATAGAGGCAAACAGCTGAATTTTGTGGCCTTTATTCTGTCAACTTCTGTCAGCTCTGGATTTCTTTCAAGAAGTGACATCTCTATCATATGAAAAATCCCTACCCAACATTTAATCATTTTGTTGTATTCCCCCAATGACTTAATTTTTAATTAAAATAAGTATATTTAAAACAAATTTTATTTTTGAAAAGCTAATTCTTAACAATACCTAATGCAAAGCAGAGCTGATAATCCTAAAGTTGAAATGTGAGATATGAAGTACAGGAGAACAGAGCAAGGAAATATACCCCAAAAGATTTATCCTGGGACTATTACATTGCAGTGGCATCACTAGACAGTTCCATGAAAAAGAACATTAAAGATGAGGTTTTCAGATTCTTTCTCCAGACTAAGGGATAACAAAGCTACCACATATGAATGGAAAATCTAACCTTTTGCTGGCTTTATAAATTCTAAAAACTTCCTGCGTATAAAAGGAATTGCGAAAGCAAATGGATAAACATAAATTGGAACAAGCTAGGAAACCAAATTCAGAAAACACTTTGACAGTTTTGCATCTGCATTTGCAAAAAAATCATTAACATTTGAAAGTTAGCCAAAGATCATAGCTGAAATTTAAATTTTAGAAAACATTTCCACTTGCTCTGACAACAAATATTACACATGATATAACATTAATCTCAGCTGATAATGTTCCTTATAACACATTTTATGAATAATCACACTTCTCTGTTTTTAACACCCCATCACTTGTCAGAAGGAAAAACTGAGGAAAAGAGAATAAGCCTATTTTTTTAAAATCAGGAGTAAGGGCCTCCTTAATGCAATGGTCTTTGGAGCAGACTGATCTATGAGGGTCTCTAGTTGATGAACATTTATTCATCAGTAATAAAAAAAATTAGATACGTGGGTTTTTTTGCCTTAATTGCCTTATTTGTATAAATAAACATGGATATGGTGGTGTGAAATCTGATCAAGGATTTCAGCTCTCAAATTCCTATCAATGCTTTGCTTAAGCCACAGTTCCTGCTGTGTCTGCCTTTGTGCTGGTCTGTCTGACTAGAAATATCACATCACTTGTGAACCACTTTGAGGGTTTCAAATGACTAAGAACAGGAACTTTAACGCTCTCTTTTCCCAAACAATTCGTAAATCGGGACCATCCAAATGCACGTGCAGTGGGGGAGTGTGGCCTGTGGTTTTAAGGACGTTGTGGTTCACTGCATCTCTGAAGTGCTTTGAGCTTTCACGTCCTATGATTTTGTTTCAACACCTCTCTTGTATTCTCTCCAGCCTGTTTCTCAAGAGCGAGGCAGCAAATACAGATATACAGAAGAGCAGCTGATAAGGCCATTTGTTAAGTGAAATTCTCATCTCCATTACAATCTTGCAGCTTCCTATCATTATGTCTAGGTTAATCAAAGGTAATTACAGAGCCCCAGTGAAGCTGCCAGTGATCTATTTGGATGCACAGCAGAAGCCCATGTTGATATACACAAAGACTAGTTATGCATCCTTTGACATAATTATTTTTTCACTGCAATGGATGGTAGCAAAATCAGGGTCTGAGAAAGGGCAAGCAGTGATTTGTTTGGTGAGTTATTGTTTGCTTAATGGCTCCTTAAAAATGCGAAGTTTTCACACTGCAGAAATTAGCCTGCCCTTGTACCTCATAGTGAAATAATACTACAGCAGTCTGGAAAATGCCCTGCAGTGTTGCACTTGTCTGCAAACCACGGTGGGTGCCTGCATGTCACTGCCCAGGGGTGGCCTGAGACACCCAGTTGTTGGTGATGAGCAGGGGATGTGCATTGCCAGAGTACAGAGCCAGCACTGGGTGCACAGTGCCTGAGCAGGGCATCCAGGTGGGCAGGAGGTGATGGCGAGAGGAAGCTCCTGGTACATTTTTCTCCTGGTACAGGCAGAGCTGTTCCAGTTTTACATCTGCTGAATCCCTTACCCTGATACGTGAACACCACGGCAGAAGAACCCAACCTGAGCTCTTAGATCTAAGGCAATGAAAGTTGTATCTCTGCTTCCAGCAGCTTGGGTTTGTTCCTCATTCTTGTACAGGCTCAGTCAACACAGAAACATGGCCTGGGATTGTGTCCTAATATGTCTTAAGCTCCTGCTGACAGCAGGAGGTACTCACCATTAGCAACCCATTTCTCATCTCCCTTCCAGCTCCACTTTAAATCATTACTAAGTCTTCTTGGTGTTATGTTTTTGATTTTGGGGTTTTTGGTTTTTTGCTTATGGGCTTGTTTGAGAGAAGAGAGAACTGTATGTATAAGAACCAGCCTGAAAAAACAAAAATCTCTTAGTTAAAATTGGAGTCTACAGTACTAGTGCAGACCACAGATTCAACTAATGCAACGCTGTGCTATTTGTAAACACCTTCTCATTGCCTGCAAAAATGGAACAGAGTATACCAGACTGCCAAGGGCCAGGGAAGAGTGTTATCTGCAAGGACTTTATCCTGTCACCTCTGAGAAATGGAGGAATTGTTCTGGGAGTCAACTGAAGTGAATGCAAATATCTGTCCTTTCCATCTGAAGAGCCTTCAGTGCTGTTCCAGGTTTGATTGTCATTAGCCTAATGCTATTATCCTCTGCTTTGTACAGAATCTGGAGCTGAAGGTCTGGAAAATCTCTGGAAGAGATGTTGTGAATTTGGGACACAAATTGTTTCCCAGTTTAAGATTCCAATCACACATTTCAGGTTGGACTCAGAAATTGAACGTGCTCGTGTCACAATTACATGAGTAAATCTGCTTTTAGCAGCCACTTCTATCTGAGGTCTTAGGCCTTTTCACAGCAGTCCGTGCTCCACAATTCCTGGAAGGCCTTGAACAACACGCCAGCAGTCATGGACAGCTGGGCTCAAACACTGAGTGAGTCAGAGATCATCACAGATCTATCCTAAATTCTTGTTTGGAGTTAAAGAACAGGATAAGCTACATGTTTAAATATATGGAAAGTATTTATGGGCATTAATCTCTGACCCAAAATGCTCTAGTAAGATTTTTACTTTTAGAAGTGCCTCTTTTGAAAATGCACCTTCAGTGATTTGATTATTGTCTATTTGACTCATGTATTAATTCCCATGAAGGAATATGCACTGTTTACTGTGGCAATCTCCACTTTCATTTTCTCTGACGGAGTAGCAGCTGGATCAAACCCATACTTTGTTTCATCCAGGAAAGGGAATTTATTCATTGTTGAAAAGGGCCACCTTCTGTAGTTTCACTAAGGAAAAACATTCTTTGGCTATTTTCATTGTTTCTTCTCCTAGAGCTGGCAAACTGAGGAATGCTTAAAGCATCAGTGTTTTCTAAAGAGCTTTTTAATGCATTGTGAATTATGTTTCAACAATTCTGAGTCTAGAATAAGGTGGTTGCATTTCAATATATTAATCAGTCAAGTTATCAAAACAAATGACTGATTTGCCAAGACAGCTAGCACTGCTTCTAAGTGGCTCTAGAAAAATTGAGAGCTTTTCAAATAGCACTATTATAGTTAATTAGATAGGAACTTGTAAGAAGGCAGCAATGAAATTAAAATAATAGCTTGGTAGCTTGGTCTAACATACTCAAAGTCCAGATGTTAATAGCTGATTGGGAGGAGCTCTGAAGTACACTGAAGCACGTTCCAGGACTGGCTTCTTGTTATTCAGCAGGCAATCTGTATGCAATATTTAACAAATCAGGCATTTGATGAATAATTGTTGACTGATCCTGTCTGCTTCACTGCTTTTCACAGAACTGCACCAGTGAGACTAGACACAGCATATGTCTAAGAGGTTCCACAAACTTTCTTACCATTTTGTATATACTCTGATTTGAAAGCCACCAAGGAGCTATTAATATTGTCCCTTCTACAGAATCAATATTTAACAGGTCTGGAAAACCCAGTAATCTGCTAAAGAGCTACCTGGTACTGCTGTATGGAATGGTTAGAAGAGCTCCTCATTTGATTTAAGAGTATATGTCAAAACTTGGCTCTCAGCAAAAACAAATTAATGATCATCTGAAAGAATGCAGCACACATGATGCAAATGGAAGTAGAAACTACCCCTATTAATAAAAAGGGAGAAAAGCTACTATTTGCAACTTACTCTGTAATTTTTCATTCATGAGCACAATGAACAGCCTATTTTTCAAGAGTATAGCCTTTAGATATTACTCAGTGTTTGGTAACTTTTTGTGGATCCATCTGATAAGAACCTACTTACCTTCAATTTGCTCAGATCTTGCAGAGTGTCCTCAGTCAAGAATTGGGCTCTAGGACAGGAAACAACACGCTTCTGTCACAGATTGATGGCCCTGCAGCTAATGGACTTTAAATTGCAGGGACCTTTCAGCAGATAAATAACAGGCTACTGCAGGGACAGATCTGGGAACTGTGGCTAAGGCAGCAGGGGACAGCAGGCTTTGCTCAAGTCAGTTTTTGAGCAGGAACTGTCTGGTTCTACAACCTAAACCAAACAGTCCTTGGCCCCGCAGTGCTTGTTGTGAGCTAGACATTGGTCCTTGAAAGGGCTCAGAGATCCAGCACAGGGATTTTAGTTTTTACAGTTTTGCTTGAACCCAAGGCCTTGTCTTTGCTGTGGAGTAGGAGAACACAGAAAACATTCCATCCTCCCTGTAAGTGTAAAGATAGCACTGCCTGTGAGATGACTGGCAGGGCTACCCCTGCCACCTGCCAGAGGAAGAGCTGGCCTGACCCTGGGTGAGTGCCTTGTTTCTGTCCTCAGTGAATCACGTGAATGTTTTACAGCTTAAAGCCATGGAAAAGGCATTCAACACAAAGCTACCAGCACTTCTTCAGTTTTCACTTGAAATACTTCTGAATTAGGAGCAAATCACACAGATTGGTTTAGCAAATTAGGCTACTCTTCTTTGTTTACACTGCAATTTGCTTTGTAGTGAGATTAATTTGATAAGTTTCATTAGGAACCTGAGAATTTTAGTGACTAAAACTGCAGTGCCCTTATTTCTCACGGGCCAATCTGTTTGTCCTTCATCCAACAACAGTTTAAGCCAGAGGAGGCCCAGATGCACTCGCTGGGTCTGTTTGGCATCTCAGAGTTCAGTTAGACAGAGCTGGGCCAGTAGACTGCAAAAGGAGCGATTTCCTCCCTACTCCGGGTTTTTAAGGATGCTTTCCATGGAGCACAAGAGCTCTCAATCCCCAGGCACGAGAAATCAGGCAAGGAAGGGAGGAGACTGACATGGTTGAGTAGGAAGCTGCTGGTCAAACTAAAGGGAAAGAAGAAATGCACAGGAAGCAGGCACAGGGCAGAGTGTGAGGATGCTTTCTGGCTGTGTAGGAACGGGGTGCAGAAGGCCAAGGCATGGATGCAACCACAGACAAAACATGAGCAGAGGATCAGATTTCAATTTATGGCTTAGCCGTTTACTGGAGCTGGCCAGCATTTAGAGGGAGCAGAGAAATCCATGTGTGTGTTTTTGATACTGCAGAGAGAGGGTATTAAGTGCTATGGTATGGCAATTCATCTCTTTTTTTAAACCTAATTTATGGACAGATTGCACAGAAATATGCCTTAAAATTGTTATCATCTATTAATAGGCAGGCAATACTGATTTTGTCTCTATTCCAAAACTGGATTAAAACATAAGCTACAGGAATGTTCTTAATCATTCAGACTTTCCCTAAATATAAGTTGTGACTGATCTTTACTGGCATGCAAAATATTATAATTAACATACCATGATAAAAATGGTACATTTTCCACCATGGGAAATTGTTCTCTATTAATAAGCCAACCAAGTGAATATCTACTACATTTTACCACCAGCATAATTCAAAATAATACACTCCAGGGAAATAAATGCTTGGATTCCACTGGCACTGCTGTCTGGCACACTCCCAGTAGGGTTGTTGCTGTGTACCAGGAGGGAAGAAGTGTCAAAAACCACCAATGTTTGTGCATGCAGCTTGCTATCCTGGGTCGTATTTGTACACCATAATTTATTTTCTTCCGACCAGTGGAGAAAAGACAGGTCCATGTTTTATTCTGAGTACAGGTCTTTATCCACGAGATGGCACTCTGCTTGCCACTGCAGGGATAGACACGACTGAACTAGTACAGGAGAAAATGAACCCAGCTGTAGAATACAGAAAAATATTTATCTTCATTCCTAATTTATTCAAATAAAATCTAATTTCTCATCATTTTCATAGATCTGTATTTCAGCTGTATAAGACTCACCTTATAAGGAACTAAAGGGGACATTTTTCTTCAGTGTCAGTGCAGATACATTTACATATCCACATTTTGCCCAAAGCTGTGCATTCACATTCGTTGTTGATTGGGCACAGTTTCCGCATAAAACCGCAAATGTTACTGGCTGACTCAGAAGTTGCTGAAACTTCACAAAACTTTCAGCAGAGCTGGCAACTTGCAGAGTTTAATAACAATCAGAGGTAGCTGGAGTCACATTAGTCTGGGTAGGAAGAAAAATATTTTGGGATTTTTTTTTTTTATATAAGATATTACAGAAGTCTCTACAGAATCCAGCAAAGGAAATGTCATAAAATGACTCAAAGACACTGGTGACATCATATGCCCATTGAATCAAATGCTACAAAAGACAAACTTAGAACCACTGCTACAGCAGTTTTCTTTAAAGCAGTAACACAGAATGTGATGGACCATACTAATCGATAATTGTAAGCCTAATTTTTGCAACAAGGAGAAGAAAGATCCTTTTAGAAGGTATGTAATCCTGACTGCTTTATAATACGATAGGTAAATATAATATACATATATGTATATGTATATGTGTATGTATATGTATAAAATAAAGTATTTTCTGCCACATTTGGGACAGTTGACACGAAAGATCAGCCACTATAGAGCCAGACTTCTTTAAAAAAGCTCAAAAAGCTGTGATCCCTAGGCAAGGGGTGTTGTTCTTGCCAGGTTCCAGGGGCACAAGTGGCTCCTGAGCGGGTCCCACCCAGCTCAGCAGGGCAGCTGAGCGGGAGCAGCCAGGAGAGCGTTTGGGCCGTCGGCAAGTGTTGGTCTGTCGGGAATGGCAACTGTTGCCAGGGTGAAATGCCCCAGCGGGATTTCCTGGAGGAAGGTGCCTCCCCAGAGTGGCTCAGGGCACACCCACAGTCTGTGCCCGGAGGGTGGGGAGGCGGCCCCGAGCCCCCGCAGCTTGCCCATGGCTCAGCGGCTCAGACCTGGCTGGACAGGCGGCCGGTGGCGAGCACCTGGTGCCTGCTGCCACAGGATGGTGTTGGAGGGCTGAGTGGGGCTCTGAGATGGGAGTTTTGGGGCAGGGGCTTGGGGAGGGATGGGGATGAGGACTGGGAGGGAGGGACACACCGAAACCAGCCAGCCCCCTGCGCGCTGTGACCCAGGCAGTTCCCACTGCTGCCGGAGCAGCTGCCGGGGCGTCTCTCCAGGCTTTGGCACACGCAAATGTCAAAGCAAAGGGCCAGCTCATGGTCCCCGTGTGGACACCCGAGCCCTGGAGCCCTCTGTACCACAGCTCACCACTTACAGAGCTCTGCACTGTGGCGATGGGCACATCTCTACCTGTGCCTGGCCTCAAAGCAGAGAGCAGGTTTCCCAAGGGAAGAAAAGTGTCAGGAACTGTGAGTTGTTGTTCTTCAGGCGGCAGATAGGAAACATCTAAGGAGCTGCTGCTGCTGAGCGTGAGCTGGGAGCAGGTACAGGCTGTGCAAAACATGGATGCACCCTAAATATCACAGTTCAAAAAGGGGCTTCTTTCTCTGAGCAGAGCAATGGTGGAGCTATCTGAATATCTGCAGTGTGACAGAGAAGAGACAAGCATTCACTGCAATGCTAAATATCCATGGGTTACCCACACTTCTTGAATTTATTTAAGCCTTTGATGTGGGGTTTTTTTTGTTTGTTTTTTGGGGTATTTTTGTATCTGTGTGTATGGAGGTCACCCACACAATGCTTAAAAGCAAAGAGGAAGCAGGGAGACATTAGGAGCAGCTGCAAAGACAATAAAGACAGAAGTACTTTTATTTTCCAGGAACCAAACTATATATCTCTTATCAATTGCTTCTGTATCTGTTTAACTGACAATTGATACCCATGAACCTCCTCTGGAGATGGAAAGAAGATATTTACAGCTGAGGCAGGGAATATGAGGGTAAGCAGAGAGGTAATGTGGGGGGGAGGTTTCAGGTGTGGGATGCTGAAACAAGGGCTGTCATCAAAGCATTGCAAAGACACACGAGACAGGAACGTGAGTGTGAGGATCTTGGGGTTGGGGATTGTCCTTTTTTGTTTAGTTCTTGGTCAACCATTGGCAGGTGATGGAATTTGGGTAAATCCCTGCCGAGTAGCAGCCGAATTGGTGCAATAGATGGGGAGCAGGAAGGTTGCTCCCACCAAGATTAAACAGTGTGAGCTGGGGAGAAAGTCACCACCATGTCACCTGAGTTACAGCTGAGCCTAAAGCCTAGAGACACTCTGACAAAGAAGAACCAGTGTTTTTTCTCCCCATGGTGGCAGGGAGGTCCCAGCAGTTCTCTCAGGTACCTCTGTGGCAGGAGCAGCTGTGCCCACATAAGGCTGACCCAGTCAGTGAGAGCCGCAGCATAAATATAAACCAGGTTATGCAGCTCACATGTATTTAGTATAAACTGACTTTCAGAATTATGCTGATGTTATTCCTTTTTCACAATTGCTGTAAAAGCAGGTAACCCACACGTTTAACATCTCCAGGTGTACCCTAAACTTCCTCTGCATTGCCCCCTAATATTCTGAGGAAAAGCCCTGACTTGTCTAAGCCTATTAAGTTACAGCTATTCTCATCCACAGACTGAGGTTTGTGCTCTGAAAGCTTTTCAGCATCCATTTCCAGTTCAATGGTTTTTTTGAGTCAAAAGTCAAATTTTCTTTCAAAGAACTGTTCTGATGTATGGTTTAAACAAATCCTACTAACCAAGCATTGCTCCCTAATGGCCGAGATTAGGCACAAAGAGCAGGTTTTTTTTATGGAGATTCCAATTCCTCAAGACTTTGTAGTTTGCTTCCTCCCACTCTGCTCCAACTTTGACTTCTGGAGTCCAATGTCATACTGAGCTCTGTTTTTGCTTGTGGCAAGGGATTTTTTTTTTTTTTATTTTAGCCTGCTACATTTGTGTCTTCTAAAAGAAATGAAATACAAAAGTGGTTGGAAGAAAGAGTATGAGAACCTGACTTCAGCTGGGAGCTGGAAATCCCTCAATATTTTTGTTAGATTATTTTCCAACTTTTTTCTTCCATGCTAGTCTGCATAGGAACCAATAAAGTATCCTATAAGAGCCCCTGTAGTCCCAAACCTACCTTATCTTCCACAATAATAATAAAAAAGAAAAACTTTTGCTTTTTATATCTAGTAGCTTACATTCTGTTCCTTCCCTGGAGGTACCATGGAGGTTTGCACTGGAGTACAATATTTTGCATCTTTGCTTTTCTCAACATTTTTCACTTCTGCTTACAGACAATTAGTAAGAGAAAATTCCTCCAAGCAGGTTGAACTCAAAAGTTCTGTGCCTTGAACTCTGACTTCACTCTGTGCTGAAAATGTTGCATATTGTAGACTTGTGGCTTCAGAACTCTCCTTGTTTTCTTCTTGCTTTACAGAATTCCCACTGCAGTTCTGGTGGACTAGCTGTCAGAGGCATATACTTTGTTTGATATTTTAATTCTAATGAGGGTCTCAAAATTAGAACAAGCCCTTTATAGTGACAGTGAGTGATGACTCACCATATAAAAGAGTCTCCTAGACAGATAATTATTTAGGCATGTATTTCAGCAGATCATCCGTTAGGTGTCTCAGAGGAAGAGATTATTTTTTTATCAACAGGGAAGACAAGACAGTAAGTTAAATTACCTTGTAGGCAATACTGACTCAGGAGGGGTAATGGGAAGTTATTTAAAAGCTACACACTTGTCTTTGCTAAATCTGGCCCTTCTTATTTAGTATGTGGCATTTGGAGCTTGCTAATTGTCAAGACTTCCTTGAGCATTTGTCTGTCTGACACTATCCAGGAGGCCTGAGCTGAGTATTTGTTGCTGAGGGGATGAATGGTCTCAGCAGTGATTGTGATCTGACGTTGTCAGCTCAGATCCCACCTGGGGAAGAATTATGGTTCAAGCTCGAAGAGGCTACAGAGGGTGACCTGGCCTAGGCTGCCATCAGTCCTGGCTACAAACTCTGTTAACAAAGCACCCAAAGTAGCTCTTGGTTGTATTTTTATTTCTTTTTATTCACCCTGAAAGAAAACATCACGGGCTGACGGAAACTCATTACGCTTTTGAGGTCCTTGAAGAGACAGGCTTCAGATTGTTGGATTAAAATTGTAGCCTGAGCGATTTGACCATCACAGTGACCTTGTTCCATTTAGATGAGCTCTTTGTAACGCTACCCAGGGGGTTGGCTTTTCACAGGGAGTCAAACTTTGTCTGCTGTAGCAGCTCTGGGCCCCAGCCTCAGCAGCAGCACTCAGGGGTGTTTACCTGGGGGAGCTCTGGAGGCTGCCCGGGAGAATTTGTGATACCTTGAGCTGGGAAGGTGTAGTCCAAATACGAGGAGGTATAAATGCATACAGCACAAGGACTTCTCATCCAAGGCAAGCATCATGTGTTTTTCAAATCCCTGATGAAAATTTCCTCTTTCCCCAGGATGCTTAGGAAGTGTTTTTCTCTTAAATCTTGTATCCATATGATCTTACCTTTGTGTCTTTTCCCAGCATTAATCTTGCTGAAGAAGTCTTGTAGGTCAGGTATCATATCTCAACCTCAGTTATAATTAAAATATTTATAATTGCTGCTGCATCAAGTTGCTGCATCAATTATTTCCCCTTGCCCCTGAACTTGTGCTCTGCCAGGTCCTCCACAGAGCATTTCCCTAGAGACCAGTGTCATAAAATGAACCATTGAGAACAACCATGGGTTGCAACAAGAGAGAAGGAAAAAAGGTAGTTTAATGTGAAAAGCAGGAACAACTTTGTTCGTCTTCAGCTGTCCTGAGCAAATGCTGCTGTTCTGACAAGAAGTTGGTGGGTGGTTTTCAGAAGTTTGTAGCATCCAGGGTAAATGATGGCTTTAGAGCTGAAACATCACATATTCCCTAATCACCTCATCGCTGGAGTTTCTAAGAATTACTATCCCATTGTAATTTTTACATTAACAGAGACATAAACACTCTTCATAGGGAACTAAACCCATTAGATAGGGCTCTTCATATTTGGAAAAATGACTATCCCATTTTAAAAATAGGAAAATAATGGAGAACTTCATACAAATGTGAAAATTAATGACATTCCCTTATGAAGTCTTTGATATAGACTAGCTCTGTCTGGTTTAATTTGACTTAATTTTGAATGCTTGCTTGATCCCTTATTTTCAATTTCTTTATCTAGTATTCACATATTTTCCCAACTATATTTTTTTAAGCAAGGAATATTGCTTAGGCTAAAATAGCTCCATAAAATAGCTCACATTTGAAAATAAAAACACATTTCTTTTCAAAGACAATGCCAATAATTGGAGCAATTATGTAACAGGCAACGCTGGTATGTGCAGACAGCTATCACAGATAAAACCCAGGAGCTTCACTGCAGAAAATTCACTTTGCACTGTGAGATAGCAGACAACCATACTGATGAATTAGGAATGGATGAGAAAAAGAGGAAGGGGGAAAAACATATGTAGCAGTGCAGTCTCTAAATACAACACTTAGATTGGAACAGATGCTACCTGTGATATTGTTTGGTGTAGGCACAAGTGCAGTGTGTGTGGTGGATCCAGCTTACAATTAAACAGATAAAACCTTGGTTTAAAAGCCCACACTACTCGTTCTGTTAGAGACCTGACAGAGCTCTCTAGGACAGGCTGAACAGGTCTTACATCATTTCCTTGACACGTTTACATGATGGTCACTGCTGAGGGACTGGGGTGCTGCTGCAAGCACTGTGAATGGCAAACACAGCAATTGCCAGCCACTGAGCAAATAAGGGTTCTCCTGTCTGGCAACCCATTCCAAGCCATACTGTCCTATTTCTGTTTCTCTTACAAGAATTGAGTTACCTAGCTATGCACATTCTTGATTAGAAAAAAAAACCAAAAACAAATGAAACAAAAACGAAACAAAAACAAAACAAAAAAGATGTGTTCTTGTGGAACCAGCTTTTTCATGTACTTTGAAAACCCAATATGTTACTGCTTTTCTGTTATTATTTGTATTGTAAAATATCAATACATATTTCTATTTCCCCCTTGGCCGTGGATATATTCTGGATCTGGATTTAGCTTCTGTGGAAAGTAATTTCCATTTTCTTTTATTTATTCAGTTTTAGTTTAGTACTTATGCTCGATGTATACAGCCATGAATCTTCAGTTGCTGTGGCTAAAACCAGCAAAGCACATTATCATTTGTCCATCTTCACGTTGGAGAAAGAAATGTAAACAATCTTTTCCTCTAGGATTTAAACAATGAAAAAAGTTGCACAGAATTGCTATTAAAGCATAAATCCAGAGTGAGAGTAGCAGCAATAACTACCACTTTCCTAATGTAATGATTTTCATATCCTCTTTAAAAGTGCTTGAAAACCCGCAGGATTTGTCTGAATATAGATGGGTTGACTATTATATGAGTTTAGTGCTTGATCCAGGCTGATTCTTTGTCAGTCATGATTCAAAAGAAATGGGATAATGGTCTGCTTGCCTAAAATCAGATGCATCATTTGGATGTTCAGATCTCTTCTTAAGAAGAGGCCTTGAAAGAAGTCTTCAGTGTTAATAGCAAAATGAGATTATAAAGAATAAAAATACCACATCACACAAAACCAAACTATTTTTAGCAAGAGCGAAAACCTAAATAAAGAAAGGCTGTTCTATATTTCCAGATTTGGAAATTTTTGTCACAATACAGAAACTGAGAATTTTTGTGAGTGGATTAAAAATGTCATTAGAACAGGATAGGACAGACTGTTCCAGTTGGAAGGGACTTGCAACAGCCATCAAATCCAACTGCCTGACCAGGTTGGGGATGACCAAATCTAAAGCACGTTGTTGAGGGCATTGTCCAAATGCCTCTTAAACACTGACAGCCTTGGGGCACCAACCACCTCTTAGGAAGCTGTTCCACTGTTCAAACACCACCCTCTCTGTTCAGAAATGCTTCCCAAAGGCCAGTCTGAACCTCCCCTGGCGCAGCTTTGAACCATTCCTGTGCATCCTAGCGCTGGATACCAGGGAGAAGAGATTTAATTCAACCAAAGAAAGATCACATGAAACAAATATGACTTGGCAATTGAATTTAGTCTAAAAGATCATTCTAACTTGGCAAGAGAATTTCAGCAATCAGGTTTTTCCAACTCATTTCTATACCTTCTATGTGTCTTGTATTTAGATGTAGGTTACCATAAAAGAAATGTAGAACTGTTGCAAAATTAGAAACAGAAGATAAAAATAATTCAGTGCTGTACCTGACAAACCACAAGACTTGTTTGCATCACTTTAGTTCAGCTGTTCTGTAATATTCCAGACAACATTTGCATCTTAATGCTTAACTGGATGACCATGAAGCCAATGCTGAATAATTAATTTCTTGTGTTTCTTTTCATTTAACTTCATTGACACTTCACATATCCTTGCAAAACGTGCGCTGAAACCATGCCAGAAATGGAAGAGGAAAATGCCAATGTAATCAGCCACCAGAAAGGCATTTGGACACAGTGTGAAAATGTCCTTGAGCCTAAATAGAGGCACATCAATAAGTGTGCAGATGACAAGAGATACAGGACTTGGTGAACACTGTATTGTTTCCCTGCAGTAGGCAAAAACTTTTTTTAAGATGCATAGTGAGAGAAGGAAAAAAAAAATAGGAGCATCGTCAAGAAAGAAACATTATACATTTCAAGAAATGTTGACCCTTATTTTCGGTCTTTGTTGTGCTACCAGGTATTGTGAAGACATTCTTGCTAGAATACCCACAAATGATCAAAGTGTTGTGGGAGGAGCATGTTCCCTGCTAGAATTGAAAAATTTTTCACAGATTCATTATGAAAATGAAGGAGGTTTAAATATCACAGTGATCCTCAGGCATGTGAAGCAGTGGGCTGAGAAATTAATCTCTCTCTCCTAGCACAGTAAGGCCCCACTCCTGCTACCTGGGAACTCAATGGGAATTTGAGATAGAGTCCAGGGAAAGCAAGGCTGAGAGTCCTCCTAAATACAAGGAATAAAATTCTCAATTCGATGAACAGTTTGTTTTTAAGGAAACTTCTCACGCACAGTTCTCATGTTCACCCAACCTTCGGCTTGATGTCACAGATGAGAATTGTTTTGTAACAAACTGATGATAATTTTAATTGACTAAGATATGTAACATCTTAAATGAGAAAAAAAGTCTTCCGCAAGCCCATAAGAGAAACAAAATTTCCTCTCTAATTTGCTTTGCTGAAAGCCTGGTACATTAACACCTGTTAAAAGCAAATGTACTAACAGGAGTTCTAAAAATAAAAAATAAAAATAAAACCCACATTTAATTGCCACAACAATTGCCTGCTTTATCAATGTTCTTTGTACACAGTGATGCAGTTCTGCACAATGCAAATTTTAAGAGAGACAATCTTTCCAAAAGGCTGTATCATGTAATGCATGTACATTTTCCATAATCTTCCCCTACGTGCTCTTATATAAACATCTGGTAAAACTTCCTTAATAAAATTAAAAATCTTTGCTATCTGGGAAGCCTGGTTTCTTAACAATTGATTTCAAAGTAGCTGGGGGATAATTGGGTGATAACAACAGCTGAGCTATGTGAAGAACTAATTATGTTTAACAAATCTCTTGCTTCTTGACACTGTAACCAATATGCAGTGTAGTGGATAAGAGGGAAGAAGTGATAGAAACTGCCCTTTTTTCACTAGTGATATCTTAAAACAAATAGTAGGAAATGTATTTGGATGAAATTACCATTCCGTAAGTGTACAAGGATAAGAAAAAATGGTAGTGTCATAGAATTGTTTAGACTAGAAAAAGCCTTTAAATCTATCAAATCCAACCATTAACCCAGCACTGCTCAGTCCATCACTAAAACATGTCCCTAAAAACCACGTCTACACATATTTATTTAAAAATCTATGTTTAAAAATCTACTATCAATCACAACTCACTTGGTTTGCAGGCTGTCAATTTTTCAAATGGTCCTTTGTGTTAAGATTTGAGTGACATATGTTATAAAAAGAACCCCTTACATTAATTTTACTGTGGGTTTTTTTTGTCCAGAGCTACTCTTACATAAGTGAGACTTGTTTCTTACGTCAGCTGTCTAAAGCAATGGAAATAAAACAGCTCTCATAATGATTGGCTTTCTCCTGACATCCCAAGGAAATCACACTTTGTGATGTGATAATGCACCAGACAGAAGTCACTGTCATCTCAAACAGCAGATACTTGTTTTCTTCCACTTGGAATGAACCACGAATCTGGCAGCCTTGCCCAAGTGGGGAGGTAAAGAGAGGGTACCTGAAAAATGATGGGTTTTGGCCTGCACAGGGCAGAAATTCAACAGAAATATGCAGCTATTTACTGCTGTGCATTCGTGAAAGATGTAGAGTTATTCACAACATACGAATGGGCAAAATAAAATATAATTTGTTGTAACAAGATCTCTCCCTGTGTTTGAAACTGGATATACTGTACTCCAACAGTAATGGCGTTGACAAGGCTGAATTTATAATCTCTGTCTCTGTGATTTTCAGAATTATTGACAAAATTTTAATTTCACAAGAGTTTTTCAGAGTATGATGCTAAAGGTTTTTACAAAGACAGAAGCAATGAATGAAAATGACATGGCTGGGACATTCTCCGAAGTTAATTTAATGCAACTACTCATTAAGTCTTTTTAGCAATCAAGTGAGATTCATTTTATAGAAAGTTAGGGCATTTACTAGATCCTGAAGAATAATATCTACAAGCATGAGCAAAACCACTGAGTAAAATCCACTGTGTTTTGATCTGAAATGAATAAATATTTCCAGTCCAGTACTTAGATTTCCTTTGTATTCTGAACTTTGAGTCTCAACATCTAAGTAAACACAGGGGATGTAAAGTCTGTTCAAATGAAACTAAAAGAGATTTCAACCTCTTTCAGACAAATTGCCAAAATGTGGACAGTTGCCTGGTTTTTTTCTCATTCAAGCTCTTAGGGGAACTGTGTTCTCTAGAATGACAAAGTATAGCAACTTTTCACCTATGTATTGTAAAACAAAATTATTTTTTGCTATAGATTATTTTCAGATAATAGAATATTAGTTAATGTGAACTTTTTGCATATAATTCATGCATTTATTTTTCCCAACAATTTAATGCTGCTTTATTGAGGTTTGTTTGGTTTTATGTAGATACATTTAATACTGTAGTTATATATTTTAAACAGTAGAAAAATTAATAATTTACAGCTTAATGCAAACTGAGTAAACCTTCTATCATGTAGCTGAATCTTGTTTACTCTACCTTCAGCTATCAGACTTCTTGCTTTATTCCATTGTGTCTTAATTAGTGGCTTACAGCCACCAAGTGACTATTCAGAGATTGATAGAATAAGGGTTGAAACAGTCAAATCAAATGAAGGATATGTTAACATGTGAGATAAAAGCTCAGCAGGGCCATTCAGAACCCGGCTGCTGTGCTAATATGCCTGGCTGTCTTTCCCAGAAACTTACACCAAACACATTTAATAATATTGAGCATTCTCACAGTACTACAGAATAGGACACATAATAATTTTTAGTGTATGCAGAAGTTAAGGGGAAAACCTGGACTGTTGGTTTGCACCTGTAGTTACCAAATATATACAGTGTGTCTTGCTCAGCCTTCCTCAGACTAGAATTATCATGGGAAAAATGAACTATTAACTAACTCAAATTTGTGGAGGGTTTGTATGGAAAGACTGTTAACTGTCACCTTCATTAATAACAGAAAATATTTTGAAGATGGGCAACATTCAAATTTGTTGGAAGTTCCAGTGTTCACCTGGGGTTGTCCAAAATTCCTGGGATTCTGCAAACAGAATTTCTTGAGTTTGGAGAACGGCTTTGGAAATTCCACAGAACAGACACTTTTCCTGTGACTTTCCTCCTGTTTCATGCTCAAGACTAAACCACATTTTTTCATGGGGAGAATTAGACTTGTTTTTAAGGACAGCCAAAACCTGAGGACATTTTAAGATCTTTTTCCTAATAAAGCAGGATTTACGCAGGGTAGACGCCCATCTGCAGATTAGTCTGTGCCTACAACACTACTCCTACATTGCTCATCCAACCTCATCTAGACCTGACAGAGACACAGAGGTCTCCTGGCTTAAACCCCTACATGGAGATTGCAGCTCACAGCAGCAGTGGGACCCACGACCACCCTGCAGCCAGGATAAGTTATTTTTTCAGCTTGCTCCTCCCCTCCCCAGGCAGCCTGGAGTCAGCAGGGAGCCTCTCAGCACCAGCCTGGCCTGTGGCCAGCAGGCTCCCTGCACAGGGGAGGGTGGGCAGGGAGGTTTGGGTTAGAGAATATGCTTGTCAAGGGAAAAAACTTGAAAAGAGTTGGGTACAGGGAGCCTGGAAGGCAGCTGCTTTATTATGATGAGAGAAAGTAGTAAGTGAATCAGTAAGAAATCAGATTTTATCAGTTCACTAGGAAGCTTGCCTGTTTCTACAAGCTGATTTGCTCTATGAGGCAAACTGGGAGCTGCAGCAACAGTGAGTGGCAGTGTGTACATCACAGGGACAGGCATGCACAGCACTGCTGCACATTTTCACACCGCTGCAGCTCGAGTGCATGTGTCAGTGGAAATGCACAAACCAGTCAGACCTCATCTCTCGCAGATCCCAGCACTTGCTCTGCCACTGGCCTTTTTAAATCCCTTTTCTGAGTGTATGGCCAATAACTTCACACGCTTTGCAGATCACAGGCATGACATTTCTTCTTCGCCTGCAGACTGTGATGCCAAAGGCCATGAGAGATCTGCAGTCTGTCTGTCTGTCTGTCTGTCTGTCTGTCTGTCTGTCTCACTCTGTCCAGCTTCTTGTAATGAAACTGGCAGTTCAGCAGTATTTGGGGCCTCTGTGGCCTCTGAAACCAGGAAGATTTTTCCTCAAATAAATGGATTTAGAGCATTTGGTTGCTACACCTATTAGATATCCAAATTACCTATGGGAAACGAAGGTATTTTGACAGCTGATCTGCTCCACCATGGATTCAGCCAATGCTGAACTGCTGTTATGCCTAAGCCTTTCAGCATTGTGCTCAGGAATTTGCTTGCATTGATAATATAATCATTAGCCTGTGGGGGATTTCTGGATTTCTTGTTGTTTTTTTCTTGAGAATCATCCACAGTGAAAAGTGCTTGATATTATTATACAAACATAAAATACGACCTCAAATTTGCATTTCATTCCTGTGATCTCTTATCTTTAGAGAAGGATTAGAAGCTAAGCCTCTTTACCAAAATCACCGAACATATTAATTATACACCATATAAATAATTTAATTGCACACAGAGAATAGACTTTCTGAAAGTTTCATACATACTTCTCTTTATATGATGGAAATTATTGTAAAACTAGAGCAATTTTTCTCTTAATACTTTTCATGGTTAAAATCTATCCTGCTTAACTGTAATTTATAATCTGGTGACAGACAACAAAAATTCCTAATGCTCACAATGAAAGTCTATTAAAAGTCGAGAATAGCAGAGAGGTTATGATCCTTATGTGCCTCTTGTTGTTAGATAAGCTCAGACCATCAGCTACTTAACTCTGACTCCACGAAAGGGAATGTGGCTTCATCCACCTGCCAGCGCTGGGGCTTGCTCACAGCATTACCTGGGTCACCATAAAAAACTTCACAAGAAAATCTTGCCCCCTCCAAGTCTTGCACCCATTAAAAACAGCACAAGCATATCCCAAATATCTGGAGAAATGGGTTAAAGATGTCAGAGTTAGGGGAGGAGAAGGAGATGCACATACAAATCTCAAGATGGATAAACTCTGTCAGAATATTGCTTGCATAAAAATCTGTCTTGAGATTTGTGTGTTCTTATTTTCTGTATTTTTGTTCTTTTATTTTTTCAGACTCTAATAACTGTAATTTAAAGAAAAAGTTGCTCCAAAGGGTATCTTGGTATAAGGAGTGGAAGGAAGAACTCTGCATATTTATAAAACCACAACTGGAAATTCCATTATACATTAATTAACTGATACACACTGCCTACTTAGCCTCAAAGAAGTTTCATCACTCACTTAAGGTCACCTCTCTGGTAGAACATCTTATTTACCTGTCTCAGCAGAGATTTATAAGCCTGACTGTAACATTTGTCCTTGAGGTTTCCTTTCCCCCTGTCTATGCTAGATGACTTTTCCCTGGAGTGCAAGTCTCCCATAGTCCTTGTCAGCAGAAGGAGGCAGAAGAAAAGAGACAGCTGACAGTTAAAGATGCTGGGACAGATTCTCCTCAAGATTTTGCCAATTTTACAGAAGCACACTGCTGCTGACCTCAGTGCAGTTCATTGCAGCTATTGACTTTAGTGCTATTGACTTCAGCAGGCCTAGTTTAGAGTGTGGGGAGGTTAAAGTGAGGGCAGATTTATTATTCTGCCAGAGAGCAGAACCCCTGCATCCTCCTGTTGTGCTAACTCATGTACGAAGTGGATATTGTAGATATTTACATAGGAGCTTTTGCTGCCATGTGCAAATCCCTTTCGTGTTACCAGACAGAGGCTGTTAGGTTCTTACCCAACCCCAAAGTTAGAATTTCCACTCTGAAACTTGACCACAATTACTAAACTAGGTAGGCAAGAGACATGTAGACATGAAAATAAACAATTTTTCTGAGTACTCATTGAAAATTATTAGAATTTAGAATCCTATACCTAAGTGCTTTTACACTCGTGCTGGGTTTGTGACTGGAAAAGCACAAAAGACACCAAAGGGAAATTCTCCTGGGGCATTCCCTTTGACAATAAAGGGCAACATGCACTCAAATAGAGAAGTATATTGATGTATATTCATATAAGTAAATTAGTACAAAAATGACCGTTTTCCTTTTCTCTTGAGAAGTCCCCCTGCTCTTTGCAGATGCAGAAATTACCTTTTATTCTGTGAATAGTTCTCATAAATTCATAAGAAAGGGCCACGACAGGTCAAGCAGTAAGATGGAAGCTGTCCATGAGCCAGTCCCAAAGCTGTGTGTCATCTCGACTGAGATACAGGGTCATGGTTCTACCCTCTTGAAGCTGTGAAAAATAATTTTTAATTTTTAGCACAAAGAGAAGTTACACTTCTGGCCATATTAAATCTCAGATATGCATATTTGGATTAACTAAAGACATTTGGCAGTTCCAATCAAAACACTTATTTCCTGGCCCTGACTAAAAGTGCAATAGCTGTGTAGTACTGAACAGCTGTTGAGTTTTATAAAAAATGGATGATAGCTGTCTATATAAACATGTCCTCTCGTTCATTGGTTACTGAAATTGGGATGTAAATATGAGATTTGTTATCAATAAACAGCAATTTTCCAATTTTTATTATCCCACTCATTCCTATGTCCTTGTCAAAAATGTGCAAACAATCTATCATTTTGTCAAAGATCAAAAAAAGTTGTAATAAAAAAAGAGCTGCCACTAGGAGCAGAGCTGCTAAAAATCACCAGGAAAACGAGATCCTCAAAATATAACAATGATAATAAATTTTTCCTTTTACAAGACATTTGTAAAGGATGTATTCTCATTGTAATTTTTACAAGTGTAACTCTCAGTCTCTTCAAGGTCCTCTAGTGATCATAAAATTATTTTCCTTCATGTCATTTTGAATGATTTCCTATCTAGTTTATTGTTAATGCCTGCACAGAAGTGTGAAGTATGGGCTTATGATTTCTCTCTATAAAAATGTAATGGATCTTCTCCTGGTAACAATTCTCTCCAGTAAATGGCTTAGTGTGGCTGCTGCATTCCTGTAAGACCATACCCATAAAGCCTAAGCACACCTGATTTTGTATTCTGATGCTTTGCATAGTATACAAAAGAATAAATACAAATCTGCTTATCATGCAATATACACAGGATCTAATCCAAATCAATACAGACTTCAGGAAGAAGGAGATAAAGTTTTTATCATATTCTTTCAGACCTTTCAGTTTTCCTACTAGATACCCATGAATTACAAAAGCTGTTTTCTTCATAGTAAGCACAGTACCTTCCATGTCAAGCAACACCCTGTAATTCTAAACAGCTCTGTGTATAGTGATTTCTCTCCCTCTTTCTTTGCGAGAATGATATTGTTCTGTTTTTTGTATCGCTGTGATTTTTAAGAATGATACTGGTTTGAAAATTAGGTTGCCCACTTACTGGTGAGCCATTTCAGTAATAGTGTCATTTGCATGAATAGCACTTTATCAGTCAATAGAAAGACCTCTATGGATTTTTTTTATCTGTTTGTTTGTTTGTTTGTTTGTGGTTTTTAAAAAATATTTTGTGCAACAGAGCAAAGAAAGATAGAAATGCTAACAGTGGGTAAGACCTGTTATCCACCTGATGCCACTGTTCTACCTCTGAGACAATTTTACAACGGCTGCAAAGTAAACATTTTTTTGTCCGTGCTTCCTGAACTGCTAAGATAAGAATGTCTGAGTACTCCTACCAGAACAAACTTCCTAACTTCTGGGAGACAGCTGGACCTGAGCCAGCAGGTATGAGATAGAGCAAGAACCAATCCTTCACTCTTCTCATATATGAGAAATTATTTCCATTCATGGCCTGCATGACTTTTTTGCCCAAGTAGAGCAAGAGCAATATATGGGAAGGAAAATAATGCTGAGCATATCATAAAATATTATTTTGTAGTTATGCTTTTATAAGCACTTAAAAGTCAGTAAAGTATTTGAGATCCATCTCATCTTTCCAGAAGAAGAAAAATCAGAACAGTATTTTTTTTTCTCAGGCTAGATAATAATATTGAAGGTTTAAAATAGAATGAAGAGTGATGTGACTTTACAGCACGTATAAAGTCTTTATAGCAGTGTGGATGGGAGGAATGTGATGGCATCTTCCTGCAAGTTTTCCATGACCAATTTGGTCTCAGGGAGGGGGTACCTCAAGGGGAGATGAAAAGCAAACACGAGCCATGAAACAATCCCTTCTCTTACCACCTGTGCCTGCAATGAAAACCCTCTGTTTGCAGCAATACAAGGATTAAAAGCAGCACAGATAAGGTCAAAGGATAACTATTGAAATCTTGTCCAGAGTTGAGTGAAATACTTGGAGAACTTGAGGTATAGGTTTTGGAAGTTTCAGTTTAATAAGAAGACAAAGCCAACAGCAACATCCCTTTCCTAGCAAAAATATTGCTCAAATTTCTCCCTTCTGTTTCTCCTAAATCAGTAGCTCTTCCTCACCAAGAAGCTTCACTCTCAGTCTAATAACCATGAGCTCATCTGAGCAGAGAGTGTTGATTTCTATGTTGTTGTAAAATAATGTGATGAATATAATAAGTGTTACTGAGTAACTGGAAGAAAATTCCTTTGATAGGAAGCTCAAAGCTGGGATTCGATCAAAAATTTTACTCATTAGAATGGTACTGTTGACTTCAGTGACCAAGTAATATTTGCAGAATTGCTCCCTTGAAAAACTGATGGTTTTAACATTTTAAGCATTCATCTCACTGCACTACACTAGCTGATTATTTATTTTTTAAAGAGTGCATTTTTTTCCTCATTGTTTATTGGAGTGTCCCTACCATAGACAAGCAGAATCAATGAGCCTTTGGATTAGAATTGAAAAAATGGAAATGGGAGGTGTGATGAAAGGCCAAATTTTAACAATATGCCTGCAGCTATAGAAGTTAGTGCTTTTAGATTAGAGGCAATCCACATGTCACAGCTCTGGATTCACTTTTAATGCCAGGATAGAAATCAAACATTTGGTCACCCGTGACAAACCATACAGTTAGTTCTATTCTTATTTCTATCTTTTTACTCCTCTGTATGAGAGGTGAGATACCATCAAATGGACTAGGGCTGCAATTATTTTAGTAAGCGAAGTCCAATGTTGATCCCAATGCATTTTTTAAAATCTGGCAGGTTCAGCGTTTTTATTATTGCTTTTTCTTTGTAAATCTCTTTCCTACTCATGCTTTGTTGTGCATAGGATACTGTTAGCTATGATTCAGTGAGATTTTCCAGAATACAATAACACTGAACTGTCTCATTCAATAACTGCATCCAGTTTATCCTGGGATAATGAAAATGTCTTTTATGATTCATTACAACTTTCCTTTGTTCTTTATATGATATCAAACCATTAGATGGAAATTATCTGAAGCTATTGCCTGCCAGCGACTTGGCAATTGCTGAGAAAAGGCAAGAAATCTAATGCACATCTTGTATGGTGAGTATCTGAAACTATTCCTATTTAACTCTGCCAGCATAAGATTATTAAAATACAGAGTAATTAATGTTTATGACTTAAATTCAGGAACATGAAATCTCACTGATGAGACTAGGCTGCATCTGAAGCTTCATAGACAGAGGAGTAAAGGAGTGACTGCACTGAATTAAATAGAGGAGCTGAACTTTTCCAGATAGGTCGATTAAGTCATGTCAGTCAATTTACAGAGTCAGATGTTAGTGGAGATTTTCCACCTAAGTATTATTTTGTGGAAAGTGTACTTCCTAAAAAGAATTTTTTTTATATTTTCATAAGATGATAAAACATTAAAAATACCAAATTAATTAAGAACTGATTGAAAAGCAAGACTAGTGGAGTGAGATTTTGGAATATCTTGAATTAAAATATTTAAATTTCTTGAACTTAACAAAAAATTCTGGATCTGTCCAGTCTTAAACTGGGCCTCCTCATGGTACCATAATTTCTCATATATTTTGTAATATGGGTTAATGACTCCTCTTGATGGCCAGGCTTCTCTCTGCTCATGTACAACTTGCTTTCCTGTTTGCTCCTTCATAGGAATCACTTGTGCAGGGCTGTGCTGGTGATCTCTGCTGAGACTGACACCCACTGGGATTGTATCTGTTCTTTGGGAACAGCTGTGGTAATATGTCAGTGATTTTGAGGTACAATGCAGCTTAATATGATGTGCAGCAAAGTCAAAAACCTCCCTGACAATGGAGTAGCCACAAAGAATTTGCAGATAAATACTCTTACCAAGGCTGCATGAGTCAAATTCCCTTTGGAGTGAGTATTGAATTCCTATTTGTTACCTTGAAAAGCGCAGTATTTAAAGTATTTCAAAAGCTGTTAAACACAAATAAGATTTTTCTGCTGTACTTTGGGGTTTACTTTTTGTTGCTTTTAAAACCTGATTTTTTTTTAAGGAACAGTAAAATCCCATGAAAAGGACCTCAGAAAAGAATTAGACTTTTGAATGAGTTGACTGCGCATGAAGCACTTCTGATTCTAGCAAGAAGCAAAGGAAAGTCTGCTGTGGAGACAGAGGCTTTGCTGAAATCAGTAGCAGAGTTATTTTCTATTTTAATGGAGTCAGGATTTCACCTTGTGTTTTTATTGCCTCTTCTAAGCACAGTCTGGAAAATGATGGTAAATAATTGTTGTAACTGCCAGGAAGAGAAACTAAAGTGGGCACTAAACATGAGAGCACATATATTCTTCAAAATGGCCTTTGCACATAAAAATGTGTAATAAAATCTCTTGGAAATGCTCTACAGTGCAAAATGAATCTGATTCATTTTTCATAAGTAGTGAGAATCACGGAAAAAGAGAATTCAGGCATTAGGCTGAAACAAAGACAAAATATTTTATAAAAGAAGTCTCACAGTGATTCCGTTCGAACATTTCTTTGGAACTTGGTCTCGCATTCTTTATGCCCGAGAAAATCTCGGTGATCTCAGCAGAAGCTCGGCAGTGGAATGCAGGACTGAGCTCTGGACTGGTGAACCCAAAATAGTCAAGGCTTCATTCTTTAAGCTTAGTCAAAACTCTTCAGATGTTCAAAAGTCAAATGTCAGCACTATGACCAATAGATCTTCATTTTGCCACTTAAGCAACAAGAAGTTTTCCCAGTATTTCACTAGGCATCCATGACTACTTCTAAAATGAAGTACAGGTCTTCACACTTCCATTTCTGTAATAATGAAGACTCTAAACTCATTTTTGAGCCCTGGCTGTGGTACTCCATTGGGAGCACACACATCTTGTACTTGGTATTGCTTTGATTTGGACTAACTGGGCCCATCCCTTACATCATCTGAATCCACCAGAGGGCTGAGATAATAAATGTACAGATGTCTTTGTGAGTGTCATCTCACATGGTAATGGTGAAGGATTTTTAGTTACGCCAAATATTAATAATACCCAAGAAAACGAAAGGTATCTCCCTCCCATCTAAGTCTACCACAGAAAGTCCAGGTCTTGCAGAAAGAAGATCCTGTGCCACAGCCATCATTTTAGAGAAGGCCGATATCCATGCCCAGGGACGATATTTTAAGATGTTCTTGTGGCGGTGAGAAGATCCAAATTCTATATTCCAGGTGGTAGGACAGAATAGTATCTTGAAATAACCCACAGTTTTGACAAACATTTGCATTTTTTTCCTTTTAGTTTTGGCATGTGCATATTAATAGCAGACACTGTATCCCACAGCTTCTGCTGCTGCAGATAACAGCTCCTCAAGGTATTCTGAAAGCACCAGTAACTATTTTGTGGTTTGGGGGTTTGGGGGCTTTTGTTTGTTTGTTTTGTTGCCTTTGTTTGTTTGTTTGTTTCAAATAAAATATGGAGGCATATGCAATCTGCTTTGGACAGGATGAGAAAGTACTCAGCAGAACAACATTTCTCCCTATCCATAGGCAAAATAAAGTATAAACACAGTAACACAGATGCAGTCTTCTATGAAATGAACCATGTAATGGCTGCGAATAGAAGGTGTGTGCGAATGAGATGTCTGGTAATTGGTTGTAGAAATGAGTAAATCTAACCTGTTTCACCCTTGTATGACTGATGTAACACAATGCTAACACAGGCAGGTTAACACTTAATTGCCAGGTTACAAAGCTGAGAAATTAAAATGCCAGTGAGAGTTTCCTTTTAGTTGGTTTGACAGCTGTGCTCCTTTGTGACTACAAAACAAGCCATAGAAAAACAACACGTTTGGTGATTTATCAGATACAAGATTGTGTGATATATATTACACGTGAATGTGAAAGTAAACTGTTTATGTGTTGATAGGTGGCCTTAAATCAATTCTGCTGGCACATTCAACTTCCATGCAGCATTTGAAAAAACATGCTAAATTCTGATGCAATGCCTGGTGAATGTAGATCCTGTGTGATCACAGAGAATAAGGGCATCATTTGTCTACGTTTTGGGGGAGGGGTGATGTTTAAAAAGAGCCAAAACCCCTCTAAGCCACCATAAGGCTCATAAAATATATGTAATTGATCTTCTAGAAATAAAACATTTCCTTCCAAGGAACATAGATATCTACATCCTCTATCCAGCTTTTGGGTAATGGATGCAACCTTGTATAACCTCACTGCTTCTCCTGAGAGTTTGATTGATCAGTGTGTTTTGTTAGAGAATGATTTCTCTACTACACCTGGAAGATGTCAGTACTGCATGAAGTCAAAATGGGGAGACCGCTTTTAAAATCCTTTGCAGCTGTTCCGTAAATATCTCACCTCTTGGGTTCTTCTCCTGAAATCAGTATGGCTTTTCTAGGGGTAAGATGCTACTCCCCATAACCAGATCTTCATGAGCATGAAGAGGGCAGAAAGAAGTAGTATTTTGAATTGAATATATATTAGGTTTCATTTATAAGTGTCAGAATAAAGACTACTCTGAAATACTGTTAGAAAACCACAAGCCAAAACACACAGAGGCTCTTCTGTGGCACTGTCCTCCATAAAATGGAATAATTGCAGATGGGAAAATAGGAGGTATCATATAAGCCCTCTCCAAAACTGCACAACCTGAGGTTCTATTCTGTGCAGCCCTGCATTGCAAGTGGAAATATAACGAGTAGGAGAAGGAGCTTTTTATCACGAGGTGACCATTTCAAATCAAGTCCAGCTTTGCAGACCATGACCCAAATGCACTATGATCTAAAAGTATTTTATATTGGGTGTTCATTTATAAAACTTCTGCTCGCTGGCACTATATCCCTGCTATACTAATGCAGGAGCACAGATTGAACTATGTGAAAAATTGCTCCCAGTGATCCCACTGGAAAAGTATAAGGCATTGCACCCACAGCTGATGGCCTGAAGGGCTGAAGCAGCACAGATCATCAGGCGTTGTTCAAACAGAAGAACTTTCACAAAGTTGAAAGAGAAAAATGGCAGGGAGAAAAGGTCTTTGAGATATTTAGATATTAAAAATGAAACTTCTATGAATCTTTACAGAAAAAAAAAAAACACTATAAGAAATTATGAGCCACAGGCTTTTCTGCAATGATCTTGCTTACAGTGTCTTTTATATTCATTGCCTTCTGCTTTCACATCAATGTACAGGAACAAGCAATGTATCATGTTTTACTGTGTCTTATTGTGCCAGAATTATGAAATGTAAGAAAACGGAATGAAAGGCATTATCAAAAGCACTTTTGTGTCACAAATTTGTAAGTTTGACAAAATATTGCAGTCTACAAGGCTTAAATAGCTACACGTAGAAAATGGAGTTTTAATTAAAAAGAGGCTGAAAACTATGTGCATAAATAATGACTGTGAGGGCGCATTTAATATCTTAAGTCTTGTTAAGGGACAGGTTTCTTCACCTCGAGGATTCACTCTCCTACTGAGTCTGTTGTCTCTGAGGTTGCCTGCAAGGCAGAAGGTCAGCATCATTTCCTTGATGTGTTGTTCTTCCTTCCCCAAAAGAACACGCTGAGAGATTTAGCACCACAGGAATGACCAGACTTTTTATGCTGTGGGGCACTCAAGCACATCAAGCCCTTTAGGAAACCCTCTAATTGGGCTTCCTACCTGCAAGGCTCTAACTCTAGACCGTAACTTGCAGGCAAAATCATCAAGAACGGACTTCTAGCCACAGAGAATCATGCTTTCAAGCTTCACGAGGCTTTAAATTATTATTTGGAAGCTAAATAAAAAGATTGGAACTAATTTTAAAGAAAACCAACTTAAAAAAGGAGAAAAGTTGCATGAAGACCTGTGTCAGGAAATATGAACATCCTGATTATTCATCCAAGAGGTTCAGGGCTTCTTTTAGTCAGATGCTCAACCTATGCAATGTTATGTGTTGCTTATAGCCCTTATAAATGTTTATTCATGTCCTCTGATTAATTTCTATTCTACCTCAGTCAATTGGGCTTCATAGCTTTGGATTGGGTAGGTTTTCTATAAAGCAACATTTTTTTATTAGAGAGAAGTGTATCATTAATTGGTCCTCTGAATCTCTTTGGTGGAGAAGAGATGATGGCAATTGTAAAGCTTCTTCCCATGATGCTGCTGTTTCTGTTTAACTAAAAAGAGTAAAATTTTTGATCGCAATAAAAGAAAAAATACTTAATTAGCACTAAAAAAGCACTCCTTTATTGGGAGAAAGAGCCTAAGAGATAAAGGCCACGTGAAATAAAGAAAGCATCAAATAATCATATGTGGAATTGATCACCCAGTTGCACAGATAGTTATGCAGGTAGGGTTATTGCAAGAAAAGCCACAGTACAGAAATGATTCTTTAGATTGAGGCATTGCAGTTGGTTGGGTACTGTGACGATGTTTCTTATGAGGGTAAAACCATATTTTTTTAACACATGTTAATGGTGAACCATATTTACTGGGTTTTGCTGGTATTTTCCTCCTTGATCTTATTGTTTCATTCTCACTGCGTATTCACTTTTTATTTCACCAGTTCACTGCTCCGTTTTTTAACCTTTCAAACAGTCAGTGAACAGTATCTAGAAGTGAACTTCTAAACACTGTTCTTCTTTCCCTTTCCAAATTAAAATGCTCACATCCACGCTAATCAAGTGGGTTGTCAAGCAGTCTGTCTGTTCCATTTGTGACACTGGACATCCAAGGACATCCAAGCTCAGATCTAGAGCAAGTCATGTGGCAGGATGGGAGGGAGATTATCAAATCCTGCAATCTATGGAAGACATGGAGTACAAGGTAAATGAAGGAGACGTTCAGCTGTGAGGGACAGGTAGTCCTGAAATAGTGATGAGAAAAAAAAATAAATAAAAAAAGAGAAGAGAAGGAAAAAAACCCCACAGCAAACCTCCACTTATAAGACAGCAACTTCTGAGGAGACCTGATAAAAGAGCAGGTATTTTTACTACTGCATGCAGCTTGGCTCTTAGGTGGTTAAGAGGTGTTATGGGACTTGCAACATTTTGACTGGACTGTACCATAAGCAACTGGATTTTTCTTGGCTGACTGAAAAAAGTACACTGATTATAAAAATATAAAATACACCTGTGGTATGGAAAACAGTGTAGTTAGAAGATACCTAAGTTAATACTATATGAGCTAGTCTGGGTAATGAGAGCTGCACAGCCATGACAAAGTGGAGATCAGGAAGATTAATTTAACCTGACCTTGGCAAGGACTCCCAGTATCCAAGACAGCTCATTTAAAACCCAGATATGGCTACAGTTCTCTTGAGTCTGCAGTGTAGACACTTTTTCTGATGTTACTTTAATGAAGGACAGAAAATGGAATTGTTATTGAACTTAGTTAATTGCATAGTGACAGATTCTCCATCTTGCAGAAGATGCAGTTCAGAATTAGACAAATCAGTGTTAGTTTACACATGTATCCATGTTTCTGGATTTGTTTATTTATTTATTTCTTATTTTTAAATTCCATCTCTAAGCTAATCTGTTCTTTCCAACAATTCCCTGTTACTCATCACATTTTTGCATTCCATCAGGACGCACTGATTCATTCTCTCAGACTAGGAACATGCCATAAGAGGCAAAAAGTGAAGAAGAATCACTTTTCAGCTGATGGTACCTGTTCTGAAAATCCAAGCAATTGTAAAGATGAGAGTTCAAATGCATGAAAGAAGGTGAGTGCATCACTTCAATAACACTTCTCAAGGGTCCTGCTGAATTTACAATGATCTGCGTGCCCAAGATTTTCTTTCATTTAGTTTCCCTTCAGAGTCTGATCGACAAACTTCAGCCCTCAGCCCTAAAGAGAGTGAGGCTTCACAAGTGGCTCAGGAGCCATTCAGAGCAGACCAGGAAAAGAGAATTTACATGTACGTGTGTGTACATGAGTATGTGTGTGTACATGCACGCATACACATCACTCAAGTGATTTGTAATTTCTCTAGAAAGGGGAGAAAATGTTTCTAAGCTTCATGTTGCCATCAGGTCTCAAACCCACAAAGCATGTGTTGGTGTAGAATGTGTGTCTTGTCTCCTGGTCAGCTCCAGGATGTCATCTTCTCTTTTCACCAGTCCTAGCCAATGAGTCTCAGCTGTTTTGGCTGAGAGAGGAGAGTTTCAAGGCTCAACAGGGCGTAACCCCATGGTGGGTGTCTCTGCTAACCACAAAGACTTTTTACACAGGTAACCACAGCATCATGGTGCCAGCTGTGGTATTAAAAATAACTGGGAGCTTAGCAAAGCCTTTAAAAGCTCTAATGTGAGTACTAAAGTGCAGAAGAGGGTCTTAGATGGTAAATGTATCATCAAGCAAGCAATGGAAGGGATGCTGAAGTGACTCACTCGGAGCTGTGGATCCCTTTCCAAGAAGCACCCACGAGCAGTGGTGCCAATTCCCACAGTGGACCAAACTGTCTCTTTGAGCTGAAGACAAGAGCTAGGGAAGGAGCAGAGGAGGATTATTGCTTCCATGTCTTTTTGAGCAATTACCCTTCTTGGCTTAAGGTATCACTAAACAGAGAATACAATAATAGAAAATCCAACAACATAATTACTAACTCGGACTAATTAATTAGGTGCCACAACTGAGTGGTGTTGGTGTCAAATACTTTCTATCATCAAATTTCAAAAGAACTTTTGTCTTGTTTGTGTACAAGAATGAGGAAATTCAAACAGCATAAATATTTCAGGCTGCTTATAATTAAAACTTCATGTGTTTGGCATGAAACCCCTTTAGCAAAGGAGGCCAACTGTGCATTGGCTCTGCAGCCCGTGTGTCCCCCTTTCATGCTAACAGCTGGGCAGTGAACATAGAACGGCACTGCTTTGCCACAAAAAGTATTCCCAGCATGCTTGTGTTAGTCATGAAACCCTGTCAATGAAGTCTTGCAGCATTAATATTAAAAGCACAACGTGAAATGTTCATCAAGGTCGCCCCTGACTCCCNTTGAAATGTTCACAAGGGGCCCCCCCTCCCCCCTTTTTTTTTTTTTTTTTTTTTTTTTGAAGTAGCCAGATTCTGTGAAGGAAGGAGTAAAATGCCCTACCCAACTGGTGGTATCAGAGTGCTACTCTGCATGAGGACAGAAATAAAGGGTTGAAATCTCTGAGGGAATTAAATGATGTTGTAATGAAGATGCACTGTAATATGAAAGAATCAGCCTGATGGAGCTCTCATTTAATTTAAGCAGCACAGGACAAATTCTGTTCTCAATTACATCAATCCAATACTAATTTAATTAATGGGACAAAGCAGAACTTAACTCTCTATCCCTTCTGGAAGAAAAAACATCAATTGCAGGAGGAAAAAAACCCAACAACCATGCAACATATTACTTTTGTTAAATAAAAGGTTTAAAATCAAGCCTCAATTGGCCTCAGGAGACTGTGCCACTTAAATGCCAGTCCCTGAAAGAGAGTTTCTGGGTCTTGGAGTTGCTGGTTTAGTGGTTCTGGAACAAGAAGTACTGCATGTCCTTCCACCTCCATGACCACAAACACACACCCACAAACTGTTCCGCTGTCCAGCAGCTTCAATTGCAAATACATTTTTTACCCGAAATGAAGATTGGAGTATTTTCAGTGACCTCAGGAAAGGCATCTTTCCAGCGTTCTGGTTCATTTTTTACAGTGCCTGAGACAAATTTCCACCAAAGTCACATAAGCTGCAAGTCTCAGTATCTCCATTTTCTTAATTGGAATAATAGTTAGGAATTCCTTAGTTACTTGTCTAATTTGGGTTACAAACACACCTCATTCTAGGTCTCCAGCCATAATTTCCATCTCCACCCTGCCATGCATTTTTTCTGTTTCAGCCTTTAAAGGCAATCTCAGTAGTTATAACAACTACCTGCAAATACAATTGCATCCATCCCCTTTTGCTTAAAGGCAGCTGGTGGAGTACAATTTTTTTTCCTGTCCTTGTTCTTCATTAATTACGAAAGTCTATTTCTATAGGCTAAATCATTCCTAATAGCACTGAGCCAAGGTCCATCCAATCTGCAGAGCTGTGTGCAGCCATTTGATTATTTTCACTAGTGCAATTATTTTCATTCATCTACACAGTGAGCCAGGGTTAAGGTCAATAGTATACAATTTGATTCTACTCCAGCTTAATAAGGTCAAATGCATAATGGTTTTCTGGTATATTATCATAAATTCATTTTCCACAATGAAGCTAAACTGATTAGGACAATGCAGCACACCAGTTTTGCACACTTTGCTCATATCTAAAATCAGTTTGTGGAGTCAAGTTACAAGTTTGGACTGTATTGTTGCATCCACCACATATCCTCAGAGAGGGAATCTAGGCTTGAGTTATATGTTACAAAGTATTTTCAGCACAATCGCACTTCAATTCAAAAAGGAAGGTGTTATTTTATGACACCAAATCAGTAAAATTAAGCAAACCATGGTGCAGCCACTGCCTTAATCCAATGGAATTGCATCCCATAATATCTTTGTAATTAAAAGATTCATGATCTTTCTTTGTGGACTCTAGTTCTAAAGAATGCAGTTTTCTTTTAATATTCATTATGGAGTAAAAAATAGAAATTTTACGTCATTAGCTTTTTTGGGGGGCGAAACTGAAACTTGGCTGTTTCAGCAATTAAAATCAGCACCAATGCTAGAGTTTGAAAAGCAGTACTTTGACAGTATGTTCTTTTACCCTGAAGACAGCGCCCTGAACCTGTGATTTGGAAAAAGTTAGTGGGATGACTCCTCACATATTCCCCACAGACACCTCAGCTGACCCACAGTGACTTGAAGTCAGTGTGGTGTCAGAGAACTGGTACTCATGGAAATGTCATTGGCTCAAAATACAAAACTCCTCAAATATGAAAAAGAAGGACATAATTACACACAATCCCGTGTCATGCAAGTGAAAAAACTCTTAAGTGAGTCAGCTATGAGCTATCACAGTGAACTGTCCAGAAATAACTCTGGCTCACGACAGACCTTCATCAACATGGGTGTTGAATTCATATTTAACCCTCATATTTAGACTATGTTAATGCAAGAAAATGTTATCAAATTCTTCTTTTTCTTAATCAGGAAAAGACTAATAATACTGATAACATTACCTTTGTATCTGTGTCCTATACTCGATGAACAAAATTCTTGGATTTTTAGAAAGATGTGTGTCTGAGCTGTATAAATACAAATTTCAGGAAAAAAAAGATCAGACTAGGTATATTATTTTTAAAATATAACCATTGCTTGGGACACAACTATGTTCATTGGATTTTTAACATTTTAATGTTAATACTAAAGACATTCAAGTACTAAACACCATGGGCTTCATGTGAAATGTCAAACTGCTTCATTAGGAAAATAGAAAAACCTGATCCTGCAGAACTTTGGAGAACATTAAGATTCAACGTGCACAATCCCACAAAATAAACCAGAATTAATAAACCTTTTCTATCCTACTATAGTGAAGGGATATTTTTCATACAGATGCTCAGGCAGCTTTAATATGGCAATTTTTTATTTTTGACTCTTGGGGGACTGCAGTACATTCTATTTTGCTTTTAAATTCTTATTACAAAAAAATCAAATAATACGAAAGAATACTCCCCACTTCAATCCAGCGGCAATTTCCAGGTTCTCAGCATATGTACTAGAGTTTCACAGGAACAAAAAGCTAGAAAATATTCTGCTTGAGTAGCCATGCAAGGAACACAATTGCAGACTCGTTTCATGAGCTTTTTCTCAAAAGTTTATGTTTTTTCAAAGTAGATTTTCTGCCTTTGGTTAGTCTCTGCAAGAAAGTCGTATATACCTATAAGAAACGAAGAGCTGGAGTTGCTGACAAAGCCAAAGGATTATATGTATACAATTTTATATATTTAGATTCTGCCCAACTTGCTCCTCTAGGCTTCCTTAGCCACAATGTTAATGCCACTAAGGGAGCAACTTGCTCTAAACAGTAAAGCAGAGAAACTGAAAAATCTTGGAACAGCAGAGAATTCTTATGAAATCTGAAAAACAAGTACACATCAAAGAGCCTAACCTTTCCCAGCCCACCCATTTGATGAGAAATACCTGGACTTTGAAGGGCCCAAGTGCCTAGAAATGCCCTCCTCTTTTTAAATCAAGCTGCAATTTTCCAAATTCCTTTCACATTGATTCCTCAGCATATGGCATCCCTGCATTGCTCGTCTTTACACTCCATGCTTTAGATGACGAATATGTGTGTTTCCACGGTGAGAAAAGATGAAATTATCATCATGAGAACCTGAATCAGCAGAAAATATCTAAGATTATCCAGGCTACAGGAGCCCAGAAGGATGTTTGTGCCAACTCTGATGATATCTCTTTTGGACAGATCCTGGATTTTTTAAGATGCAGCAATGACAAGCAAATTTGGGCTGCAAAAAGGAGAGAAAGAATATACTGCAGCGATGCTTTGTAAAAACCTTATCAAATAATTACTGTCCCAATTTGTATGCCAAAAAAAGAGAGAAAAGCTCCACAACTTGTGTCGAGGGTTGATAATAACATACAAGTAGTTCTGACAGGACTGACTCCACCTTTATCTAGGGGTCAACTTTCTGTCCCACATTCAGCAAATTCTGCTGTTCTGTTTCCTGGCACTTAACTAGCCTCAATTCAATAGACCTCTACTTCCATGATAAATTATAACACTTTTCAAATGGAAATGCATCAGCAGACAGCACCATAATAGATAAAAATATGACAGGGACATAGTGTAATTTTCTCAAGACATGATATTGTCTTAAATCAGATCTTCTATTCTCCTTTCCCAGGAGACTCTTAAACAATTTGATGATTATTTTCTTTCCAGAAGCATATGGTGATACTGGTTGCTAATATAGCTTTGGTCATATTTGTGGGAAATTAACATACTAATTACAAGGATCGTCTTAGAGAAACAATACATGCTGTTAATTGCCATGGTCGTTTCTCCTGCTTTTATTTAAATGGTAAAAAAATGGTAAATAAATGGCACTGAAAATGTGCTACTGAATGCAAAGTATTTTTAAGGTGAGCCTGGATAAATTAGAGACAATCAAGAACAGAAGTGAATGAAGACGTGTTCTCAAAACACAAACTGTTGCGAAGTTTGATGCTGATGCTCAAAGATGCAGGGCTGAGAGCAGATCCTTCTGTTGACTTTTATAGCAAGGTGAAGAAAGGAAAGAGGGTCTGAAATCTGTCTGCAAAGCATTTTAAGCCAGGCAGCATTGCACAGAGGGCTGGGTGGCAAACAGCCAGCTGGAAGGCGGCTGAGCACCGTTCCGGGAGCTGCTGGTGCAAGCGGCTCACCCTGGGAAGCACGGGGAGCTGCAGGTGCGTGGTGAAGCAGGGCGAACTGCAGATCACAAACCTCAGCAGCCCTCCTGAGGTGCCCGTTCAAACATTAACAGGCAAAGGCATAGGTTCCTGCAAGCAGGTGTTTTGCTTTTCGCCAGGGATATGCTATGGCCGGCAAAAGGGGTCTTCCGAAGTTATGTCAGTAAGACTGAGGAAGATTATGTGTGGGTTATTTTCCTTTCCTCTCTTTCTCTGGTTATTTCCCAGCTGGGACCATGGGGCAGTTTAGTTTTTTCTGGGCAGAGGCCACACTCAGAAAAGCACACCCGGCCCCAGTTAGCAGTTGTAGGATTTCGGAGAGGGACATTTGCGTGTGACAAATCACTGCAGCACGATGCAGGGAGCGTTTCCCCCTGGGCTGAGGGTGCTGAGCAGAGCACAGCCCTTCACTGGCGGTGTGCCAGCCCAAGGAATGCTGAGACAGGAGTGCCTTACACCGAGGATGTAAAATGAGGACGGGAGGCAACGCTTCAGTGTATTTCAGCATAGCCAAAGCACACAGGTATGAAAAGGTCTTTAACGTGATTCCTTCACAGGAAAGACAACGTCTCTCTTCTACAGGAAGTTCGGAGATTTTGCTTGGATTATACTGTAGTATCCTTAAAGGTAGTTTTTTTATGTCTATTCCCTCTGAGCAAACACGACTCAGGGCAAACCCTGCTGGCCTTGTACAAAAGTCACTGACGTCACCAGCACTAAAGCTATGAGTAAAACATGTAGGATTGAGCCTACTGTCAACCGGAGTTAAGTGCTATCCACTAAAGACATTTATTTTTTGTACCAATTTTTAATGCAAGATGATGAGTACTCTAATTATAAGACTTTTTTTACAGTTGGTTTTATGTACACTGTCATAAGACTTGGCAGACAAAAAGGGAAGAAGTCACTGCCAAAAATATATTTATAAATTTTACAAAAGATCACTCTGTTCTTTATCATTATAATACAGGATTGACCTTTTTTTTTCTTTAATGCTTGCTGCATTTAATTTTTTACCTTTTCTGGAGAAGATTGTATCAATGCTGAATCTCAGATGAACTGAATGTCTTAATGTTTTTATTCCATATGTTCCCAACTTCTAATTAACTTTGTGCATGTTATGGCAAAATTAATTTATGCCTATAGTTTTCAACTGTCTGAATTTTACCAGCTTACTTATCTTTAAGCTAATTACTTATTGCTGGTGTACAATAAATTTACACTACAAGAAAGAGAGAAACAAAAAGAAATGCAGGAGCAGTCAGGCCGATTCTGAATTGATTATTACAATCAGCAGTGATGCCTGGAGTTCAGCAGTTAATTCCTTTTTGACTGGGCTGCTCTGCACAGTTTATGACATGGTTAGGCATCTGCACTTAGCTTGCAGGCCAATTATTTTCGGCTTTCATATCTCTACAAAACCTGTGTTCTCTTCTCATACTTTCCATCCTTCATGGTTCAATGCAATGGAGTTTGATGGTTCTTAGCTATTGCTTATAATTATACTCTGAGCTGGATGCTCTCCAGCAGGAATTAATTGCCTACATATGATTGAGGAATGGGACCTTTCCTATATGTAGGAAGATGTATGCCTAATTTCAAATAAACTATTTAAATCAAAGTGATTATGGAAATACCCTAGAATGCATTTAGGTTGCAATGGAACTGCATTTTCTAAGAGAAAAATTTCCTATTAAAAAAAAAAAAAAGCTAAAATGAAGATAATATTTAAATTCTAACAAGCACAATCACTTTAAGTAGATCCTCCATAAATGAGATTGCTTGTAGGGTCTTTTAAAAGGTAATTGGAGGTAGAAGGAAAAAAAAACCTGCACCTCATATCATTCTCTAAAAGTCATCCACAGTTTATTTTAAGGATCAGTAGTAAGAAAACTTTCCTTTCAAAATTCTTCTCTAGAAATAAAATTAAAAAACAGATACAACTTTTATACGTCTGCTATTTACCATAGAAATTCTGATTAAAGCTGAGTAAATCCACAGGGTAAAGAAGCCTCCTTTTCTAAATAGCATCAACTAAATCCTGCAGACCCACCAAGAACCTGATCAACCTTAAGTAAAGCAACAAGCATGTGGTGCTTATGGAGAGAGAGAGCAGCAGCTGCATATGTACAGCTGTTCCTCAGTGCCAGACAGGTGTTTCCACTCCTATTTGCTGGTTGACATTTGCTTCCCCCTGTTTTCACTCTCCTCCTCTCTTAGAAAACATTACCCTTGCAGTACATGTTGGATGGGCCACAGGGGGACTGTGACAAAGAGCAGGTTTGTGTTTGGGGGAGAGGGGAATGCTGGCTGGGAATGTGCAGGGGTCCTTTGCAAGGGCTGCACAGAGCAGGCTGGAGCAGCCCAGCTTGAGCTCCAAGGCTCGTGCTCAGTGTAGAGAATGTGAGACATTGGAGACCAGCTCCTGGAGCAGCCCCAGGGAGCTGCTGGAACAGAGCTTTTGTAGTGACCAGCAGCTCTCCCCATCTAACATCCTGGCTGCAATCTCCCTGTTAATGCACTTGCCTGGCGCTCTGGACTGGCCTTAACACCACATCAACATTTTCTGGGGGTGCTTGAGTAAGAGTTTGCGGCCACTTGCACAAATTTTTGAAATAGCTAAAGGTACAGCTCAACACCAAGTGATGTGAAAAAATCAACAGTCATTATCATCCTGTAAATCAAAATCAAGAAAATCCAAGTACCTTCTTTTCTTAAATGTACTGGAATCACACTGGGATCTTACCAAGGCCTGTCACACACTGGCATGTAGAACAAAGAGATTTGCCTCTATTTGTGAGTCACAGACCACGTTACCAACAAGAAATGGTCACTCAGCTGAGCTGAGTAAAAGCCAGCCCAGTAACAGGGCTAAATTGTACAACCCCACCAGTTCAGAGAGCAGTGGCAAATGATGACATGAGCTATCAGCAGGGATTGTGGTCTCAGTGGACATAAATACTGCTGATGATACTCTTGTTTAATGCCCTGGGGTGGGGTGTTTGTGGGACATGTAATCTGTCTCATGCTGCACTCAAATTCTGAATGCTTCTTTCCAGCCAGGCACGTGCTGCCATGTCAAACATCACACCATCGTTTATTTTATTCAATATCTTTGCTTATCTTCTGCCCCACAGCTCCAGGAAGGGTAGGCAGTCAAATGTATGTGCTTAACTCCTAATCCATTTATTTTACCCCTCATACAGTTTGAGGTTTTGGCAACACTTCAAATCACTCTCATTATCCAGGGCCTAATCCAAATAATATGGTTGGTGAAGAGCCTTGGGGCTTTGCTTGTTCTTAATCTACGTGTAAAAATACAATGTGCATGGTCACCTTCTCCTCAGATTGCCTCCAAAGGTTGCTAAATTGTGACTTATCTTTCCCGAGACCTTGTGGGCTGTTTTTAATGATTAGTCCCTGCCCTTCCAAATTCCATTCTGTTATTTTCACAGTGTTTCTACAATCCTGAGCCACACCGTGTATGAGTTTTCAGCTAGGTTTCAAAATTATTGAGTATAATTTTTTATCCTTAGGAATGACAGTAACAAATAATCACCATACTCTATGTCTAAAGTCTACAGTCAAAACAGCAATCTGCTGCTAATACATTGTCTGCCTATTGTGGACTACTCTTTGTGTTCCAAGGATTCAGGAATAATAGCCATTGGTATTCAGTTCCAAACTCCATCCCCTTTCCCCTTAGTATTTCTTTTATATGAGGAAGAAACTGCATTTTTTTTATCAAGGACATTTGTAAAAATATTTAATTAATCTATTATCACCACATCTTGTCTATGCAGGAAGTGATGTGCCCCAGCGTGAGTGGCCTCAGTGGGAGGAGTGCTGAAGGCAGTAAAGAAAGCGGTGCTGCACCCAGAATCCTCACCAGGGGAAAATGGGAGCTGAGAGATGGCAGCTGAGAAATATTTCCCTTTCTGAAGTGAGTTTCACAAAGGTGAGCCAGCCCACTGTGCATGCCCATGTTCTCTCATTTTCATAAGGTTTTGTGTTTAAACTGGGAGAGAAATTAACTTAGTAAGTTTTGAACTTTCCCCTACTGCTTACATGATAAAAGGTGATTTCACTCCATAATTAGAGAAAATTTGACATTAGAGGTGTCTGCAGAAAAAAAATACCCTTTGTAGACTTCGATCCATTTCCAGATAGGCAGCACGACATTCCGTTGTGTTCCATAAGCCAGGCTTTATAGTGAGACTGTATCTTTTATGACACATTTAAAACAATCCCCCTTTTCTGTCTAAAATCCCAGTGGCATCTTAGGCTACAACCGTCATAATGCATAAGCTAAGAAAATGCAGCATACATTTGTTTTGGTCCCCCGAGAAAGTGTCCTGTGCCATTTTGATATAATGAATCATTTCCCTTTAGCTTGAATCATTGCAGAACATTTTGTTAACACTGACATTTTCCAGGAAGAAGCTTTTTTTCTTTTAACTAGACACAGTTACCTAACAAGCTCAACCCAATAACATAATCTTGTGCAGGTAAAGAACAAAGCCATCTAGATTCACATACATAATAAAATCAATATCACAGCTTTTAAACAGAAGTAAATTCACACTTTGACCTTTCTTTTCACAGGTTGTATTTTTCTAGATTTTTTTTTAAAATATGGAATGGAACAAAATGGAAAATGAAAAGGAGAGAAATATTAGTTTAATGTTGAACACATAAATGTCCTTTTAATGAAATAATTATAAGCAAAGAGGCTTGATGAATTGTTCTTTGTTAATAACACAACACAAATTCAATAGAATTCATTTATATAGTGATGATGGATATATTAAAAAAGTTTTTTAAATTCTATTCACGTCATAAAGACAAAGGTTGTTAATCAGATCACTACTGAAAGGGGAAGACTGCACAAAATGAAAGTTCTTAACTTCCCATGGTCTGGTTATCAAAAATAAAGCCCTTCAGCAGAAAGTGTGCAAGTGGAATGATTTTTAATTATATTCTGATTGAAATACTCAAAGTCAGGTTGTTTAAATTAGTTTTACTAATTTTACTCGCACTTCATATATAAAGGCATCTAATGTAACCATATATAGAGGGTTCTAAACAAAGGGATTTCTTATTACAAATTCTGGGAACTTATGATTTTCAGATGCTCCAATCGAATCTGAGAAACCTTAGCATTTTGGGGTTTTAAGCATCTTATTTAGGTTCCTTAAACACATAGATGATCTCCATTGTTCAACTGGGCATTTACTTTTGAATATCTACCTTTCATCCTGATTTTTTGAGGGACGGGTTCTGTCACTTTTACCAAGCCCCTTACTGAGTTCAGCAGCAAAAGATATTTCGCCTGCCAGCTTAAAGGTCATAACCCATCTGATGTGAACCATCAGCAGACACAGTCACCTTCCACTGGCAGGAAGTATGTCAGTGTTGTAAATCTGCAGTGTCAGGATCTGCGCTGCACAACGAGTGAGGTGACTCTTTTGACTTCGGTGAGTGGGTGTCTGTGATGTGCAGCACTGCTGTGAGAAGGACTGGGTCAGAACAGGCCATCCAGAACCTGTGGCAAGGAATAACCAAGTAATGTCAGTGCCAGCATGAAGGTTGGATTTCTTATTCAGCGACACCTCTCACGAGGGAATTAACATTGTTAATGTAGAGATTAATGTTTGGGGCAAGCATTAAGCAGACAAAGGCCTATTAGTGCCCAAGAGTTTATGCCAGCAATAGAGACATCTACATAAATGACTCTGAAATTGGCCTTGAAATGTCCTCCAAGTCTGGAGGACAATGCTGCTCCAGCGGTGGAGATTCCATCTCTTATTCCAGCCCCAAGAATCAGGAATCTTTTCCCACTAACACAAAATCCTTCGTTGCAGCTGAAGTTCAGTTCTCACAGTGGACATGGAAAGCAGTGTTGTCATGACAAAATGGCAGGATAACCCTCAGAACATTCAAGAATGGATTCCAATGTATATTGTTTATATGTATATATTGGAATATACCCAATGTGTGTTCTGGGTACTTGAATAAACTTTCACCTTTTTCCACTGAGTGTTAAAAAAGTCCTTTGCTCCAAAACTCAATAATTTTGATGCAATAATGTTTAATTTATGTGTCACAGAGCCTGAATCAAGGCCTGCTGTCCAGCTCTGAGTTCTTGCCTTCTGGTTTCATAGACTTTGTGAGAATTTTGAGGTTACAAGGTATGAAATTGAGGCCTTTAGCTGGAGAACTAACAAAGAAAACCTTTACAGGTTAAGACTCTGAGATGTTCACACGACAATAAAACATGAGAAGGTACCAAATAATCGATGTGTATTTCTCATTTCAGTCTCAGAAAAATTGGATAATCTACCCTGTGGCTTAGCTCAGAGGCAACAAGGCCAGGAAGAGATGCCTCTCTTGAGTATTGGCATCCCGTGTGTAAGAGCAGACAACAGCTTTGTGACATTGGCCAAACTGGGTGTCAGATAAAATAACCAAGTATAGAACATCAGAATGCACACAATCGCAATAATACTGTAATGCTCTCTCAAGGGTTCTCACATCCCACAGTGCCATGCAAATCCCATTTTGTCAAATTTAAAGTGGATTTTTTGACTAGAAGGATTGCAGCAAATACTTTTAAAATTTTTTTTTTAAGAGCAAAGATTAACAACAAACCTCACTAACTCTGAGAAAAGCTGTTATTGCTTTCATGCTGTTTGATTCCTGCATATACACAGTAACTGATACAGGGGGACTTAAGGTGTCACTCCTATTGGAGTTTGGGAGTTATGTGTGACTGGCTGCTTTGTGATGGGACTAAAACCAGGAGGGTTTAAGTGCTTGAAATAGTTATGTTTTCATGGGAAGAAAAATACCTGAACAGAAGATGACCTCAAAGAGAGATTTTTCAGACTAGTTCCACTTCAAAGTGCTAGTTAATATGAATTTTTCTTTTTTTAAATAATGACCTGTTTTGTTTTGTTGTTTGGGGTTTTTTATATAAATCCATTCTAACACATTGCTGCGGGTCTGAGTTGATGAATTAACAGAAATAAAATTAATTTTAACATCTAGATTGAAACAGTATGTTAATACTTTCTTATTATTATTTCTATCTAAGCTGTGTATTATTGAGTAGTGCAGCTTGAGATTTCTCCAAAAAGGCAGTGGACTGAAATGCAGAGTGCTGTATGCACTTATTAAAAGTGGTCTGGAAAAATAAAGGATCCAAAAATCAGCAAATAGCTGAAAAGGAACTTTATATGATTAGAGAAGCAGAGACACAGGTTCTTCATAGCATTTCTTTGTTGTTCCCAGGCCTGAAGAAAATATTTTTTCTGTAAAGACAGTACAAGAAGGGCTCCCTACTTATGGACAAAATCCAGAAGGAATTCAGGCACTGGAGAGGGAGCAGTTCCATGTCTGTTATTCTGCATGGCACTGAAATGCAGCAAAGAGAGTTTTAAAGCTGGTATTTTCTGTATTAATATACTAATTTATCTTTCTACAGTGACAGAAAATTGACCTGGCTGAGAGGGCTGTAGGTACAGAGGGAATTCTCAGGTAGTGACCCTTCAATGCCCGTAAGAGTTTTTTCTCATTTGCTGTTGCAACAGGCCTAGAGCAACTAAGAGACGCTGCTACTTTCAAAATTATCCAGAACTACTTTTGAGCCTAAGTAGACTTTAACTATATATATTTAGCAGCTGAACTCTGAATTTGCTGAACTAGGAAGAGGTAAGGTGCAACAAACAGGATGCAATACTTCACGCAAAAAACACAGCTAAAGAATTTTCCTTTCATTACAAGGGATTTGCATCATGTCTGCTGTCAGATGCTACATCTGAATGAAAGGACAGGATATTAAATGTTCTAACACAAAAGATCAATCGATCATGCTCCACATTTAATCTACATCTGTCTGTATGTCTTTTACATCTCTTTCATCCTACAGCTCTCTGTAGTGTCTGTATGAATGAAGGAATAATGCTACTGCTATATAAACTCATTCAATCTCCACCGATTTAGATGGATCTTTCTTGTGAGGACAAAAAGTATTTATGTTTCCAAACTATACAGCACGGTAAAGTTTTAGTTTAGATTTTTCACATGGTGTTATATTAATCTAACAGGAAGAAGAAAAAAGCACTACCAGTGCAACATACAATTAGTAATTAAATAATTTAATTTTAACAGATATTTTCTTGAAATAGATAATAAAAACCTATAGAAGAAAAATAAAATTCTATGGGGTGAATCAAAATCTTAAAGGAAATATGTATCTTTTCCTAGGGAATGCCTAGGTGTAATTTTTTTTTTATGTGGAATTTCTATTAAAATGAATATTTAATAAGGATTACAACTTGCTGAAAAATTATGAATGGCAATCAACCTCCTTCTGTCTGACCACGTATAAATTGAAGTCTTAGTTATGGTCTATGAAGTAAAAAAAATATGCAAAACCTAAATCACCGATAGTATGTTCTTCCATAATATTGCTAAAAAATTAAAGCTTCTTTTAAAACAGAGTAAGAACCTGCCCAATGTCACAACTTGGGTTTAAACTTTTATCCCATCTTTTTGCCTCCTTTTTGCGCTGGTGAATAAGCTTTGTCCAGCTGCCTGTGTAGGAATGGTACAGAGGAAGCACAGACTGAGTGTCTCAAAACCTGTAAAGCAGTCACAGGATGTGATAGCATTTACAGTCTTACCTTGAAAGACGCCAAATTTGTGCAAACGTCAGGCCTTGAAAAGCAATCTTCCAACATTAGAGACTTAAATTTCCCAGTTCAAACAACATCCTTTCCCACCAAGGTGAACTGCTTGCATTTTTCTCTACTAAACCTCATGTATCTTTACCCTACTTGTTATCCCTCCCTACAAGAAAAACTCTTTGTTTCCCAAGACTTGTCTTGCAGCCATGCTAGATGAGGAATTTATCCATTTTTTCCTGTACATAAGTGTACATTTTCTTATTTACCCATTCTTAATTTGCTCTTGTGGACTCTGTTCACCTGGATGCCATTCTTTCAATTCAATCTTATAAATGAAAGGGCAGCTCCTTACAAAACTTTAATATTCAGTAGCATGTATCCCTTTCATATTTAGGAGGTACTGGTTCTCTTTGGCCTTCAGTTTTCTTTCCTCAGTGAAATAAGATTGATTCTTTATTTACAGGACAAATTTTTCACCTAGGAATTGGTCTCAATTATCGATTCCCCTCCTTAACTCTATACAAATCTCCCTGCTACTAAGGGATTTGAAAGAATCTAATTTTTAATGATTTTATTGAAGATTTTAGCTGAAAAACTCACAGAGGAGAAAGAAAGAGAAGGAAACCTGAAATGCATCTCTTCCGTGCTTTTCTTTGTGATTCGCATGCTTGATCTCTAAGAAGTGTTACCAAGTTCATCCCAAAATTGAAGTTAAACTAATGGACCACTAACTTTCTCTTGTGTTTGCTGCTTCTCTTCCTTGCATATTAGAACTGCTGTGGCCTCTTTCTAATCTCTAGGGCATTTCTCTCCTCTGCTAACAGATGTTGTAAAACTGTCCGTTGCCATTTTTATTTCACCTCTTCATACCCCTAGTTCTTTTAATGAACAGTACATTTCCTTTGTTCCCATTGCTTGAATGTTTTTCCTTGCACTTTTTTTTGAGCTTTCTATCAATTTAAGAACCATTTCAAATGTTATTTTTATGATCCTTAATTCCTGCCTCTCTGTCAGTATATATCTCACTTCTGATTTAATCCTATTAATGCCAAGAGAAAACCCATACAGTACTTGTCATTTCAGATTATTGGAATTAAATCACTTCTGAGTGCATAAGTGCAACCCAAGTACTTTATTGGACCCACACACACAACATTCTTCTTAATGCACAAAGAGAAAAACTGAAGAATAACTTTTGATCAGGCTATAAACTGGGAAGTAGAATGTGCTGACAGTTTAGAGGCATAAACTAGAGATGAATGAATGAACCAAGTTATTCCATAATATTTTAAAATATCAATTTTCTTTTCTATAGTGAAATATATCTATTGTTTTCATTACTATTTTCTCCCTCCCTCCTTGTTCGAGAAGCCTTTCACTAAATTCTGACACTGAGGTGTGGAGAGAGGAATGAACCAATTTGCAACAAGGAATGCACTTTACCAATTAACAAACTGACTATATTTTCAGGACTCAGAGTCATTTTTTCCACGGTGCACCATTTGGAACACACAATGCTCATCAATGCAGAATACACGATAGGAAGCAATAAATGGCCTCATAGTAGCTTGGGCACTGAAATGCAGCTGAGTGATTTGAAAAAATCAATAGTAATTTACTGCAAGAGTGTGTCAGTGCTATGGACATTGTTCTTTTTGCACAAGTGAAAAAAGTGAGGACACATCCTAAGGAGAAAAAAGAGATAAAATCAGCACTTGATTCCCTGAAGAGATTTTACAAGAGATCCTGGGATTTTTATTGCAATGTGCATGGATTTGTCACTATTGATGTCCTATCAAGAAAAGCTTTCCAGCATATTTTCCCTGAGAAGGGGCTGTGCATGTGGCCCCACTGATCCCCGTGTGCACGGGCATCCCTCCATTGTGGCTGGAATAATTTGGCTCTGGCACTGATCAGCTCTGGCTCTAAGGCTGGGCAAGGGCTCCAGCTGCATGTTTTGGTTACTGATATGTGAATGTGGTTTCCCTGTGCAGCACAGTGGGAATCTCCTGCAGCTAAACATTCAAAGCAGCTGAATTTCAGTGCCTTATTTGGCTCACCAGGAGATTGAGTCAGATACTACAGAGTCAAGCTAAGCACAAACCAGCAAGATGTCAAACAAGAAATATGAATAACATAACTGAACAGAGGTAATGCCTGTGTCTGTTGTCTCCCCAAGCCCCAACACCTGGAGTACAGCTTGAGTGATATTGAGAAAAATCACACTAGTCCAAAACTAGGTGATATTGAGACTAAAATCCCAGAAAAAGGTCAAAAATAGGATACAAGCCGGCTTCCCATCCTATAGTGTCCTTGGAGAGATGCTGATTTCTCTGCCCTAGCTGGCCCTTACAAGTTTACTGCTTAATACAATTTTTACAGGGAGATTCTTCTGCAGGAAATAGAGCCCCCTAAAAAGTAGGTGTAAACCTCAGAGAGGCTTTTTGCTGTCTGTGGTGCTGCTGCCTGCCTCCATTTCCAAATGAGGCTGTCACAGGCAGCGTGACCCTCCAGTATCCCTCCAAGCTTACTTAGCATCCTGAAATCAGCTGCCTGGCAGCTAAAGAGCAACTTGTTCACCTTTGTTTGCAAATTGACAGTTGTTGGGAGACTGCCATTTTACTACAGAGAGGTCAGAAAAAGGTGCAGCTATGCTGGATTTTTTTCTTCCAGGATATCTATGATAAAAAAGTGGCTAAGGAAAAAAAGAAGTAATTCTCAAATCTATCTTTAGATTACAAATAAAAAGTTCTAAATAATTTTTTTTTCTTATGCAGTTAGGTAGATTTTTTTCTAATTTTGCAAGTCAATATACTACATTTTTTTTTGATAAATAAATCACATTATTTTCTCTAAGATTGTTAAACACTACAAGTCATATCACATAAAACAGAGTGTAAATCCTACTAGTTCTCCAGAAAAAAAAAATGTTCAGCGAGGCTATTATCTGCAGGTAAGACAAATCTGAAGGGGGAATATTTGTCTTCCTCTGTCCTGTGGTGGGTCGGATGATCTGAAAAGCTCTAACCTTCTCCCCAGCACGTTGTTGCGTTCAGCTGAGTCAGGGGAACGGCTCAGACTGATGCTCCTCAGCTGTTGCAGAGTACAACCAGCAGGGCTGTTTTAAGCAGCTTTTCCCAACAGCTGAAGGTGGGGTTTGCCTTCCCTTACCCTGCAGCAAGGAGTGCTGGTGCTGCCTCGCTGGCCAGGGTGTGATGGAGGGCAGCCACAAATCGCTGGGAACACAAACTGCCACAGCCGTTTCCTCAGCTACTGGCAGAGCAGATTCTCCACTGAATTTCACTTGTCAGCTGGGCAGTCACTCATTTGCATCCCTTCACTTATCTCCTGGCAAAAGAGATTTTTCTTATCTCCCCAGCAGAAGGAGCCAGGCAAGGACTGAATCTCCAGCATTTTGCTTCCACAGCTGATGGGTTTATCATACTTCCCCAAAGAGTTCAAGCTATTTATGCATCACCAAAAGAGAAAAACAATAAACAATTCAAAACCTGCCAGCATGTTTCCAAACTATTAACTGAGCAGTTATTCAAACCCACTTGAGTCACTTACAAATTAAAACTGGCTCCCCACTGCGGTACCCAAGCAGAATAAAAGCAATTTAAACTTTCTAATAGGAATGAAGGGTTAATAAAGAAATGCAGCGTGAAAAGTACTGTAAGCCTACAAGTGCATACCTCCCCTGTCTGCCATGGGTAAATGATGCCTAATTATGCCTTTGCTGTTTTCCAGAGCATTTCTGTTTCATTTATCATTTTTGAGCTGCCAAAAGCAAGGAATCAAGCTGCGAACCTCTTGTCTTTCTGCTTGGGCTGCCAGAATGGGGCATTAGGTGCCTCTTGGCAGTTGCCTCAGTTCCTGTTGTTACAGGATGAGAAAAACATCAGTACTCCTTCCCACCTCCACAATAAACCTCTCCCACTGCTTACTCCCTTCCTCCTTCATTACCATTGCTAATGCCACCTCCCACATCTCCATCCTCCCCCCAGCTTTGCCTGGAATACTAAATTAAATTTGCTTGATGTTGGGTTATCCAGCTACAGGCTTTAATCCTATTAAACACAAAGGCACTGCACAGGTGCTGGAGCTGACCACAGGTGGAGAAAGCCGAGGGAGCTGGGGAATGAAGAGCACCTGCATGGGCCACACAGCCAGTGCTGAGCAGAATGGTTATCCCAGGTGAAACCCACCAAGGTGGCCCAAGCGATGAAACTCTCTCCAGAATACCAGGAAAATTAAAAGGGATTACTGCCTAAAGGGATATAGGACTTATTATGGGATGCTGGGAGGAAGACAGTTTTCAATGGAGCAGGGAGAAATGGGATTATACAAAATTTCCAACAGAATGTTTTGAGTAAGGGACACAGAAGAGTAAAGGAAGAAATTAAGCCAGAATGGATTTATTTATATAAAAAGTTAAATATCCTTAAATAAAAGTTATACTCACAAGCAAGAGTTAGAAATGGACCATACACCCCATCACTGTATTAATGTTTCATAAAAGATGAATTCCCTGGCAGTGAGGCTCTACAGAAGTGATGCTGTCTAGAACTTCATGTGGCTGCAATAGCCACATCTCTGTCACCTGAATTAATTATGCTCTTTAATAGCACGTTTTTTGGGATATTTGATCCACAGTAAAGTGAGAAATTCAAGAAGTGATGGTTAAGAAGTGCACTGCAGTGTAGAAACCTGAGGCAGAAATTCAGATAGGACTGAAATGGAATGACTTCAAGATGCTTTCACATTCATCTCCAAAGATTTAAGGATGAGTGGGAAGAAGGAAATTGAATAGTACCTGTTTTTCTAGAAAGGCTGAAATCTGAGAAACTCCTACATGAAGACTGAGGAGTTTCTAAGTGGATTTTGGACATTATTAATTTTGCAGAGGTCAGGGAGTCCCTTCTTTTTTGAATTAAGATTGCATTTGAAGAGAAATCTGCAGTGGCAGCTGATCTGGCAATTACCTTCCTGATTACCTATCAGAATATCTAAATGATGCATCTCTATCTGCCATGATTGCTCCAAAGAGTAGAACAAGCTTATTTCAAGGTGAGAAAATCTGATCCTTTCCTGATCAGAGATGTAAAGAGGGAGAAAGATTTGAAATGGAATGAAAAACATGAAACATGAAATTGGTTAGGGAAATATGCTTGAAGACAGCCCCAAGGGACTGAGAATGAGCTCCTTTGAATAAATCATCAGCACTATAAAGCCTGCTTCCTTTAGCAAAATGACTTTTAGGATGAGTTGTAAAATGAAAAGATTGAGTGATATTGGGGTGTAACCTACCCTAACTATCATTTAGCTAAAGTCAATATCTTGAATATCACCTTATACAAGTATTTCTAAAAGTTTTTAATCACTTCCATGCTTGATGGAAAAGAGCAGAATGGTGATCTCTGTACAGAGAGCTGCTGTCAGAAATGGTAGCTAGAAGGCTGCATTAACACAAACCACTGTTCCTTGATGACCATCTATTCTTCCTTCCCCTCAGGACTGTGGAAAAGGTACTTTAGATTCATAGATGTGGCAGCTAAAGGAGCAATTACCATCATCTACTCCAACTTCATGCCTCCCACAGGCCAAAGAACATCACCCAGGAGTTCTTACTTTGTGCTCATAATTGTAGAGCTATAATGTCTTTTAGAACGCTATCTACTTTTGATTTAAAGACTTCAAATTATCATGAGTCATCCAAAGAAACTAAATTAAAAGTTGGACTTTATAATGTCCTTTAATATATTTTTCATTCAGTCCATTTGTGGGCAAGAGTGCTATTAGCTTGAGGTACAACTGTAGCCAGTTAGAGTAGTGACAGAGGATTTATGTTCAAAGAAGTTACTCAAAACATTTGACAATTTCATGCGCACTCAGTGTAAGAATGCCCTCTGGTAGTACATGAGCACATCTATTTCAATCAGAAAAAAAATTTTTGGCTGAACTATGACTGACATTTTTTGGAAAATTGGTTCTATACATCTTGCTTACCTGTTTTAACTATGGATATGAACCGGGAAGATATTGTTCTATTCCTCTTAGAATATACAGAAATTTATTCTGGAAATACTTCTGGTAGCTGTTGAGAGCTCTGCCTCTGATTTCCTCTGGAAACATTACAAATGCTTGCATTAATTTTCCTGTCTGTTGGAGAGGTATCATGAGATTAACCATGGAGAGATAAGAATATACTTCTTTTCCAGTGACTGCTAAATAATCCGCTATTTTAATTAGAAATATTGGCAATGTAATAACACTATGTATCACTTTCAATGTGGAAACTTCCTATTCACTTGTGTTCACTAATATGTACTCTATTAAAACACTGGATTAACTAAATAAATCTAAATGTTCATTTTTAAAGTTGAACAGCCATTAAAGAACAGCGTATAACCACAACTTGTTTCATTATATATTCAGCATTAAAATCTGTCTAGACTTCGAAAAACTCCATAACCGATTTCCTGCTGAAACCTCGTAAACACTTTTTGTCTGTCAGAAAGTTTTGATCACCTAGAAAAACAATGACACCAGTGCCATTAACATCAGTTCGCTCTTGACAAGAAGCTTTTATTAAGCACATCTTATTTAAAAAGCAGCTTCATTGATCACAGTCATCAGGGGAAAAAAAAGCTGCATCATCAGAATGTAATTTTCAGTTATTAAGAATAAGCTCTACTGCAAAGAATACCCATTATAACTTTACTTCTTATTTAAGATGAAACCTGTTTTTACTTCTTTTCAATGATAAATAGTATACTCCTCCGTGGACATTTATATTTAAATCTCTTAAAGTGATTTTTGAACTTTATCTCCCTTTTTTGCCAGTAATCTCGAGAGTCAACACTTTCGTAATCCTGGTACTGAGAAAATTCATAAGAAGCTCAAAAAGTAGTGCTTGATCTGTAAGTGCATTAGTGTGTGCACAAATGCATGCTTGTACGCAGGGAGCCTCTTCAAACCATCTCTTTCCAGCACAGCCCCAGCAGCTCGCCAAATCATGCAACAGAAAGGAAAAAATGCCATACCAAGCACAATGAGTTCAAGCTGCAAGAGTTTAAAGACTTATATATACTTAAAATTAAGCGCAAGCCAAAGCGTTTTGCTTGAAAAAGCCCTTTAATAAAAGAAAAAGTAAATAGGAATAATATTTTTAGGTCCTGATCTGAAGTCTGTTGACGTTAATGGAAGGATTCATGCTAATTTTAGCAGGCCTTACAGTAGGCCCATGCTTTTTATCTTGAAATCTCCGAGTAACATGTCTAAATAGATCTTTAAGACTGCCAATTGAGGATGATAATCAAAAGAATAAGCCCGATGATGCTTCAGAAATGGCAGACAGGTAAACCGAAGTGATCCGTACATCCCTGGGAGAGTTTTCAGATTTCTGCTTGCCATAAACCTCTCGCAGCAGAACTGCAACAGCCCTGGGATCACATGAGGCATCCAGATTTTAGACCTCATAAAGGAAAAATCATAGTCTGAAGGCTGGATGCATGTCGTAGGTGGCCCTGGTGCATAATGCTCCCTCCCACGCTCCCATGAGAGCTCAGGTAATAAAAAATGCTCTCGGCTGCCAGACATTAACCATGTGCTTCACCCGCTGTGAGTCATCCACTGTAATCTCCAATGTGAAAGATGTACTTCAAATGTTAGGCTATTGATTCTCTCCCTCCCTCCCGAGAGAGACTCTCAACTCACTGATATTCATAAATAATAAAGGAACTCCAGATATGCTGCAGTCAAAAGTGGATACCTTACAGATGAAAGTGAAAAGATAAAACACATGGGGAAAAAAACCCCAACCCAATCTCTTTATTTAAATATTTGCAATGTGCTTTATTTTGTCAGGTTCTCAGGAAAGAGGATGATTTGCATTTATCGCTATGCTGAGGTCCTCTCTTGGGTTACATAAGTAGATGTCCATCTCAAGAATACATTGCAATAGGCACAACTACTCCTTAGATCAGAGGTTGTGAGATGAAAACCTGGCATCCATATGTCTAGCTTACCAGACACTGACAGAGTAATATGATTGTTTTGCATTTTTTAAACTAATAAATCATTTAACACACATCTTATGAACTTAATCAGTTCTGCACACATCTGATTGTGTGAATTTGTGGTATCATCCTGTTTATGCTGAAGCAAACATTTGTTAGACATTCCATGTACCAGACTGAGAGGCCTAACTGCTGTATCATCATTTGCTCCTTGCTGACAAGAATTACATTTTAGCCATTAAATTAATGGTATATATCTCAAAAGCCAATATGAGATTGCCAGCCCGGATTTTACCATATTTTTCTTCCAGATACAGAGAAACAGACAAAATAGAGTTTGAGCAAGATTCTTATTCCAAGAAGGTTTTGCACCAGCTCAGTTCCATTCTGTTTAACAGTGGTAATCCTCATGTGGCCCTTTGTGAATGCCAGAATCAGGCCATTTGTTTAAAAGCATTGCTTTGTAATTAGGTAGTCACACATGTAGCTAAAAACAAGACCATAATACCCTATGCTGAAACGTATAATTGAAGCTAGGACTGGGTCTTGCATTCAAAAGCTACCTTTTGTCTTTTATACAAGTATTTTTAGGCTTTTTTGGTATGCAAATATACAGATGTGCCTATACTGTTGTACTTTGCCGAATGTGTTATGTCAGATTAAACAAGTGCTGAATCTTTTTAATTACAAGGCTTAGAAGAAAATTGTAAAGCATGTTGCCACACAGTTAATATGTAGGTTTAAAGGTTATATTTGCACTGATGGGAGGAACTGGCTAGGTTATCAAGATCCATAATTTATTTTGAGGCAAGAAGGCTGATGCAAACCCTGAACTGACCTGTCAGTTTGTGAGAGTGAGAGAAGCACCACAGTGCTCAGCACCCAAATTCCTCCAGACACCCGGGCTCCAGCCTCCCTCCCAAGGCTGCAAACCCAAAGGTACTTGAAAGACAAACTTGGGAAAAATTTGCTTTTACCTTGGCCTGTAATCATTTGCTTAGTGATAAAAGCATTGGGATTTCCACTCGATGTTATTTGCATATAGAAATGCTTACAAAAATCATCTGAATTGACAGATAATGGAGGTTTCAGGAAAGAACATAATTCAATGAAAGAATTACTTATAAGAGATTTATTTATTTTTTGCCTTTTGTACTTATTTCTTTTAGAATATCAATGAAGTTTCTAGATGTTTTGTTTCCTTTTCCTCGAGAAACCAGTGAACAGGTAATTGCAGTCTCAGTTTTATGAATTCAAAATATTTCTAGTGGCTTCATAGAGGCTTCAGATCAATTTTTGATATTTTGTAAGCATAGAATTCCATGAGTTTCAGTGGAAATTACACATGAGAAGAAGTGAAAATTAGATCAGGATGTGGCCTTGGCCTGTTTAAAGAAGGTGCTTCTTAAGAGAATTTCTTTTAAGAGACAGCTTCAGAGAAACACCAAACCCCACTCAGTTCTAACCTTTTGTTTCCAAAGTCTGCTGAGGTGATTCTCCTGTTTCTCCCAGGGTCTGCTTCCATCGATATCCTCCCTTTTATTCTGTATTTTCTGCATCATTTTATCTGCTTTGCCACATAAGATCTCTTACTGCTCTTAGTTCATTCCTTTTTGACACGTACTAGCTGAAAGTAGCCTTCCTCTTTCTTTCCACCTCATTGACTCTCTAACCCATTTCTAAACATATCCTTGCCTTCTCCCCTGTCTACAGTTCTTATTTCTTTTCATCTCACTAGTATTAATGTCTTTAACTCCACCAATTTACTCTTTATAGCCACTCCATAGAGCACTCCAGGACACAGCTATATAAAAATAAATAATATAATAAATATAGGCATGCCTTCCACTGCTTGGACGTGAAACACTTTGAAGCCAGCTGGAGCTGTCCCTAAATGATGATTTTGGGCCCACACACACAAACAAATCCTCCTGCTTTTACTCAGTCTCTATGGGACAAGGTTATTTTGCATTGTAGCTATGGCTCCCTTTCTGTGAGCATTCTGGTACTTGTAAAATCAGCCACTGAACATGAATGCATACAAGGTCTTGGCTAATTTTAGTAAATTGCTTTTCTTACTGGCTATCGTTTCATGCTGAGGTTTCTTTAACATGAAGTTTTGAATCCAGCTTTTCTATTTTCAATTTAAATTAGATATTTGGTCATAATACTGTTTCTGGGAAATGTGCCTCTGTGTTAAAGTTTAATGACTTTAGGCTGGGGAAGAGTGGGATGAGTTGACTGGAGTTCTAATGAGCATTTCCTCAGCAATGTAAGTGCCAAAAAGCAAATCCAAGGTCATAAAGAATACTGGTTCCCCTCTGCTTGAGGTAATATGAAAATGTGTTCGTTATCAAAATGTATTTGCAGATGGAATTGTTTTGGAGTAAGAGGAATCAGAGGGGAAAATATTATGAAACCATGTGCACCCTATTCTCTTTTATAACATGGTTCTTTTAAATCAAAGATGTTGGGAACTTATGTGGGCATGGGCTTTCAAAAGATCTCTTTATGTCACTGAAAGGTTGCCAACTGTTCTGTTAGGCTGGGAAAGGAGAGGCACTGTGACACCTCTTCCAGATAAAACGTGTTTAATCGATCTGGGCCACTGACTGTGTTCTGATCTTCCCGGGGTGCGAGACTTAGCTCAAAACATACACACATTAAAGAGCTGCTAGTTTATGGTGGTTGCTATCTGCTGCCACAAAAATGAAATATCTTTGGTTTAGATTACTTGCAGTCAAATCATGTAGCAGTCTGGCTGACTGGCAAATATTTTTCCACACCCGTTACACACCTACAGCAAGAGAAATAGTGAAGGTGCCAAGGTGAGTAGTGAAGATCTTTTTAAGTGACACAGAAGTTACACATTCACAGTTATTATCAGCTCCTTTTCCTCAAGGAGAAGGCTGAGTCTTTCACTTAGGGATTAAACAAGGCTTTATTTAAAACCAGTGAAAAGTAAATATCCAACCCCTGCTTTACTATTTCCAGGGGATTTGAGCAGCAAACTGTAAATGACACTAAATGACATCTTAAGGGGGCAGAACAGTTATTAAATACATGCTTTGGAAGGAAAGTTTCTTCTGTTTCAGTGAAAAATTTGAAGGAGTCTATTTACTCAATCAAATGGCATTATTAGTAAAACAGCCAAGGGAAATTAAATATGAGTCCTTTTAAAAAATTACTCTTCATGGAAACTCACATTAGAAATGGGCTTACTCCGTGTTCAGTGAAGGAGTACTTTTTGTCAGCTGAGAAGCGCTTGTTTATGGCAGCAATAAACTGCCATCCCAGACTGCTTACCAAAAGGGACAAAAATCAGCTCCAGGAAGGACAATAAGAGGAACTAATTTACACTCTTCCCCTAAGCTCAAAGTAGCAAGGAAGGAGCTGGGGCTGAGTCACAGCTCCTTTTCTGTGCTGTGGAGGTAGCTCAGCCCCCAGCAGGTGCAGGGCTCTGCTCTGATGGCTGTCTCCAGAAGCAGCATCCTGCCTGCTCCTCAGGAGCTGCTGCCCCGCAGGACTCTAAATAAAGAGAAATATTGTCGAAACAATGTAATAAGTGAGCTTGTCAGCTTAATCAGCGTAATTTGGAAGATTCCTTTAGTGTTTTTTTTAAGTGCTGGTCATTTAAATTAGAGCTGTAAGATAAGATTTTATAAGAAAGAGTGTGCAAACAATGATGCCTTGATTGGATATGCTGCAGAATCTACATAAGGGCACATGGGGCTCTTTTTCTGCTCTTACCATACATACAAGATATGGTAATTTATAAATAAAGCCTTATTATGGTTTGAAAGCCCAGGAAAGAGATTAGCCATCAAGAAATTAAGCAATTTTACTTTCTGAAGCCTGTAATTTGGGGGTGAACAGAAGATTCTTTTTAGAAGGATTAAAAGAGTAACAAAAAGAGATGTCTCAAAGCATCTCCTAGATATTGCTCTCTATGGTAGCTTTAGCTGTCAATGCTAGTATTTGCTTGGAAGCAAATTATAGTAATATTAATTAAGTCAAACTTCAAAGTACCACAACCATTTTAGTGCTGTGGTGAATATAAGAATTTTAATGGAGGGACTGAGCATTTCTTAAATAGAATAAAATATGAAAGGGCCTGGAGGCTTCACACATAGCTGCAGTGCTTAGCTACATTTCCTGCTGTTTCCTCCTAGTCCTCGTCGCCACCACTCTCCTCTCTTCAGTCACTTCACTAAAGGTCATATTACCCAAGTGCACACAGGCTTTATGAGCTAAGGTGAAGAAAAACAAGATGTTTTTCTGTATAAATGCTTTCCTGGGGGAGAAAGAGCATCGTTTGGCACAATACAGCTCGAGAAGGTGGGTGTCTTCGTTTTTTAGTTCCTGTTTACATGAACAACACAGTAAGGAGACAATGCAAAAGGGAGCACTAAGGTATGTGAAAAGAGGAGGATAACAATTAAAAACACAATTTGGGATAAGCCCACGCTTATCTTTTAGTTGCAACTGTTCATTGAATATATTAGAAAGATACAAGTTAAAGAGTGTCTATTTCGTCAGGAAATTTTACTCAGCCTCCTTCCTAATGAATTCATGTGGGCTTTTTATTGTTATTCTGAGTCTCGGTTCAGATGGAGAGACAAGGTTCATTTTTATTTAATCGTAGAACTTCCTTATCTGTTAAAAAAAAATCAAAAAAGAGGTTTGAATGTAGCTGTTCAGATTCACTGCTGTTCTCCTGGGTTTTGGGAGGCAACTAATGCTTACACAATGTCTGTAGTGCTTACAACAATCTTAATAATTTTATATTCTTCTGTTTTTCATATACACAGCCCTCACTAATGTATTTTGCTACTGCCTTCTAGATATCACAATTAAAAGCTGAATTACCATTGCTAATTCTGTAGGATTGATGTAATAGAGGAGGATGTGGATATATTCTCTGATGTTGATACATCTGCCAATCACTTTAGCTATCATCTCCAGCCCATCAAGCTCTTAAAACAACAGGGAAACAGGGATTTAAAATGGTTACCTCCCAAATATCCCATCTGGTCAGGTTTAGAATTTGATTTGTACCACATAACTCCATTTTAAATCTCTGTTGCATTTTTTTCCTAGGTATTAACAACTTCAAATACAAGATTGTCAAAGCAATAAAGCAACTTTCTGGTTTTAATAATTTACGCTGAAATAAATTTCTGTAGCACCTGGATAGGATATTTGTCTGGAAAGGGGCTTCCACAGACAGAATTTACAGTCCCTTTGCTTCAAGCTGGCACTTGAAGCAAAAAAAAAAAAAAAAGGCAGTGAGGTTGAAGAGGTATCAAACAATTGAAATTATGGAAATGTAATTTTCCTAGTAACTTTTAATATCAGAAGATAGCATTTGGCAGAAAAAAAAACCCCGAATTAAAAGAAAAAACCCCAAACAACCTCTCAATCAATAAATTAAAATCCTATGGCCTTAAATTTGAACACTAATAACACAATTAGAAATATGAAAACAATCTGTAATTCTTTTCCAAAAAAAAAACCCAATGAATTTATTCTGCCATTAATAGCTGATTAGTTGTTCTTGTCCTTTTCAACACTTTGTAGAGAGACCATCAAGTCAGGGTTGGGGTAGGAAAAAATGGAGAAAAACAGCTGGGAAAAAATCCTAGACCACAACATGAAGATTTTTTCCTTTAATATTGCAATAATTAAATAACCACAATTTTCGGTTGACTGACAGTGTAAATGAGACCAAAAGCTTCACACACAATTTGGGTAGGAAGTGATCTCTGGTGGTCATGTGGCCTGACCACTCGAAATGAAGGACCCTGAAGTTTGATTCATGTTGAAATGACATGTGGCTGTTAATGACCCGGAGCCGGTGACACCTGATGCTCGCCTGGGATGGGGATGCAGGGCCTCTCTAGGAGATGCATTTCCCTGCTGCATGGGAGCTTCCCCTGTGCAGCCTGGGGCTGCTCCCTGCTGCCCTCCGTGTGTCTCTGGCTCCAACTCCCCTGCCATCACTGCTCAGGCAGATGGAGTCAGATGACTTCGAACTGAACGACTGCAGACTGCCCAGTGCCTGCTGCCTTCCCCAGGACACGCACTGGCCCTTGTTGGACCCGTCCCATTTTGTCACCAATTCCTCGGGCAGGGAAGCCCCAACCAAGGCACTGCTTGAGATGCAGGCTCCCAAGTGCTGAATAGAGGAGAATAAGCCCTTGCTTCACTCCCCTCGCTGCATTCTTGTAAATGAGCCAGAATGCAGTTAACCTTCATGCCACAGAGGCATGCTGCTGATAATGTCAGGATTAGATTGGAGGATAAGCAGTAAAATGAAAATTTAATTTTAACATTATCCACAATATTGTTAGGATCTGGAATTTAGGCCAGCTCACTACCCAAGGACAAGTTTTCAGGCTGGTGATGTACATGCAAGGAAAATATTAGTATTGTCTGTTCAATGTAGGAGTGGCAACAAAGAAGATTCAAATTTTGTAATTCTAGACCATCTTCCTACAATAATAGGAACTACAATGACTCTTCTAGACCCAGAGGGCTAATCCTGACCGATTCGGAACATCCTGTGGGATATTGAGCTCCCTCTACTCCCACAGACTGAAAATCTTACAGAATGAACACATTGGAAGACCTGCCTTTGATCACCAAATTTGAGTTTTTAGTCCCAGAAGGAATAATTTCCCTTTCCCATTTTGTCTTCTTTGAGCTTCTTGTGGGGCTCTTTCCTTCCAATTCCTTGTTTGGGAAGACAAGATATTTAGAAATACTTCTGATTGCTTCTAGAATTCAAGATAAAAGATGTGGTTTGGAGAGGATTTTGTTGGGGTTTTTTTGCAAGCAAGAGAAGAAATTCAAACTAATTTTAACAGCTGCTTTCTTTCTATCTGCTTACAATATGTTCATCTGTTACACAGGCTTTAATCACAAACGTGCCAAGTGTGTAGTGGAATAGTTAGATGAAGCACACACTGGGGAATGGCAGAATCAATGTGCTTAATCTGCTCTTAATCCTCTCTTGTGCATAGGAGACCTGCATGTGCTGCTATTCCATACACAGACACAGGGGCTGATGTGATTTATGCAGGCCTGGTCATGCAGCCAAGCCTTCATTCAAAGAGACTCAGAAGCCATCAGAAGGGAAGGGGGAGAGGCAAAAGAGAAATTGTGGTAATTATTTTTACTGTCTGAAATTCAAGAGAGGCATCTATTAGCAGCATAATATATGGAGCAGTCAAGAAAGAAAAAAGATGTCAGCATTTTTATGTTTCTGCTAAAAATGTGCCTGGGACTTTCTCGTCTGCAACAGCCATAGACTTAAATCAATGCCTGCAGAGTTTAGGATCCGTTTGGAGCGGCAGCCAGAGGCAGGTGACCAAATGCACCCGACCTCAAACTCTTTCTAGGTGCTGCTCCACCTCTCCAAAGCAGCTGCCCCTCTTTCGCCAGGCACACAGAACAGTGTCCTACTGCTCCCCTATTCTGATGACCCCCCATGAGCCTTTCCCCTGCTGACAGAGTGCAGGTGCAGGACAGGATGGACAGTGCACATCCCAGGTCAGCGTGGAACTGAGAACTCAGGGATTTCCTTTCAACAAGGCAGGTATTTTATTTGAACTCACAGATCTGTGACTGCTTTTTCATTCCAGTGCCAACTCAGAAAAAGCAGTTCTTAAGCCATAAATGTTAAAAAACCTTGTAAAAAAGCCCCACATATTCAGGAAAATGTGTACCAAATGTTGAACACATACGTACCTACCTCTCCAAACTGGGTGACCCAGACACATCCTCAAGAGCTCAGTTGAATTAACAGCATAAAGTTCTGTTCTAAATATGACTCTCCTTAACTGGTACTTCTTTGCCTGGTATATCTGCCCTTCTTGCAACTCTCCATGATATGCAGCAAAGCAGATTGTTGGGGAAGATGAAACAGGGAAGCCTTATTGCCTTGCAAAAGATGCTGAGAACATGGAAACTATAGGTGAAATTGAAATGAAGGCATACTTTGAGATACCAGGCCTCAGTTACTGAACAACTGGAAAACAATGGTGTGGCTGGCTGAAGATAATCCCCTTTGATTGAACAATACCTTCTGCTAGCAGACAGGTCCAAGGGCCGGGGCAGACCCTGCTAGCTTGGCAGAAAAGATCCAAAGAGTGGTTTTTAGGGTTTAAAATGTAACACAGTATGGTAATGCAATGATTCTTATGGGCTGTATTTAAATGCTACAGGATTTGTATCTCGTACTAGATTGGTTGATGAAAATCAGAATATTCAGCACAGAAGAAGATTTATTGTATTGTAAAGGAGAACCTCGCTCTCTTAGACCTCTCTTACATCTCGTAGCCCTCTTACATCTCTTACATCACTTAGCTCTCAGCTCTCTTAGATCTCTTACTCTCTCGTGCTTCCTGCTTTTCTGGCCTGCTTCTAGCTGCAGCTGGCAGCTCCAAGCAGGTCCTCTATACTTAAGCCTTTAGCAGTAAACCTCATGCTCTAGAACCAGACTTCAGAGATGTCTCGTCACCATCCGTCCCGACCGTCCACACCGAGACAGCTCTCACAGCAGATTATGTCAGGAGCAGGCAGTGCAGTGAGGACATCCAAATGGATATGAATTTCCTCCACTCAAATGCAGGCTGGACTAGAGAATAGGACAGGTTCCCTTCCTCTTATTTTTCATTCTTATCCTCACAATTCTCACTGTTTTCCCTCTGTTACCTTCACAGAAAATAGTTATGGCCATAGTGATCATTTGTGATCCACTGTGGCCCAGATTTCAGGAAAACTTCTGATTTGAGGCTGAAGGATAGTAAAGCAACTGAATGGGTTTTAAAAAGGTGTAAAGTTGAACTGACCCCGTCAATCTCTCTGAAGAATAGGAATACTGTTATCTCGGATCTAACTCAATTCCCATTAGAAAAGGGATGACTTGGAGCAGTGATTTAAAATAATGGCACCATTTAGTGTTATTGAGATAGGGGAGAGTAAACACAGCAACAGAAAACCAGAAGAATTTTAAAATGTCATGGTCTACAAAAGAATGGACATGTTATAGCTTTGTCATGATCATGAGAGACAGTAGATTGTGTCCTTTGCATAACAGTTTCAGATTTCATTGCCCAAGAAAATTGTAAAAAACAGGCCTACAAGGACCAATTGCAGTTCTATCAAATCATTATAAGGCTTTGCAATACACTATTACAAAATCAGTAGTCGTGCAAGAAACAGTCATAAAATAGCCAGACTGCATCCTCATAACATTTCTATCTGTGTCAGTATTCATTTGGGAAGTCTTTAATCTGTTTATCTATATGTGCAGAAGAAATATGAAATACTAGTGTTTCATATTTAAATTAACTGCTGCGCCTGTGATATATTGTTCCTCAGACATTGTGCTTGCTTTTAAATACAAGAAGACAAGAAGCCAATGATGGCAAATTCTACTTGGAAAGAGAAGGGTCCTTTGTATCAGAATATTGCAGTGAGCATCTGACACCAAATACTGTATTTCTGCTGATGCCTGAGTTTTAAGAAAAGGAACAAACTCTGTTCATTAGACAAGAGCAACAATTTGAAAATGGGTGCCCAATGAGGCTTGTTTTGCAGAAAAGACAAATTCTTCTGCTCATCCTCGGAGATTCATAACCCTTCTACCAGTTTAAACCAGAAGGGTGCAATTGATTAATCACTTCTGAATATCTTAGCGTTTATTTTTAGTCAGTGCAAGAAGAACCCCTGATTGTGACAAAATCCCATAGCACAGCCTCCCTTTCAGAGTAAATTATGGACAAGGTTATAAACCAGCAAAAATAGAGGTCCATAATGGAGATTATGACAGAATTTTAATTATACAGGGCATGAAGAACAATGCTGAAATAAAATTAGTGGGGGGAAAAAAGTGTCATTTAGTCTATAATGTGCCTGAAGATTTCACTATGGATGAACCACTGTGCTTGGTTATAGTTGTTCAGAAATTAGTTGTCTTAGAGCCTTTAATGCTGAGAGTGCTTGGTGCCTTAAATTCATACATGAATTTTAATTAGTCAAGATTTTGTGTGCTTCTGTGAGAGAGGTAAAGGTAGTGAATGCTGCCAATTCACAGCTATGCAGTTTATTTTGGTAAGTCTGAGGCAGTCAAAGCTTAGAATGGACACTGCATTCGGACACTGCAGTTAAATTAATTAATTCTCTGTAATCCCCACCCTTGGTCAAAGCAATATTAAGACATTCACTTTGGACACGTGTTACATTAAGAAAGTTCTGACGTAGTATTAGAAGAAGAGTTCTTTCTACATGGGTGAGATCTTAGCTTTTCCTCTGTGAAAAGAAAGAGAAGGGCCCAACAGAAATTGTTAGGGTTGTACATAAAACTCGCAGATCACATGAAATACCTGGAAATTTTTGGTCTCTGACATTAGCTTTAAAGACAAGAGATAAGTGCCAGCTGGTCTACATTGACTGTTTTGATTCTGTTGCTCTGCAGGCTCCGAGGTGTTCAATTCCCTCCGTTATGAAATTGAAAAATTCGGTAAATAATGTTTACCATTAGTCAGAGGTGCGTAATTTCCACTGACACATGCATTTCCTCTGTATGTGTACGTGTGATTGCAGGGTAATGAAGAGCCATATTTTAGCACTTAGTCACACACAACTATAAAACTCCTCTCAAGTTTAATCACTCTCTTTTCAACATTGTCTTAGTGCAGAACAAAATATTGCTCACTGTGAATTTAGTGTGGTAAAAGGGGTAAAAAAAAAAAAAGTGGGGTAAAACCAAAGCCTCAGCTGTATGGTTTCTGTCTGCTTTCTTAAAAAGTGGCTTTTCTGACAACAGAGAATGACAGTTACAAGGTGGTACCACTAATTCATTGCTTCTCTTAAGCCAGAGACTAAGCCTGTATTTGAACCAGGTGGAGGCCACATGGTCAGAGCCGCAGGCTTCCAAAGTGAAAAATCCACAAGTTCTTTATTAGGCACTTACGGGGAGAACAGAGAGATGAAGTGACCTACTTCTATGGAAGGTTCTAACCCTACCAGTAATTTTATTGCTTGGTAACACTGCAAGGGTCTTAGTGTGTCTGCAAGAGGAGGTTTTAGTAAAGCGTCTTTGCAGGCATTTGAGGAGGAATCATTTTCTGGAGATATTGTTTACCAACAGCTCCTTCTTCAGATACTTATGAGCTTTTCTTTATTTCCTTTGAACCAAATAATTTGTTTTTGCTTGCAAGTAAAGAGCCATTCTCCTAAAAAAAAATAATTTCTATGTGTCTTTTCAAATGATCTTCAAAGCATCAAGCACAGTCATGGATGCCTGAAGACAGAATAGTATCTTCATAAAAATGCAAATTATTCCAATCATAATAGCAATCAGAGTCACAGAGAGCAAGGGATTTCTCAATTATAGCTCTTGTGTGGCACTCAGTATTCCCACTGAGACACAGCAGAGGAAAATACAACAGTTTAAATAATACTGATGGCCATTACCTTTATAATTCCTAATGGCATGAATATTATTTAAAGACTTTGAAATAAATACACATCATAGAAAAATAGCATAAATGATAACTTTTAATTAGAGATCATATAAATACACTTTGATATATTTTACACCAAAATTTTACAAACACAGATGTTGAAAGTTATCACAATCACTGTATGACAACTAGGTTCCAACCCTGATTGCTCATGCAGTTAGGTAAATAAAGTTCACAATTGTTGATGGCGTACAAAATAAAAGGTCAAATATCACTCAGTTCTTGCTCTTTGGACAAGCAGTCTAGAACTGCTATAATTAAAGATAATAAAAATCAATTACCTCACTACAAACACCTTGTATCAAGTGTGGATCTTGTTTGTGCATACGCTAGTGTTGCGGTGACCCAGCCCGCCTTCTGCATCTGGATTAATAATTGGGTAGATTTCTCAGGGAGACAAGATGGCTCCGATGAGGAAAATGGCGCTGAAGGTGAGGCAGAGGTCGCTGTCTAGGCCGCAACCCCCCAGTTGTCATTCTTTGAGAAGTCCCCGCCTAAAACCCTCCCATTTCATGTTTATTATAATTTGTTCTGGAAAGTTCTGTCTTGTTATTCCCCCATTGGTCCATTTCGATCCCTTGTTTCCCCATTGGTTCTGTATCCTCCCTTGTCATCCCTAATTGGTTGTACCCTGTCTCCGCCCTTACCCTGAGACCCTATAAAAGTCCATGCCTCCCTGAGCTCGGGGCCAGACCATCGCCGTCGGCTCTCGCTGCTCCTCCCTTCGAGACCCTTTGTTCTCCCATCCAGGAAATAAAGGCCTTGGAATTGCGGACACGAGAGTCGCCTCTCTCACTTCTTGCTCACGCCGCGCTCGCGCCAACACCAGGTTGAAGCCTGCCCAAAGAGCTGCCTGCGAAAGGCTCTTTTAAGAGCCACACACCGAGGACAGAGTTCAGACGAGTCCACCCGGAGGACTGCTGGAGCTCCCAAGGGAGCACAAACGGCTCTTCTCAGAGCCCAGAGCTGATTCCTCCGCGAGGTGCTGACCGCTGTGTATGTCCTTCGCCGGCCCGCCGGGCTCGTTAAGGCCGTGACGAAGCGACACCCTAGTCCCACACACATTCTGGCAGTTCTACTCCATCTATCACTGCATTTTCCTGGGCAAAACCAAAATATACTGGTTGAGCAAATATGTTGTAAGGTTCTTTGGATGCTGTTTGCAGAGACTAAACTCTTCAGAATCTGTCTGGTAACAATTCTTTTGTTCACTTACAGACTTTGGGAAATTTTTAATATTGGAAGACAAATAAAGTGTTAGCATGGTCTCCTCATACTTTGAGGTGCACAAGAGCAGTTATTAAGGTCAACAGGTCAACAGAACTGACATAGCCACTAGAAAGGTTCAGCTGTAACTACAGGGAGCAGAATTCGGTTTTCTAAAGCACTGCATGTCTCAGAGAGATTTCTCTCTGTATTTTGAAGATAGGTCTTTATATCCAAAGGACAGCCATGCTACTTTGGCATCACTTCAGAATCGGTTGTCGTGCAGCAGCAGGAGGAAATACTGACTGTACATTAAACAGNAACTGCTATAATTAAAGATAATAAAAATCAATTACCTCACTACAAACACCTTGTATCAAGTGTGGATCTTGTTTGTGCATACGCTAGTGTTGCGGTGACCCAGCCCGCCTTCTGCATCTGGATTAATAATTGGGTAGATTTCTCAGGGAGACAAGATGGCTCCGATGAGGAAAATGGCGCTGAAGGTGAGGCAGAGGTCGCTGTCTAGGCCGCAACCCCCCAGTTGTCATTCTTTGAGAAGTCCCCGCCTAAAACCCTCCCATTTCATGTTTATTATAATTTGTTCTGGAAAGTTCTGTCTTGTTATTCCCCCATTGGTCCATTTCGATCCCTTGTTTCCCCATTGGTTCTGTATCCTCCCTTGTCATCCCTAATTGGTTGTACCCTGTCTCCGCCCTTACCCTGAGACCCTATAAAAGTCCATGCCTCCCTGAGCTCGGGGCCAGACCATCGCCGTCGGCTCTCGCTGCTCCTCCCTTCGAGACCCTTTGTTCTCCCATCCAGGAAATAAAGGCCTTGGAATTGCGGACACGAGAGTCGCCTCTCTCACTTCTTGCTCACGCCGCGCTTGCGCCAACACCAGGTTGAAGCCTGCCCAAAGAGCTGCCTGCGAAAGGCTCTTTTAAGAGCCACACACCGAGGACAGAGTTCAGACGAGTCCACCCGGAGGACTGCTGGAGCTCCCAAGGGAGCACAAACGGCTCTTCTCAGAGCCCAGAGCTGATTCCTCCGCGAGGTGCTGACCGCTGTGTATGTCCTTCGCCGGCCCGCCGGGCTCGTTAAGGCCGTGACGAAGCGACACCCTAGTCCCACACACATTCTGGCAGTTCTACTCCATCTATCACTGCATTTTCCTGGGCAAAACCAAAATATACTGGTTGAGCAAATATGTTGTAAGGTTCTTTGGATGCTGTTTGCAGAGACTAAACTCTTCAGAATCTGTCTGGTAACAATTCTTTTGTTCACTTACAGACTTTGGGAAATTTTTAATATTGGAAGACAAATAAAGTGTTAGCATGGTCTCCTCATACTTTGAGGTGCACAAGAGCAGTTATTAAGGTCAACAGGTCAACAGAACTGACATAGCCACTAGAAAGGTTCAGCTGTAACTACAGGGAGCAGAATTCGGTTTTCTAAAGCACTGCATGTCTCAGAGAGATTTCTCTCTGTATTTTGAAGATAGGTCTTTATATCCAAAGGACAGCCATGCTACTTTGGCATCACTTCAGAATCGGTTGTCGTGCAGCAGCAGGAGGAAATACTGACTGTACATTAAACAGATTATCATCATTATTATTGTTGTTATTATTATTATTATTAAAAGTACTATGATACCTGCTTACATTTTAATACACCATCATGCAAAGTTCTTTCCTTCACACAACCAGGGCACTGCAGCCTTCCCCCAGTATGCCTCACTCTGGTCTCGAAGACTGGATGTGCCACAAAATCCCATGAGCTGCCAAGAAAGCAGCAAGGTGCCTGTGTACCTGTGCTCTGGCTGCCAGAGGAGACCATGGCAAACCCCAGGAGAACAGGTATTTCCTGGAAAACCACCTGGCTTGCCTTTGTCCTTTCTCCCTACCCGCACGACCCTGCTTTTTCAGTGCTGGTGAACTGCTGCGGGGCATCCTTTGCTACCAGGCACATCAGCACCGATGGAGCCCAGGAATTTCGTGTTGCTGCCAGGTCGTTGTGGGTAGCTGGGACCTGGAATCCACCTGATTCCACGGCGAGTTCAGTGCCTGCTCTGGTGGCTGTTTGCTTGATACAGGAATGTATTAGAATACTTTTGCACTTAGTGTCTTAAAAGCACTGTGCTGGTTTTCAAAGGAACAAAATCTATCTATTGGAGGGAAAACAGCACTCCTAGAAAATATAGTTACAGTTTAGTCTGCCAGAAGAACAGCTAATATTCAGCATCTAAATGTTAATATTAATTGTTGTTAAAATTGCAGTAAATAAATTTCAGGATTTCAATGCACCTTTCATGAAAGCTTTGGGAATTGCTGTAACGGCTTTTTTCCTAATTTCAGAATATTGTGTGTCTCACAGATGGCCCATACCTTCCATTTGCAGGGCAGCAGGAAAAGGGAAAGCGAGAAAATATGGTCTTGTTAAAAAGGAATATCTTTACCTATCTTTACCTTTCAGAGAAAACAAAAAATCATTGCCTATATTTTGGAAGACATAATGTGGAACAGGGAAAAGAAATTAACTCTGTACAGTGTCTCTAAATACTTATTCCATTCTTTTTTTCTTGGCCTGTTTATTTTTTATTTATTTACTCCTGTAAATCAGAAGGTCATAAATCAGGAGATTTTATTGCTGCATCTTTCTCAGACTTACCTGTCCATTTGCTGCCAACTCTTTCACTCTGTTTTACAGATCTCTGCAACTAATATTTCCCTTGTTCCTCTTATTTGGTCTCTTCCTGTCCACTAGAACTGTCTTTTTTACTGAAAAAGAAAACTATTTAACAATGAGAGACTGAGAAAAACAATTCACACGGGTTTCTTTATAACATCAGTAACTCCAGGGTCTCTTTACCAACTTCCATGAGATTTTCCATTGCTTTTTTGTTCTGTGGAACATCACATATGTTGTCAATGTATATGAATTACTGAATGCTTAGAGGTGTAAGAGCTGACATCGGTGGTATATGTCCCTTTCCCCCCCCCACTGGGCTAGAATTTCAACCATGAAACGGTCCATGTATGGAAAATATGGAGGATCCAAAGGGTGGAAGGAAGTGGACTGGAAATGTCAAAGGGCAGCTCCTTTTTGAAACTTAATCTTTGGGAAAATAAGCTAGCAACTTAAAACTGGCTGGTTTATTAAATCGTTTTCTTATTAATAGAATGGTATATAGGAATTTTTGTAATCATAATTTGCCTGGTATAAAAACAGGTTTCCCTCTAAAAGAGATGTTGTAGAGTGGTGGCTGAGGAGGGTCATGAAGAGCCTGTGCATGACACAAATGGAAAGGAATAAATTGTGCCTATGTCTAGACACAGCATTGAAAGGTCTATTGTACTTAGATGTGAATTACATGGATCACAATATTTTCATAATTTATAGACATCTATATCAACACACATGCAATTTAAAAAAAATGTAGCTAAGGAAAAGCATTTTTTTGCTTTTCTTGCAGCAGAAATTTCATCAAAGTACATTTTTTTTTTTTTTTTTAAGTGGGTGAGCTTCATGCTTCTTTTCATTTTCTGTGCACAGCTTATAAAAATGAGTAAAGATTCAGAAAATTTTTGGCAGAATTTGTCATGCACAATTCCCAGACCAGTTCTACAGTTGGAAACATGAGCCAGTATCCAGAAGCCTGATGATCCTGGCCAACATGGCCCTGAGCCTAATCTCTGTTCTTCAGTTTTTCTTTAGCCTGAAATCTTCATTACAGAAAAAAAAAAAAAAACAAAAAACACAAACCAAAAAACAAAAACCAAACCAAAACAAAAAACTCCCAAAAACAAAACCAATAAGCAAAACAAAACCCCCCAAAGCTGAACAAAAAGACACAGTCTTTGAAAAGTTATAGCAAAGTAAGTTCAGGAATTGTCACAAGATCCCCCATTCTCTGGCTGCAGTTTGGGTTTTATGCCCATTTTCCCCTCCTATAGGTTTGAGCATCTCACGCCCTGGGGGCTGCATGCGTGGAATGAAATTCACAATCTGCTCCAAGAAGAAATGCAGTCTGTTCATCACCATGTAGAAGGCACTAAAATCCTGCCCAGAAGTTTTCCTCATACTGGCAATGCTTACACTCCCCATTTTATGTCCAGATACCTTTTTCTTCCTGGCATCCATTTTCTTTGATTATTCATGAAATGGTTTGTTTTACAAGGCCTGAACACAGCATCTGTGCAGTGCTTCACACAGGGTGTACAAGATGATACACAGACCATGAGACTAGGCACTTTTAGCAGAATTTATTTATCATTATTAGAGTTATTTTATTATTTTATTAGGTACTTTATATTAGAATATATGTTAGGCATATGAATACGAATATAATAAAATTCAGTCAGTAATGGAAGAAGAATTCTTAGGGATAAGGATAGAATAAATGTCAGGTGTTGAATGAAATTGGGAAAAGGAAAGAGGAAAGAATATAAGGGAGAATATATTTGCAGTGATCCTTTGGGATTTAAAAAGGTACCCAAGGATATAAGAAAGGGTATGTGCCATGAATATTTATTATATAGTAGTATTTAAAACCTAACTGGTCAATAATGATCAAAGAAATGTGCTTCTGTCAGGTGTTCTATAACGGGATCCCTGTAAACCCTCTTCTCTGAGTCTTACCTATGATTAAACCAATTCCCTACACATGAAATAAGGAAAAATAGAGAAAGATTCTTTTAGTAAACACATCTAATCTGTTTGAATTACTTTAAAACAGTATCCCTCATTATATACAACAATATTTTATTGTTGAGAGTGTGTATAATCTTTCTTCCCCCAAAATGTTGTTATCATTTTTAAGTGAATATTACAAATTTATTTATTTTTAATTACATCAGTAAAAAATGTAAAAAAATAACATTTCTCCTAATAATGAACATGTCTACACATGAATATCCAACAAGTCAGATGAGGAATAGATGTACCAAAGCCATGATGACATGTCCTGGTGGCTCAGCACCTCTCAAGCTGTTAGCGAGTGCTGACACAGAGTGAACCTTCCCTGCAGGAATGAGTGCTACTGCCATGGATGCTGCAATTCCACTGGCTCCTTAAGTTCAGACCACCTGGCACCACCAAATTTATCTATTTAGGAGTCTGATTCAGTAGCAGTTTATGGATCCAATTGCCTAATACAAAGCTGCTCGAAAACTGCAGAAATGATCATCAGCAAGGAGGGAATGGCCCAAAGCCCCATATAGATTGCAGAAAAAACCACTGTAAAGAGCCCTCTTACCCTCAAGCCTTCATATGTGGGAATGTCATTATTCACTTACACAGGCAGCAGTACCACAGGTCTAAAATCCTAAACATTCCCTCCACATGGTATTGCGCTTTAAACTCTGCTAACATTCACAGAGACTTATTTTTATTAGGAAAAATTAGCCCTGAGAAATGTAGTGGCACTCTCAAGTACCTGGTATATTTTAGAGCATTAAGGAACTTGCAAATTTTCAGACACACTGTTGTGGTTTTCTCCTCAGGGTTATTATGCTGGAATAATGGAACAGCCTCTTGCCTAAAAACCTGGAAAGTCCTACATGACAAAAGGTTTACATTTCAATTACTAGCTTCATTTACCCATAGGAAGCAAACATTTGAATATCAAATTTTACAGTGTGCTTCCAAGCGTGGGTGGAAACTTTTTGAAAAACACCGTGTTAGAAATATTTACTGTCTGAAATAAGTGTGTCAAGACTCAAATGCCTTTTCTTCTCTTTTTTCTTTTTTTTTTCCCCTTAGGTTTTGAGGAAAAACACATGATGTCTATATGGCTTTGTGGCAGTTTCCAAAGAGGTTTGATTATCAGGTGTTTTCACTGCTTGATTATCGGCCTGTCAATGCAAAATATCATCATGGTAGCTCGCTGCAGATCATGGTAGTTGCTGTCAGACCAGCCCAAAGGGTGCCAAAACATTTTCTGTCATGGCAAACTGCAGCAGTTTTGCTCTTTGAATGATCAGACAAGATAGAATCTTCATATTGTCCTTTTCAATTAAAAGTAAGAAAGTAGACTATATATGTAAATATAGCATCAGCATTTACAAATGCTCATAGTTATTTTCAAGGGTACATTTTAGAAGGTGGTTTGGGTGTGGGGAAAGAGGTAATTCAAAAGCAAACATCCAATTTTTTTTCTATACTGGGAAAGTTATACTTCCCTATATAATGTTATTGTATAGTCAGAGATGACAGCAGACACAATTGCTGAATTTTGGGCCACTAAGAATTCTGCAGGATTGCCTTAGTCCCTGGAAAGATGAAAACATGGGATCTTTAAGGCTTAAGGTAGTTATCCAAGCAATTTTGGAGGGCCAGAGACAAGAAGATCAGTGTTTTCAGCAATGCCTCAGGATCCTGTTCTTTAATAATTCTGAGTTGCAGCATATTAGGTAGTACATGTTGCACAGATGGGTACAAATTACATTTTCTACCTCTCAGTGGCAGCTCTTGCACGTATTTTTTATGGTATATTTGGCTACAGTATCCTGAGACACATGGGAAGATCTGCTAAACCAAATGGAAATATTTCAGTCATTGCTCTGGCCTGGAAAAGCGAAATTCTTATTGTTTCCATGATGCACAGAATTTCACAATGTTCTTGGAGTTGTTATCCCTTCATGGTTTCACGGGCCCCTCAAGAATCCCGAGTGGATGTTTGACTGTGAGAGTTTGACTTACTCTTTCAGCAGTTCATGTCAGAGAGAGGCTTCAGACAGCGCTGATTCTTAATATCAGTAGTCCCAAGATATAGTTTCTATGCTCTGGGGAAAAAAGTAAATCTCCATTTCACTACTGAAATACCCTTTCCAGAATCCAGTCAAATGGAAAGAAGGGTTGAAAGTCATGATGTAACGAGAGCCTTCTAAAAGTAAATCCAGAGTACAGCAGGATGTGAGTGTCAGGTAGGAAATTTAATTTTAGAAAAAACAAATTGTGAGTCAGATTTTAGCTGAAAAAATACAAAACGATGAAATTTCTTTTTGTTTCAGAATTAATTTTAAAGGCAGCTAGGTTTGCTGGAGTGCTTGAAATTAGCTTAGAATCTGAAGGTGTTGGAATTGCATATTTTAAATCCCTGATCTGAAGTTAGATGCCAGGGACTCAGACACCTAATTTCCCTAAATGGATGCAAACTAATGCACTCACATTATTTCACCATGTGAGAATCTTGCCTGTAACTTAATGGAATGTTTAACTTCTGAGTTTTGTCGGCCCATAAACACGTAAATGATCATAACCTGATCTGTAGCAAACTGCTAGGTCTGATCAACAAAATTTAACAACAATATCTTCTTCTGGGAAAAAATGACCATAAAATCTAACTCCTGTGTAGTCTTTTTCAGAGCTACGACTGCCACTAATTCTTACCCGGCTTAAAGAAAAATTTTCATCTCATATGGCCAGTATCATTTACTACTCCAAAATAGCTATTTGTATCCGTATTTATATGTGTGCGTTGCAAATTCACAGGAACTTGCCAAGTGCAGTAAGCTGAATTCAAATTAAAATAAATTGCTACAGAAGTGCAGCATTCAGGTTAGATATAAATAGTCCTGTAGCATTATTAATAGATGTTGAGTTGTCTGGTTTTCAGTTTCCCAATCTGCATTTCTCTCAAATGTTGGTAAAATGCAGGCGAAGTGCCCTTTTTGAAAGAATGAGGTCTTTGTTCTGTAAAACTGGGCATTTTTAGGGATAAATGACTGGGGAATAATGCACACTAACCCACTTGCAACTATTGAAATTAAGGTTTATGTACAGCTCTGTATTCTGTCAGGAATTTGTTTACCAATGTAGTCCATTTACCATTGAAGACTGTGAGGTGCAGAGGGGTGATATTTCCATACCACTCTCACTCAGGATAAAAGCAAAACTCTATGAAGATTCCTGAGAAAAGTTAAGAGATGGAGAAGACATTCCACAGGCTGAAGCAATAACGTCTGAAACAGGAGAATGACACAGGAATGGCACATTTTCACATCCTAGATGGCTTTTCTAGGCTGCTGGCCACTCTGAGAACATAAGTCAAAATCGTTTGCAAGTTCTATTGGACATACACAAAGATTTTTGAGGCCATTATATTTAAGAGAACAGTCATGAAGTCCAACTTAAAAAGCAGCTCAAATCAACTCACCACAAATCACCTGTCAAGATCAGCTTTTGTGAAAAGCCTTTGCCACACCCAAGAATGCTTTTACCTAAGGTCTGATGGGAAAATGGATATTTGTTAAAAGAAAAGTAGCTGTCAAAAATTACCTCTGGCCCCAGCTGAGAGAGGTCTCTGGGACACACAAACATTTGTTTTGAGTAAGAAAACCACCTAAAGTTTATCTCACACTTGCAATAACTTGCGATACTGTGTGATAAAACTCTTTACAACCTAATTTGCAATTTGAAATGATCATTATTTATTATTAGATAATGCAAAAGTTTGTGATAGTAAAACCGAACTGTGTCTGCAGTCTGGAAAAGGAGTAAAACAATTTATATGCAGCTTCTAACCAGCATTGACACTCTGAGCATGAGTGGCCAAGACAGAACTTCATAGGTTCCATTGTGCAAAAAATTAAATTGTGTCCCAGCAGTGCAGCAAGCCAGACTTCTATGATTATAAAATGTTTAGACCACATTTTTTAGAGCAGAAGACTTTAAAAGAGAAGGTAATATAAGAAGGTGACAAACAATAAGCTTTACTTAATTTCTAACATGCCTCCAAAGCATAATTAGCTATTTCATTTCTTGATCAAATATATTCCCTAGTGCTGTTTTTTCCAGAAAATCCTTACATACCCTCTTCATGTTTAAATAAAGCATTGGAAGGAAAGGTGTTGAATCCTCTGTTTATAGACTGATCTCCACCCAAAAGCACTCTTGGGAATTCTGAGAGGGGCTTGGAGAGCTGGTCCTATGGAGACCCCAACAACAGATAAAATAAAAAGTGGTCTTTTCTTGTTTGCTTTCTGAATTTAAAAATTATACTATAGTCTGACAACATTCTGTGAGCTTATGTAGTTAATGATTGGAAGTTTCTTTTTTTCAGGCTGAGGTTTCAATGTTCTGACATGACTCCCAGGGTGGTATTCTGGGCTTTAACGTCATGGAATACATTCAGGGTGGGCAATGATGTTCTGTACAACTTAAAAATGCTTATTGCCACATAGGGAGATGAGTGTAGGTGTGCTAGAATGTAAGTTTTCTCTTGGTCCTTATTTTCAGTGACCTATAAAGCTGCTGATGTGTGGGAATCCCTATTGAAGCACATTGGTGACATCTTCATACCTTAACAGGAGTATTCTGCTGTAATAAATATGCTAAAGGGAATTATTGTGTATAAACAGCAAACATCAAGTCTTCATTAGCACACAAGCATGATGTAAACAGCTCATACCTGACACAATATCACAACTCCAGAAAACTTTGGGGAAGAAGAAGGTGAAATAGTCAGGTTAGTTATTCATTACAGTGTGAAATTCGACCCCCAAACCATAAACTTGCAAGAAATGGCATTAACAACTTCACTCCTAAGAACAATCCCAAGGAAATCAGTGAAATCACTGCACATATTTCTACCCATAAGGTATGCAAGCATTTCCAGGCCCAAAGCTATATTAGTCACAGTGTTGGAGTGAAAAATAGGTCACGAGAAGTGGAAGCATTTCTGCCAGCATTGGCATCATGGGGATTCCCCCACACACTGAATGATTATTTTACCTGTGGGATCTGCTCTATTCCCCAACAAGAGACCAGACCTAACTCTGGTGAAGATACAGAATTTAGAAACGATGGAATAGCTCAAAGAAGATTGTTTTCCATTCTACTTCATTGATCAAGCTGGAGGAGCACTAAACCCCTTCACCGTGTGTCCCCATAACGCCACACGGCTGCAGGAGCCCAAGGGACAGACACATAACAAGTGACACTCGGTTTGTGTGATCACAACTACCCAAAGTCTATTTATCTGCCTGCAGGATTTTTTCTCTATTTCTGTTCGTTACAGACAGGTTTTTTCCCAAGAAAATTACTAGAATCCATGTGCATTTCTGCATGGTCTATAGCGCAGTAAAGCTGGAGAGGTTGTGGCCTGTGAGCTTCTGTCAGCAGCCTCTTCTAGAGTCTCACCACTTTGCAGGATGCTGAGCATTATAGCATCTGTCAAAAATCTTTTGTGCAAGGTGCTTGGCAACATCATGTGGGGTACTTTTACTTTGCTGTGGCACTTTCATTGCAGCCTTTGCTGTAAATTGGCATCATCACACAGGGAAAGACTTCATGATAACTGTGGAAGGATTGCAGGTTTTTTTTTTGCTTCCCCCCCTCCCCTCAATAGTTTCCAGCTAGTGAGCATATGCTGCCAAAGCAACAAAACCAGGTGAGCAAAACAAATTAACACATTTAGTGAGCTTGGAAAATGGCAAATTCTTTGTTCATTTTAATATTTTGATGCAGGCTGCTGGTTGACATGCTTTAATGTGAATGTTTCATTTTCTGTACATTAATCTGTAAATTTATAAGCAAATATATGCTGAAGAAACTATTTCATTTTATCTGAGTTCAAGGTCTTATCTGAAACTCTTTAAAGACATGTGCTAAAAAAATTAGAACTGAAAACATAAATGTTAGCATGAATTGTCATAGCTAAAGGTGCTCACACACTGACCATGTCAAAGAACATGCAGGTAAAACAATGCAAGTCAGATAAAGCACAAAGAATGATGGATTGCCGAGTTAACAAATACTGTGATGCAGTTTTGGGCCCTGAAATTTATTTTTAGGATACAAATGGAAGTGTTGTTCAGTCGAGAAAAGAGTAAACATCTAAGAGCTGTATTAAATGTTTTGAAGAAATATTATTTTCCTTTATGCCTCAGGAAGTTTTGGAGTTGTTTTGCTATGAAAGAAGGTCCCCAAGTGTGATCAAGATGTTAGGAAATTATTATGGTGCTTTCTGTCAGCTCACAATAAGGCACCAAATTAAATATGAAGTTTAAATGAAAAGGTCATAACTCTCAGCCTAATCTCATATAAAAATGAAAAGAAGCTGTCCAATGACTGAAACCTCTAAGATGACACTAGGCAAAGGGAGGCAAGTCAAATAGAGAGATATTTAATTTTAGGGTATAATAGGGACTCATAATCAGTGAGAGCCTTCAAAAGATTAGAGGAACAGCTATTTGTGTGTTATTATCAGCCCTAGCTGGTTTATTTTGCCACTTTCATTCTGGAGACCTTCTTATGCCCTTGCCTTTTTGTATCATCCTTTCTCATTTTGGAAGCCCTCTTTCCACAGAAAATAGGAGATGGCTTCAAAATAAGCACCATAACTGACAAGAAATATGAGATGAGCTTTCATATGTAGATATGGACACGAAATGCCCATCCAAGATAGGTTTCCCCCTCTTCCTCCCTACCCTTCTTATCTGCTACCTTTTAGGTCTGCAGTGCTTTTCTTTGCTGGATGTACTTCTGTACTAACACATCAGTGCTTGACAAGAAAGATCCACTGAAGTCAAGAACTATTCTACATACAGCTGAAAACAAGCCGGGTTTCTATTTAATAAAAATATGAGAATAAAAACTTCCTATTTTGACCTTTGCCCATTTCAATATATGTTCTTGAAGTACCTAAAATACTGTTTATTTACACTTGCAATTGGTGCTGCTGAACTACCAAAGCAGAGCTTTACTGATGGGGTGATTAACCTCATCTCCCATTTTGCACTCCAGACAGAAAAAGATCAAATTTGGATTACTCACAAATGGATATTTGGGGCCTCTTTGTACAAAACCTTCCTGAAGTGCTGTGAAAAGTATAATATTTATTTCAAACTATGCTGCTTCAAATAACAATCATATTTTTTCACACTTTTCCTTTGAAATTGTAGACATAAGCCACAGATCACTGAAAAAGGAAGAAGCTGTGTGCATACCAGCTGGATATCAAATATCACAGCTGGAGGAAGAGGAATAAAAAGAGACCACAAATGTTCAGAATTTTTCTTTCCTGTTCTATCTGTTCTGCTGGACAGAGCACTTCACAGTTATGACTACTTGAGACCTAAAATAATTACAAATTCATATTTTACTTTCTGCCTCAGGCATCTGTGTCTACTATTTACAGAAATTAATATAAATGGGGTATCAGTGATTTGCCTGACTGGAATGAAAAAGCTTGAGTATGGATATCTGTGCAGAATATGCAGAGAAATTTGATAAAGAAGCAGATGGTTTACAATTTTCTCCTTTTTATTTCTTGCTCTATCAGCACTAACAAGACTCAACACATTGTTCCCCAGCCTGTAGGTTTGTAAGTCTGGGTGCAATCATCTGCAGGTTTCTAATAGGACTTTTCAAGAAGGGACCACTACATTGATGCTACCTCAGCACCACTACCGATCACGGAAGAAGAGGATATTTAAGACAAAGAGCAGGAAATTAATTTGCTAAAGTTTAATTTACAAATCTACCAACCGTGACATTCAGTCATCAACTTGTTTTGCACAGGTGACGCAGGTACAGGAAGAACAGCCACCCCTCCACCCTGCCATTGAACTGAGGGTCCTGTGAACAGCACACCCCATCAGCCCACTGCTGCTGGGCAATTTCCTTTCTGTTTTATTTTACTAACAACTTTCTCTAGTAGGAAGCTGAAGGTTTCTCTGTTTCCACCTCTGAAATTAGGGAGAAAAACCATCACTATTCACTGTGTCCTGGTGGAGGTGTGTAATTGAGATGATTTTGTACAGTATGTATCTCAGCTAAAGAACTGTGTTACATGAATTACCATCTCCTTTTTTATTTTTATATGCTTCTCACCTCAGGCTTTGTGAAGGGGCTCCCCATTCAACACAACATGCACTGTGAAAACTACACGCTCCATGTACATCTAGGATAATTGGTCTTTACAGTGTTGTTCACAGACCTATCAACTTCCTAAATGTCTTTTTGATACTCCCCACCCGTGTCAGTTCAAGACCTGTCACTTATGAAGCTTTTCCTGATTTTTTAGGTTTCCAGTTTTGGCCAGTGTAGGAGCCACATTGTCTGTTCTTACAGCCAGAGCTCAAATGTGATGGGATCTTGCCATTAGAATTCCATGCTTGTGGGAAGAAATATTCCCAGTGGAAATTCCCACAAGCAGTTTTTTGGTTTGGGAAGTTGGACTCAGAGAAAAATCTAGGAAGCTTTAACATTGTCTATTCTTTTTTTTCACCTTTTTTTTTGCATTCTCCCCCCAAACATCTTATTTGTTGCTAAAGGAGATTTTTTATTCCATATTGTTAAAGTACTGTAAAGCGGGATTGAAGCCATTTGGCTTTAATTCCTACTCAAAATAGTACAGGTCCCCAGATAGAATAATGCCCTTTTAGCTACTCCTGCAATGCAATTGATAACCTGTTTGCCAATGATTTGACATGTGGGCATGAGCCATACTTCACAAAGCATGTGTGGATTTCTTGTAGGAATTCAAAGCCCCGTGAATACAAGACAAAAAAGAGTAAAATTAGAAGAGGAGAAAAAAAACACAAAAAAGGAGAAGAGATTGAGATATGCTTCAAGATAGAGAGAGTGTACAGGTTCTTCTTGACCTTTGATTTCCAAAAAGAGGAATTCAGGAAGTAAGGTGACTTTCTGTGAACAGATCAAATACCCTGGAGATACAGAGGCTGAGAGGAAAAGGTTATAGGCTCCTTCTTATAAATAATTGATTCAGCTGCTGATCAGGTAATGTACAAGAAGTTTAGTGGAGAGAAAGAAGGAGATAGTTTATTATGCAGTAGATAGAAAAGGCCATTATTTAATTTCCCTCTGTAGTGCATAAATTGTGAGGGGAATATCCGAACACAGGGTTTAGTCTGTGAACTTTGTCAGTTCTGGAAGTCCATGTATTCAGAAGCTGCTGAATCCTCTGGCAAGCAGAAGTACATATTGCACAGCAGGATTTGGGCTTGTGGAAAGCTCCTCAATTTCTAAAAGCATTAAAAACAAGAATCAGCTACTGTTGGCAATATGGAGATCAGGCTGGCCATAGGAAAAACCAGATGAATGCACTGGCCAGATCATAACCCAGAAAACTTGATCCTGCTCATTCCTTACTCAAATGTGTGCTGAAAAATGGAACCACCCCCTCCCCTTCCAGCAGTCATCCTGGGCCAGCAAACAGCTTACTATGCACGTAGAAGCTGTCCCTTTTTTGCTATTTCTTCCTTTTTTAATATATATATATTTTTAGTAATTGGAGGAAAACTTGCCATGATGATTAATTGCAGAGGAAGTAATGTATTAAATTGGTCAATATCAAAGGTATTTGTCTCAGACACAATACAGTAGTGTATTAATCATGGAGATTGGAATAAAGTTCCTTTATGGATTCATTGTGGACATGAATTAAAACATCTTTAATTTGTCTCCACTAAAGCTCTGAAGAGCTTCAAGTGTTTCTAGAAGTTCAATTATTGCCACAACTGGTCTCATGGAAAAGTCTCGGAATAGGTTTTTTTAGTGCTGTAAGAGATACTGTTTTTCATCTTATTTGTGTATAAAATGTAAATGCCACTGCATTTAATTTAGTAAGGTTGCATCAGTATGGAGTAAATGAATTAAAAGAGTCTTAGAACCCAGTACTTATTTCTATACTTCACTAAATTATGTTATTCCTTGAGACTAGAATTCCTATCCAGTTTTCTCACCAATCAGCTACACCTTAAATGTCACAAATTTCAAACCTGCTGGGTACTGCTTTTCTTATTCAGTTTCTGCTGCTGGATCAATCACTCTCACTAAAAATCCATGAAACAACTAAATAGTTCAAGTGTGAATCCCCTGAAGAGCAGGGCAGTGTTTACTTGTAACTCACTTACTGTTTCTCAATCCAGAGTGTGTGTGCTGCAAATCAAAGCCAGCAGTGGATATGAAGGTGTTCCTTTCTTACCTAAACTGATTGTTCTAATAGGAGGGCTGATGTAAAGCAAAATTGGTCTGATCATACAGCACATGGGAACATTTTCTTGATGTTTTCCTAAATGTTTGTGAGTTTAATGTATTGTTCCACTTAGTTTAGTAACACCCATCTGTAATTACACCTCTAATATTTTAAATTAGTGTGACCTCACATAAATAGGTCTGTAGCATCTTGCATAAATCAATGTTAATTGAATGTTGTTGGTATCTTATTAAATAGCGTTTGTACTAAGATTAGAAAAGAGGCCACACATTTACTTATCTAAATTCCTTTTCACAGCTGAATCTTAATTTTTCCCTCCTCCCCCATCTTTATTTCTCTTTCAAGAGGAATGCAGGATTTTGCTTCTCAGTGAAGATCTAAGAGGCTGCAAGCTGAAGAAGGGTGCTTGAAGGATGATTTAATTGTAAAGTGTTTCATTTAGAGTCTACTCAAGTTTCCAGCTGTGAAATTGCAAGACCTTTATATGCCACTATTCGCAGCAGTATCTTAAGTTTACCTAGGACTTCTGAAAAATTGCTAACTGTTCCAAAATTTGTTGGGCCAGAACTCAAGAAGTCATGATATTTGCTTTAACTGGACTTTTCATCTGTCCTTTCTTTTAAACGTTTTAAAGTACTCTATGCACACTTACAGCTTCCCTCTGCCATCAAGAAGGCTGTAGGGTTTTGTTTTTGTTTTAATGAAAATTGAGATTGTCTCATAATAAAAAGAGCCTGAGAGAAGAGCTTTGAGAAAAGCCATCAAATACGATGAACAGACCTGAGAGATGTGGAAGTTATTTCAATATAGCAGCAACCAAGCAGCCACAATTTTCCTGCACTGTGGAACAGAGAAGGCACACAGAAGACCCTAGAGACAATTTAAAAAACACAGATTACTTTATATTTCCTCCCCATGAATATAAGCAATTCCAACAGCTTTCCTCACTGACACAGCTTAACACGGCTGTATTTGGATAAAATACCCACATCTAGCAGAATGCTAAGAGTACCATTAAGCTGCCACATCTGTAATTTTAATGCATGTTTGAACAATGTTACGTGTAGAACTTGCATGTTTCATTCTTGAAGACAAGTGACTGTCATCCCAATGTACATTGTCATTTTTTGGAACGAATGTGATTTGATTTTATTCCACGACTGTAAAGGCACTGTGTTTATCCACCACAGCCTCTGATGCAACTGCACCTACACAATGGCAAGCTCCTTGGTCTGCAAAGAGACATCTGGAGGGGAGGTGGCAGAAGTCGCTCAAACCCACGATGAGCATGGAGAGGGGAAGTGGGACTGATCATTAACTCCTTCCCGCAGAGCCGTAGGGTGTGAGAAAAGCCAGCAAATACTGAAGCACACAACAAATAGCAGCTGTTCCCCTTCTTTGCAGGTGCTTAACTGATGGATAATGAAGAAACAGAAACCACACCAGGCTCAGGAATTCTGTTAACACCAAGTTGCTGGAAATGAGAAGTATTAGGTGATGACATATGCCAGCTCTGTTCTGACACTCTTCCTGAGGCATCTCTTCAGAGCTTTTGCCAGAGACAAGATGCTGAGCCACAAAGTTCTTTAGTCTGACACCTTCTGGGATCAAAACAAGATGTTTTCTTATTCAGACCCAAATCTCTAAACTGTTCTGCAAGAAAAGAAGTCCTGCATAGACACAGGTCCAGGAACACCTCACTGAGAAGGGTTTACACCTCTTGCCATGTCCTGCAGCATCTTTGGCTGCAAAAGTGAGCTTCAGCTTTGTCTCCAAGTGTGGAGAACTGGAAACATTTGTCTCCCACAGCTGTGAGCAGTGGTGATACAGCCCCAGGCACTGCTGCCAGACTGGGACAGACCCAGCTCTCCCTGGAGGCCAGCTCATCTCTGCTCTGCCCTGCCTGGGTGAGCTGAGCTTGGCCCTGGCTCCACAACGTTCAAGATGCTAAAACCCAACCAGCACAACACTTAAGTAAGCAGATTTAAGTGTTCCTGCTAGAAAAGCAAAACAACAAGGTGTGGCAGCCAGGTGTACTCACCTCAAATCGAATTTGCCAAAAGACAGTGCACCTCTGTGGATGAGAAGCATCAGCTGGAGGGAAATGAACTCCTGGGTTCCAGAAAAGCTTTTAACAACTGATCTTAAAATCCCCCGTAGAGAAAAAGATTGAAAGTGTTTCCAGAGAAATAAAAATATTTTGAGTGTTCTTTAAATTGACATGTTTCATTTGATGTTTATAAATTAAAAACAATTTGGTTTTCCAATTAAAACGGAAAAATGGCTTTGTTCTGCAATGTTGAACCAGAACATCGATTGCATTTTTTTTTGTTTGTTTGTTGCTGTTGTCAAAGTGCGTTTCTCAAGCATTAAGGTGACAAAGTCTAATTTGTCTGCTCGCACAAAGGGTTTGATCAGAAAGTTTTTGACCAGTTTTATGTGTTCTATTCTTCTAGTTTTCACATTATTCCAACTGGAATGTGATGGCTGAAATGGTATCAAACAACAATTCATGGACCCATTAATGGAGAAAGCTGCACAGCTCAGCTCACTGTGATTTACAGCCATCCAGCTGATGGCTAAAATGTACAATTGCCAAAAAACTTGTTTTCATTTTCTACTCTAGAAGACAGTAATTTAAAATCTTGTCTTTAAAAAAAAAAAGCCAGGTAACAAAAATGCATGTGTGTGTCAGTATACAGTAATCTATTAAAAAAAATCCATGCTTGCTAATAAGATTTTTTTGCTATCTGGAAAAGGGAATATATTTTTGACTGGTAATCATGCCATGTGAATTTTAGTCCTCTACAGAAAGATTTATATGCAATTCTGAATATTATTAACCTGTTGCAAAGGCAAGCTGTCAGACGCTAGAGAGCACCAGATTAAAGTTACCTGCACAGCAGCCTCATTACATATGCAATGTAATTCTGCTTTTCACAGAAATACATATTTTCTCCCTTGTCTTAGTAAAGGCAATGGCTGGAACATGTTCAGAGGAAATTACATCTGTGTAGGGGAGCATAACTGGTGGTGTGTCTCTTGATGTGGACACTGAAATTTGCAAAGCAACACAATCAGAGCGCTGAGGTTTCTAAAATAGGCAGATAATTCTGTAGGGAAGCAGGAGAAATAGTGAAACCTTCCTGTACCTATGCAGTGGTTCTCTGTTCTAGCAAATGACAGCAGAGCTGGAGATGAGCTGAGGTTTAATTATGTCAAAGAAAACAAGCAGTGTGACCTGGCAAATCTACAAAAACAGTAAGATTTCCTCCATCTTTTCTTACCCTCTCTTCGATGACCCCAGGAACCCACAACAAGTGGTTAAGCTCCGCAGGCTTCCCAGAGCTGTTCAGCAGAGGAAAATTAGTGTTCACAAATTCAGGTATGCCTTCATTAATTTTTTTTTCCTACAAACTTCGCCAAAAAAAAATTTAGACATGGGATATATACTTCTGTTAATCTTTACTTACATATTTAACAACAAACACATAAACGAACCAAAACCACCCACAAAACAACAACAAAACAATGACAACAACAAAATAACACACACACACACACACACACACA
>VZTG01007485.1:759451-834728 GCA_013397845.1 Melanocharis versteri | reverse complement strand
AAAAACCCAAACCAAAACCAAATCTTCTGAAGCATTTGTCCAGACTCTGGCATATGAACAAAAAGATGAGGACCATGATAAACTACCACAAAATAAATTGAAATCTTTTGCATAATCCTTAAACCTCAAGGTCTAAATATTAAAAAAGAATGAAGCAAATATTTTCCAGAGCATGCTTCCCACTATTTCTCAGGCCTAAATTTTATCTGGAGAAGCACCTACATGGGGCTCTGGAAGAACATCAGACAAAGAGGGGATCAGAAAACAGGGGATGCAGAACATGTGGCAGAGCTTGTATTCAGAGTGAAGATAAATAAGCCCTGCAAGCAGTCTGCAAATCAAAGCAATTTACCATTCCATCCTAGAATCCAAATGCTGCAGGTGTTCTGAGTAAAGAAAAATGATAAAAGCTGTTTCAAGGGACACTGTAGAACTGAACAGGTATTGATGACAGACTGTGGATTAAGTTGGTTTTTGTTGTTGTTGTTGTTGTTTTGTTTTTATTTATTATTTCTAACATTTACATAATTTTTTCACATTTGTGACATCTACCTAGCAGCCACAGGTTGGCACGCCTCCACCCTTTTCCCCTTTATAACTGTTCCAAATTCCATGTATTGACTGTTTATTTCTGTCCCTTTCTTTCCTGCTGCCATAAAGTTCAAGCCCAAACTTTTCAGTGGAAGTCTCTGGACTGTTTACACAGCACTGAGCCCAGTGACTGCCAGTAGCTGAAAACAGACCTCACTGGCGCTAGAGCAACACAGGAAACAAAAGGACCTGTCTCCACGTCCTGCTTGTTTGCTGTTCCATTTGCTCTGGCTTTTCTGCATGAATGAGATTTCACAGTCCACATTACGAACTCAGAAGCCAAAGTTAAATAAGAAAGCTTGATATGTTACTTTCAAGCAATGTATCATAACTCTTTTCTAAGCTGAGTCTTTAATATTCAATGCTGAATAGAAATCCTTTGGAAGAATGAAATATCAGCAGGAGAAGCAGAATTACATAGAATAGCCAATATTCTTCCAAACTTGCAAAGAAAACTCTTTAATGCAGGCTACTAAAACGGGTCTTAAATAAAAATGTTTGTAATTTAAAAAAAAAAAATATAAAGTAAAAAGATATAACACAGTTCTGCTTCAGCTGATTCAGAAAGAGATGTAAAGAACAGCTCGTAGTAAGAGGAAGAGATAGAGCTGCCTTAGGAATTTCAAGGTATTTTGTCACCATCTAACACAGACCATCCTGGAATTAGTGTGTGAAAACATGGGCATAAGCATTTAGAAACTGAACACTGGCATGTTAAGCTACAGTGCCAACAGCTGCTCTCAAAGTACTGCAATAAAAGGTGCCTGCTGGTAAGTGTTCCATTTTCTGACCTTTAAGATGAGCTTTGCACAGACTGTTTTTATTACAATTTTTTTTTTTTTCCTTCTTGCTCTTCTAGAGGCGTATATCCTTGAGAGAGAAAAGGGGGAGTGCAGTCCATGCATCAGCAAGCCCAGAAAGCCCCTTGTGTGCATTCCCATATTCTGCTGCTGGGGTTGTGGATGACACATGGCATGGTGTTAAGGGAACAAACTGTATTTCTCCCAGCCCTTCATTGTAAAAGCAAACCAGAACCGCTCAGGGGACACAGTGGTAATGAAAATTAGAAACTCTGTCTATTAGTCATAATGCTGTGTGGGTTGCTTTTATTTAGAAAGTTCAGGTCCATGAATTGTTGACAATTATTCCAGTGTAAATCCTTTGATTTATTTTCTTTTCCTTGCAGAAGACATTCCTGTTCTATTGCAAGGCAAGAACCCCATCAGCCGGCAGGCTGACATTGTCTTTAGTACCTAAAATCACCTGAATGCTTAAATAGTTAACAAAACTGAAATAAATGCATTTGGGTGGCAGAAGAGCAGTCACTAACTCTTATTTGCAATAGTTTTTTTTACTCCTGGCTACGTAAAACATACATTGTCCTCTGTGACTCAGTTTCCATAGGTATAAAAAGGAGATAATTTTCCCTATATCGTGGAACTGTTGCGATAAACAGTAAATAATATAATTATAACAGTATATAAATTCAGTTTCATAAACAGACAGAAAAGGGTCTAATGTAGGAAGAGAATAGTGCTAATTTCTGCAAGAAACAACTTTTTGGTTTAGTGGGATGAACTAAGATCCTCTCTTTTTTCTGTTCTCTAGTCTCTTCAGAGCCAAGGCTCTCACTGAAAGAAACACAAATTCTAGCAGGTTCAAAGGGAGAAGACAACAGGAGGCCGATGAACCAGCAGACTTTTTCAGCAGGTTGGAACAGTAGGCAAAGACATAAACCTGGGCTCTTCAGCAGACTGTTGGAGACACAGCAAAAAAGATTTAGTATTCTTCAAAGGCTTTTCAAAAAAATTTTTCAAGTACTAGTGTCAGAGCTAACAAATAAATATCATCTAAATAGCAATAACTCCAATCTGCATTACAGGAGTGGCAGCTGATGGTTCAGACTGCTACTGTGCAATGCGGACACTCTTCCATTCCATTTGATATCTTTCAAACAAAATCCAATTTTCTAATGCAAAAGCACTTACTAATATAAGGTTTTTAAGACTAATTGCTCTTATTTTTTAAAACTAAAAAAAGTGAAAGGGGTAACACAATCCTGTTATTTCAACACATTAAGTGAAAAAATGCTACGAGCTACAAGAGTAAAAATAAAACTAATTCTTCAAATTGCCTCATCCCATGGCTTCTCAATGACCAGTAAGAAAGACTTGCAACACCCCGGTGTCTGCAAACATTAATATATTCATGATGCATATTTCTGTTTGCAGATTTCAGCATTCTGCTCTCAAGTATTAGTGCCTTCAAGCTGTTACTATACTGAGGGTTTTCTTTGAAATGTTACAGCACTGAGAACATACCCATTTCCTAATACTGCAATGGACATTTTCAGTATTTTTTAATCCAGTGAGGACGCTTCCTACGCATTTTTCCTCCTGTTTCCTTTCATTAAAGTGCATATTCAGAGACACTTGCAGTGTTTTCTTCCCCAAAACTCGCAGTAAGACATTCTGGAGAAACAAATTCTGCTTAAATTAAACATGGGTTAGAAATCAGTTTTCTCGCATCTTTACATGTACGTACAAACTAATAATTTATTTCAGAAGCTACAAACAAGGTATTTAAAAGGCAAATTGAGTATTTTCATTGTTTAAGCCCAACCAGCAAACAAGTACCACTCAGCTGCTTGCTCATTCCCTCACCGGCAGGACTGGGGAGAAAATTGGAAGAGTAAAAGCTGGAAAACTCGTGGGTTGAGATAAAGGCAGTTTAATAGAGAAAGCAAAAGCCTACACATGAAAGCAAAGCAAAACAAGGAATTAATTCCCCACTTCCCATGGCAGGCAGGTGCTCAGCCACCTCCAGGACAGCAGGGCCCCATCGCACGGAATGGTGACTTGGGAATACGAATGTCAAGGCTCCAAACATCGCCCCCTCACCTGTCCTGGCTGTGTCTCCTCCCAGCTTCCCTGCACCCCCAGCCCCCTCACCACTGTGGCAGTGCAGAAAACAGCAAAAGCCTTGGCTCTGTGCAAGCCCTGCTCAGCAATGACATAAACATCACTATATTATCATTACTGAACATAGTCCCGTACAAGCCACTGGGAAGAAAATTAGTTCTATCCCAGCCAAAACCAGCACAGGTATTAAATCAGTTCAGTTGGGATCTTCTGTTCTAAGTGTGGTCTGCAGTGCAATGCCAAATTTTTTTTTTTTTTGAAACTTCAGGCATCTCCATTTGTGCCAAGGAGAAAAAAGAAATTAAAACATTCTGGCATTGTATTTTGCTAATGATCTTGATCTTGAGTTTTTTTCCCTAATATAAATCCAATTTTAAATAACCGGACTACCACAATTCCTTTATAAATATCATATGCCTTAATCACTGGAGGATATTTTTCTGTGTCAACCAACATTCTTCTTACACAGTGAAACTCGGATTTACTTTTTCTTCTCTCAAAATGACACAAACTGTGTGGTTTGCAGTGAGTATATTTTGTGGCTTTCCTGTTTTCCCTAGCCTCATGATAATTTTTCTTTGATTTCACAGCACTAATCTCAGTTTGACACAATATATTACATTTTTTTTCACCCTTCTTCTTGTAAGTTCTCCAAGGATCCCATTCCATCTCATCTTTCTCTGTAGCGAAACTCATATTGGCTTCAATGACAGAAGTCAACACTTCAGCCTAATGTTGGTTCTTAAGATATACAAAGCCTAATCATGACTGAATTGAAGGATCTAAACATTCAATTAAATCCTAAGTAATTCCCAGGGAAGTATCTCTGGTATCCAGCAAAAGATTTGTTTATATCAGAGCACTGTGAAATTTGGATGTTGGCCAGAGATTTCAGGCTAAGGACCAGACCCATTAGGATTCGAGTCCTTAAATAATAAGGAAATTTTCCGTGTGTAATCCTGGTGTGCAGCCCAGAGCATGGGTTTTATCATCCATGGGCTGTTTATCTGTGGATTGACCAGGCCAAGGAAATATTCATTGATTCACACTGCTCCTGGTGCTTATCAGATCCCATCACCTCTAAAGCAGGGTGTCTCCCTCGGCAAATGAAGTCAGATTAGGGATAAACAAAGCGTATGAAAAGAAAAAGCACCAAGAGCAGTCTGGATTAACTTTATAATATATCACTGATATGTAATTGATCCTAATAAGAAAGCTGCTCTGAAGGAGCTAGGACTTTGGGCACCGTCCCTAAGTATGTGCAATATCAGTAGAGAGAAAAGTAAATTCCAAGAAATTAGTTGGAAACAAGATCCTACTGAGATCAGTGGAAATTGCAAGTCCAAATGCATTTAAGAATCTTGAACTACAGTTTTAACTTCTGAATCACAAGAAATAACAAGATATTTCATGTTAACAATTAATTTCTCAGCATCTTTAATACGTAGGATGCTCAAGTGCTTTTCAGCATCCATAAACAAGTCACATTTTCCTAATTAACCGCAGCTACTTCTCCAAATCTTGTATTTAATGGACACTAGCCTCTTTCAAACATCGATAAAAGATTAATGTTTTGACAAGCATAAGCCATAGATATGCCAAAATGAAGAATGTGCTGTATTTCTATATTTTTATGCCATTTCTTGCTAAGCACTTCAGACTTTATGAATAAATAAACTGGAAAATTGAGTAACTTGCTCTAGTGCAGTTTTGAGACACACCTATGAATAATCAGTTTCTATTAAAGCCACTATTTTAAATTGAACAATTGCCATGCTCTATTTCGTAGTCATGTGTAAACAAGATCTGTAACAACTTTACAGTATATCTGAGTGCAAACAAAAAATAAAACCTTAATTGAAATATTAAAAATACAGACCTCCCACAAAATCAGCTTTGTGGCTTGGAACAATGTCAATTGCATATTATATCACTGTGATAGAGATGGCCAGCATTTAAATGGCTTCCATTCTCACAGTAGCTATATTTCTCACTGTCTTTAGGATATTCCCCTCCCCACCACAGGGAAGTTGGTACAGGTCCTGAAGCTGAAGCACTCATAAGAAATGAAGGATGATGTTCTTAAAATCCACAAAGGTAATATTCTGGAGTGTTTTATATACTCAGGGGTGTTCAGATTTTCCACCAGTAAAAAAAAATGCCAACAAACCTCAAATGGGTGCACTTTTCATCTTCCTCTAACAATTTTCCTACTGTTGGGTAGGGCTGAGAGGAATTCAGTTTTAAGTAAATCAGAATGAGAGAATATAGAATCACTGAATCATTAAGGTTGGAAAAGGCCTCTAAGAACATCGAGTCCAACCTTCAACCCAACACTGCCAAGTCCACCACTGAACCATGTTCCTAAGCACAACATTTACAGATTTTTGAACACTTCCAGGCATGGAGACACCACTACTTCCCTGGGCAGCCTGTTCCAATGCTTGCCCATCCTTTCAATGAGGAAATTTTTCCTAATACCACATCTAAACCTCCCCTGAAATATTGGATTCATTAGCCTTGCATTTACAGTCTCATCTGCAAGAAAGAGAAGTGGGCACCTGTTTTATGTGTTACCCAAAGACTCTCTGAATGTAAAATACATAACCTGTGACCTTACATTCTACTTAAGTAATATCTAAAATTTCTCAGAATTGCTCTTATTACAGCAAAGCCCAAGACTGAAGTGTGTCCAATGCATCTCAGTAACTCTCCAGCAACCGAGTGCTTGTATCCCAATTCTGTCAGACCAAAGTCCAATGCACTAACTTCCACATTTATCTATAAATATTATAAATTTATATTATAAATTTAAAAAATACAAGGAATGTATAAAAGAAAAAAAAACAAAGATCAGTTGGTATCAGGTCTGTCATGAGGACACCAACCCTTTCCCTCTGAAGCAAAGCCTTGTCCAACAGCAGTTAACACATTATTGTTTGTACACTGAAAGAGAAATTTTCTCCATAATCAAGTTTACTCTCTGCTAAGCCTCACTTGACAGGCTCAATAATGGAGGAGACACCTAAAGGTCATGGTGTGGTTTTCTTAGGCATTAATTTTACTTTCAGAATCAAAAGGACGCTCATCTCGAGATCTTTGAGCAAACATAGAATATAAGTTTAATCTGTACTTCGATTTCATAGTAAGACAGATCAAAGACTCTCAGCTGTTTTTTTTTTTCACATTTCCTAGATGCCAGTTAACAAATAATGAGAAACTTTAAACTGTCTGGAATAACTTCTGTACCTCAAAATGCTCAGTTTCTAGCACAAGCCATACGTCTGGTTGGGAGCGACAGGTTTTCTTCAAGTATCTCACAAATTGGCACTGACTGATCTAGAAAGTCCACAATACCAGTCTCCTCCTGAGCCTCCTGGTAAGCATAACTCAAATTAGGACACCAGCTTTTAGTGCATTTGTACCACTTCAGGCAGTTAAACACCTCACTGGTTGAGACTCAGAGATTTCAGTAGAGCCAGGACATTATCTTAGTTACTCGTGGGGAAGGGAAAAAAAATGTATAACTTGGAATAGAGACACGCAAGAGAGTGAATTTTGAAAGCCTGTAACAAATGTCTTAATGATGTGGCATTCCTGCCAATCAGAAGTATTTTTTTTTCTTCGATGTTTTTATTAATATGAAGAGGTTTTCTACACCTTATATAGCCCTGAAGGATTAATAACCTTGTAAGGTTATGATCAGAAGCAGATTTTCATATCATGCAGGCCCTAAATTATGTCAAATTTCAGATATCTTTCCTTAATGCAGATTATATACCTTGGGTTTATTTCTAAAATCTTGTTTTCTAGTTACTTGCTTAAATTAATAGGCGCAAAAAAAGTACTTTTCATTTTTTCATAGCTGCTGATAAGTTCCTGGTACGGGCAAGAGCCAGGCTGAGGAGTCAAATCCATTGGAAATTTCCAGCAAAAAGTAAAAGTGGTACAGGTATCTGTGGTCCAGTCCACTTCAAAGTGTTCTTTATAAAAAGAACTTCTTAAAATTAGACCTAAAAATTTACAGACACCAAATATTAGTGTGGGATTCATATCACCTAACTTTAGACTTCTGTGATGTAACCATGTAAGTCTGATCTATTTATAGTCTCCCTTTTTAGATAATGGAAAGAAAAAGCACTTCTAAAACGTATTTTTTTCTGAACTACTTTAGTAATCCATCTTGAGATGAGATAAAACATCTCTGGAAGTGCCCACTTTTACTCCACTGCTCTGACAGGAGCTGTGATGACTGCCTTAGATGCAGGCATATGAACGTGGATATCTAACATTCAGCACAAACTCCTTTATCCAGGAAACGCCGGTCCAAGTTCTGGCGGTAGCACAGCAGTAGTTATTCACTGAAATAACAGCAGCAGCTAGCACAGATACTGGCAGTGTTTGCACAGTTACAGCAATGATTGCAGAGACCCTGGACTTTTCCATTTCAAGGAACCCACAAACCTGCAAACTCACAGTAAGTCATACACACACACACACACACAGAGATTCATATATATGCCTAGATCTGAATGCCTGCATCTATGTATGTATAGGCAGAGACGGGGAGGGAGGGCACGTTTAAAACTCTGTTGGCAACATTTTATGCAAGTTACACAAGCCATAAACCCCTGCATCTGCCATTCCCACAGAAATATATATGTCAGATGGTCCTTCTAACAGTGAAAGAAATGAGATATTTCAGGAAAGCATATGGAACAACAATAAAGGAGCATTTTTAGTTTCAGCGTAATAGTAGTGTAGTATAATTACTCTTAAAACAATTGTGATGTGAAGGAAGAAAACCTTGAAAAGAGAGTCACTGGAAACTTCATGAGGGAGGAGGGAAAACTTTTCAGCCTAATTTGGCTGAAAGAGAGCTGGATTTAAAAATTCATTTAGATATCAGCTTAGGTGCTGAGCATTACAGCACTCAAGTCTTTTCATAGCCTGAGCCTAAACAACGGATTTAGAAATTCTTCAATTAATTAATTTCCAACAGTGCTTCTCAGTACACTGTGTTCTGCAATGGAAGCACAGACTGTTTCATTTGAAAAGAACTCAAAAGGAAGAGAAAGAGTATTTAGAGCTAAGGAAGCCTACCACACAAGAAAAGTGTCTTCTTTTCAAATTATTAGTGAACAAGAAACACAAAATTAAACCTATTTAGAGCAAACACTACTATTTCAGGGCATTTCATTCAGCTGGATTTCACAGGGAACCATCAACAATTCAGTACAATTATGTGGTAAACACAAGTAAGCCAGAACTGACTTTTTTTTTTCCTCTGTTTTGCAATCTCTTCAAATACAAATTAAACAATGGGACAATGGTTTGGAAAGGGTTTCTTTTTAATCTTTGAATGTTACAAAGGCAAAATTCAAATCCCTTTTTTCTAAAAAGACAGATGAAAATCTTAGGAATAAGCAAGTTTTTAAGTGCATTACTAAATTTTCAAAATGTAATTTGTTTAGAAGACTCAGGCTCATATCCCAGAGAAAATCTATTCTGTCCCAGGTTTGGTACTAGTTAAATTCTTATCCTGAAAAATCACTGAAATACAACTCTTTTTACTAGAAATTTTTTTCTCATCTCAGAATAGGCAATGGAATGGGATTTATAGATGACCTAGTCCTAATCCCTGTTTTTTTTAATACAAGGAGCCATTTACAACTATTAAATGACTGAAGTGTCAGAAAGGGAGAGACAAGAGGAAGAAACAAGTTTTCCTCAGTTCATGCTTACCTTTCTGAGAGACAAACACATAAACCAACATTTAAAGAACTGAAGATTGAGTCAAGAGAAGAGGCTCTGGGTACCAGGATCCCTACAGACAATTTGGGCAGATGTTGTGGGGTTCAGAGGAGTCCGAGGCTGCATTGACTCCATCACCTATCTCTGCACACTACTGACCTCTTGGAACCCCATTGCAAGCCTTAGGAATTGTGCATTTGTCCCACAGAAATACACTTCTTCAGGAAATCATTGCCTTTCACTTTCATGCATGTCAGACACCATACCAGCTGCATGAACTGATTTCTAACCTATGAGGAACTTTTTTAGTTTTTTGTATATCGATACATGTATTACTAACATATAATTACTGTTGGTTGAAGACTTTATTATATAAGCTTTAGAGGGTATGAGATATCTGAACTGTGTCTTTTAATTAAAAGAATCTTACTTGATAATCACTTAATCTATTCTGAGCTTCCTGAGATAGCAGTCAAGTTTACCTAATCTATATAACTGTCATGTGTTTAATTAACTAATGGTTAATGGGGATTTCTAAAACAGATTAAATCAATAGCATTAAGCAAAAAGACAGATTTCTAATGAGACTCATTGATTTGGTGGTTGATTTTTAATGATTCCAGAATGAGCAAGCAATGTATTATAGAAGAGAATTACATCTCAACAGAGCTTTATTATCTTGTTTGAGGAGTGCTGTATGCTGCTTTCAGGAAGGAATAATTCATTTGCAGAAGTGCCTCACTGTTTTAATGTGTGACAGTTAAGAATATCATTAACATAGAAATGGTATAAAAACGCAGGAAAATACCCCAGTAAGGCTGCTCTTTTGGTTAAGGCATCAAGCAGGATGTTACAGTCCCACAATCCTGAGCACACGAATATTCAAGATGAGGGGACCTGCTGAAGTGACCAGGGAACAGCAAAACTGGGTGCCTAACCCTGTGAATGCCAGACCATGCCAACCATATGGCAAACCTGCTCCAATGGACACAGCACAGCATTTTCTACATTTCTGTATCAACTTGCAAACTGGCTTTAAACAAGCAGCTCCCTCCCTTTGTGACTCCATTCTTCACCTCACACTCATTCTTATGGTCAAATACCTATGATATCTCAGGCTGAGATCCCCTCTTAATATTAATTGCCAAATTTACACTCTTCTTCCATAACTAAAAAAAATTAAATTCTGTGGTGTCTTCGCTTTTTGCTTTACAGTTCATAAGTGAGGTGTATACAGACTTTCTCATCTCTACTGTATTCAGCCTACAATTTTTTTAAGAAGCCAAAGACTTACTCATAGCATTTTAAGTCAGTAGAAGCCACCACCAATCTTGTAATTTACTGATTACTTCTCCTAACTTTTGCCTTGACCCTCCTTACAAGATTACATTATTTAGTTTCAAAACACTTTCTAAAATTCTTTTTAGCATGCCATCCCCAAATCCACCTTTTTTTTCAGGCAAACCTGTCAGAATTCCTTTGCTTTACAATGATGCAGAACTTAATATAATGTCTCTTTTATACGGTAAATTTAAAAAGTTGAAATCACTATAAGAATTTTTATACCTATATAATTTTGATCTATGATCTAAAATGTCTTCAACATTTTCCAAGCAAATTCTTTAAGCAAAACTCAAGATACTTTTGCCAGATAAGAATTAGAAACTCAAGATTTTTTTTTTTTTTTTTTTTAAGAACTTATATCTACGCTTTAGAACCATTGTTGCAAAGTGACACATAGGTCAAAAACTAAATACAACCTGGTCCAGCTTCTTATATGACCTTGTGAGTAGATCTGACATTTTTCCTCTTATTATGTAGGGAAGGAAGAGAGGAAAAATAATTTCAAAGTGCTGACATTTGAAAAGTGGCGACCAAATTCAACTTGAAAATGCTTGACCCCAGAGCTGTAGCAGCCACTAGCATAAAAAGCAGGGAAATGCTGCATTAGGCTTGGGATGAAGCACGAAACATCTACAGCAGCTGAGGTTATCAGACACAGGATAAAGGCATGGTCAAACTGCCTGACAAATTCCAGCGCCAGCACTTGCACTCTGAGTTTTTAAATGTCCCACTGCTACTTCAAGCAGCTATTGCACCTTTCAGTCACCTTTCTGGAGTACTGTCGTGCACTACTACAGGATTACCACCTCGGCAGTGGTGCACAAGGTGTGTGGAGTGGAATGATCTCTACAGCTTGCATGAAAATCACTGCCCTGGACTTCTGTAGATGGCTTCCAAATACCAGCACAAGCTGACCTATGGCAGGTCTAAACATTGGCTAACCTAGAATATCCTTCTAGGAACGCAATAAAATACTTAAAAAGCCCTTTCAGGTCACACCATGAGTTGCTACTGCAGAAATATTTTTCATCTACAAAGAACTCGTGTATCAAAAAGGAACAAAAGCACTGACAAAAATAGAAGCAGCAAAAATTGAGAAACATAAATACATCCACTGGCAAATGGATCAGCTTTTGCTGGCTGATCAAAGCCCTGTCAGCTTCAGCATGAGTGTGGTCAGCGACAAGACTATTTGGCCAGGACACTCAAAACATCTCAAAAGACAGTCCTGTTCCGTTCCATTTACACTCATTTGCCATTCAACAAACCTTCCATTTCTGTGCTTTGAGCATTTTGTACAAGGCAGAAGTTTTCCTGGAGTGTGTTGATGGGACATGATTAGGTTTATTTTTTTAATCCCAGTGTCTAAAGTTAACTAGTCATGAGTTCGAACAGTTATTAAGATAATATATGTTCTTTTCTGTCCTTAATTCTCTCATTTCTCTACTATGTCTTGTTATAACAAACAACAATTACCGTGTTTTACTTTTATCTGATTTTATGATAAAAGAAGATATATTGTACCATTTTTCATGGTGTATATCTTCAGTAGAAAAAGATCTTAGTTTGGAACATAGACTTTTACTGAGATTAATTCCCACAATTAATCTCAATGAATTATATGTTTAATTAGATGCCTATTAATGTTTTATGCCTACAATGAATCATAGAGCTAACTTGAGGAAACCAGAAATGCACTGAATTAAAATAAACGGTTGTTTAATTTGGTATTGTGCATAAATATCAGTAATGAACCAGAAGCATGTTTTCACGCAGGCAATAATGTTCCCTGAGAAATGCATTAGGAAATGTCCTTCTAAAGGTATTTGTCACTCCAAACCCTTGTAAAATAGCTATTTACTCTTGGTCCTCCACACGACTGAATGATTGAAAAAATGTGTTTAATTTTTGCGCAGTTCTGTTCCATTGTCTCAGAGACACACAGATTAGCAGAGACACACAAACAGTGTGGATATATTTTAAAGAGCTGCTGGATGAGGTGCCTGTAGTGGGATTTGAAGGGTAGAAGGTGAAATACTAAACGCTAAATTTGTACCAAAACTCTTTGCTCAGAAAGCTTAAAGCTGTAGCATTCTATGGATTTTGGGGGGAGAGGGGAGAGCAGGGGAGGAGGCATGAGGAAACACTTGGGAGGTTAAACTGTAAACTTGCTCATTTATGAAGAGTATTTGGGAACACAGAGCTCACAACATGCTGAGGACATAAATGTGTCTCGGTTCCCCCAAAAACCCCTTTCCCTGCAGACATCTCCCCACTGGGGTCTGTGCCCAGCTCACAGCCCCACCTGCACCCCAAAGGCCTGTAGGCTCCAGGCCTCTCGGGAAGCAGCCAGGATCTTCTTTTTCTCTAAATATTTGAAGTTTTCAAGCCTTTTTATCAGTCCCATACATCTTTTCTCAGTTCCCTCGTATTGTTTAGTCCTCCATTAAGCACCTGCACTAATTACCCAGGGCACTTTTGAGCAGAGGATAAAGTCCAGTTTCTAACATGATTATTGATATTACCACAAGCTACAAAATTTCTGCACAAATGAATAAGTAGCAAAGTTTCAAGAGATGAAGGTAAATTTCCTCTATCATGTAACCTCATTTTCTGTGTTCATTTTCAAGAACCAGTGTATTAATTAACTGTAATTTGGAAGCATTTAGGGCAAAGGCTGCTCTTTCCCTGACTCCCCAAGAGTCCAAAGGTAGTGTGTACCTCGGTCACAATATTCAGAAAATAGGGAATAGAGTTAACATTTCAAAAAATGACATGATTTTAACTCCAGCCATAGTTTCTTCTTTTTTTTTTTCCACTGATACATACTTAATCACCTATATAAGTGACGTTTAGTGGGTATGTAGCAAAATCACTATTTCCTTTGGAACATTTGCAGCCACTCTTAATAACTGTTTTTTAAATGCGCTTACAGTTTAATTAATTTTAAAAAGGTGGCTCAGCCATCATAGGAGATGAATCATTACTTCCCAAACAACATGAAAATAGTTTTTGGGATGTGTTTGCCTGCCTTTTTTTTTCATGGCAATGTTCTGCAGCAGTGCAGGGTTTTTTTGACAGTGTAATCTACAGCGGAAAATAGATATTGATTTGTATTAGTATTTTGTTTTCTTAAATTTCTTCCTGGTCTTTTTAATTGCACAGAAGTGAGGCAGCCAAGCTTTCTGCTGTTTAAACTAACCTTGATGCTGCATTGAAATACCACTATTGTTCCATGCAAGTTTAAAGCAAAAAATCTGACTCCATGATTTCAACATCAGAATTGCAAAATTTATCTTCTGCAGACTTCAGGGGTCTGGTTAAAAGCAAACAGGTTCTGACATCTTCAGTTTGGATATCTTTTGGATTCAGTTTGGTTATTTTATTTTATTTTACACACTTTATTTATTTATTATTAATTTTACTTAGGCAAGAATGGCAAAATCCCCAGAAGGACTTTCTTGGAAGAGTGTGCCAGTAGCTAAGTAAATGAATGCTTCAAAGAAAAGCCCCGTTTCAAAAGTCTGGTCAATAACAGCTTCATGTGTCACTGTGAGCCAAATCAAAGAGTACCCAGTAAAAATTTTGATGAGAAAGTTTTCATTGAAACTGACTTTAATGGAAAATATGGGTTTCCACTAGGTTTTTGGGTTTTTTTTTCAGAACTGGTGAATGCTTTTTGTCAAATAAGTGTGCATTGTAAAAAAGGTAATTTTTATTGCAGATGAACCATTTTAAGCTCCTAACCTTTCCTTTTTTTCCCCTTTGAATTCCCCACTCATGCCAAACAAGCAATTTAAGCACCTCTAGATGTGCTGTACAGGAATACAGTTAAAATGCCTTCTGTGCTCTCCCCTGTCCCATGCTCCATATCTGCTCTGCAGCTTTACTGGGCATCGCAGCCAGGGCAAAACCACAAGACAGGTCAGCAAAAGAAGCCAGAACACCTCTTGGAGACCCTGACTAGCCCACCATTGACTACACAGAAGGCACCAGTCTGACAAAACTTGGAGACATCTGAATCAGTGCTTTGCGGTTTAGACTCACGGCTTTCAAGAGACAGATTTCTTCTTTTCTTTTTTTTTTTTTTTGATGTTATCATCCCAAAGTTGAAATTTTCTGCAAAACTATCACATTTATCAGACTGGCTTTAATAGTAAAGCACTCATATCTCAGGCCAGGAAAGCAAAGCTCTTGATACCATACATTAAAAAATAATGCCACACGTCTGACTGCTTTGGCAATGGTCTTAGCACACCAGCTGCTTGCCTCTCCCACTGCAGAGAGAGCTAAACTCATTTTCTGCTACTAGAGGGAAGAGAACTAAGTTTAGCTCTACTAATTGCATTTTAGTCACAAGAATACAGCCATACACCCCACTTGGAAGGCTTCAAAATCTTTATCATAGCACAAATCTTTCCCTTGGAGAAAAGGAAAAGAAATTAAAATACTGCCTCTAATTTCTGCTTGCTTCAAAAAGAAAGACATGTAGACTAGTACTACAACTTTGAATTTATGACTTAGATTTAATTCTTCTTGCAGAAAACAGAGCCTATGCACCATGATTTAAGGAAAGGAAGTCTTTCCTTTAGTTTCTCCATTACAAGCCTTAGATCTTAATTAATTTCAAAAAGGTATATTTTTGCTATATTTCCCATTACTTTTCATCAGACTGGGGCCCACAGCTATTTTTTTCATTTTCACAGGTTATTACAACTTTTTATTTTATTTTAATTCATCTTGTGCATTAGAAATATGAGCTGATTGCATTTTTAGTTAAACCAAATTAAATTAGGTTTACACTGAATATTTCTAATTTTCTGTCCTGCCAGTGTCCAGACGATGAGCTCATAATACATTCATAAATGTTCTTAATTCTTACATTGTCTATTCTCTGCTAAATTTGAAGCCAAAGAAGCCATGGTAAATAATTCAATATTAGAACTTCAATAAAGGCAAAATTATTTATTCTTCACATTTTTTAAAGGGTACAAATCCTGTACAAATTCCATGAAAATCTTCTCTGACCACTACTGTGCTGGAACTGGAAGAATGCTAGACCAGTTCTGATTTATAGAGGTATTTCTCAAGATTACTGTCTAGTTCTGTCATATGGGTGATATGTTTTAAAAGCGTGCATAGTTAAATTTTGGGGTGAAATTAATCCCCTTTGCCTCCTTCCTAAAACTGAAAGTAACAAAATAGAAGAAATTCAATGAGGAAAAAAAAAAATCTAAGTCTGACCAGCCTGCAAGCTTTGCCCTAACATTATTTACAGGATCTATGAAGTGTGCTGATTAGGACAATATTTTTCCTCCTACGTGGAAGATAGAATGCCAGAAATACAACAAGCATAAGAAACAGCTTGGCTGAAGGTTGGCATTTCAAGAGTTCTTGTGGGGGAGAGGAATTTGATAGCTAGATTAGAGAAAATAAAGCGACTTTCCAGCTAATTAACGTGCCATTGTCAGGATTTAATCCCAGGCGGCAGCAAAGCACCAGGTGCTGAACTCACTCCACCTCTGCTGCCCCGTGGGGAGGGAACCAGAAAAAAAAGGTAAAGATCGCATGGGTTGGGGTAAGAAGAGTTTAGTAATTGAAACAAAATAAAATACACTAATTCTACTATTACTAATAATAGTGAAAAGGAGGGAGAGGAATAAACCCCAAGAGATAAGTGATGTGTGGCACAACTGCTCAGCACCCAGTGAATGAAGCCCAGCCCGTACCCAACCAGCAGCCGCTGCCCCCCAGCCAACTCCCCAGTTTATGGACTGGGCATGGGGTGCCGTGGTCTGGAATATCCCTCTGGCCAGTCTGGGCCAGCTGTCCTGGCTGTGCTCCCCCCTGCCTGCCCTGCCCGAGCGTGGGAGCTCAAGAGTCCCTGACTGAGAGCAAATGCTGCTCAACCACAGCTAAACATCAGTGTGTTATCAACGTTATCCTCGTGCTCAATCCAAATCACAGCACTGTACAAGACATGGAGAAAATGGGCTCTATCCCAGCTAAAAACAGGCTACTGTGAATTGGTAATAAATTCAAGGCAGTGTACATGCTTCTGTGTGTGTCACATTAGTATGTAATGGGTTCATACCATTGAAATCAATGGAACTCCTGGTCTTCTAATAAGAGCTTATAATTTGGAAAGCAAATTTATTTTTAAAATCAACAGGAATGCTTATTTTGGAAATTTATGGGGACAGAAAATAAGTCAGAACTCAGACTTAACATCTAGCCAATTAGAATAGCTTAATTTTTTAAACCTTCATCTACTGAATATACACAAACAATGTGAATTTCAGAATTTTCTCAAAGTATTCATATGAAGAGCTTCCTCTTGTCCACCTACTGTGGGACACTATTAACTGTGAGAAGCTTATTCTACAAAAACCAAGAAATATATATTTTTCCTTCTATTAGCTAATTCCCTCACTCACAGTCAGTGCCAAGTTCTTCCTTTGCATCTCAGTCATCAAATCCAAGTTCAGATCCCATCAACAGTAGCTTTGCTTGATTTCATCATAGCTAAGATTGTGGTCTCAAGGAATATCAAGAAGAAGCTGAATGCTGAGTGCTGCCATTTATGCCTTTTCCCAGGACTGTAAAAGACTGACTTTGATTCATGAAGAAGAATGCAAAAATCTCACCACTGTAGTGACTAGCCCACATAGAGCTGCTGCATTAATAGCTTTCGTGATATGAAGAGGAGGGCAAAAGAATTAAAATTGTCTACAAACTTATCACCAGTATCTGAATATATTGAATTATATTTTCATAAGACAAGTCCATTAGATCTTAGATCTGGCATATTGTACAGCAAAGCAGCAGGACTCTGCAATAATAATTGGACACATTATATTAGCAAAGGCTGAGCTAAAGAATAGAAACTTTAACCCAAGTGGGACCAAAAAGACAGGTTAAATTTAAATTAAGATTAAGTGGAGGATTGGGATCAGCTAGTATTTGATTTAGCTGGAAGGAAGCAAGGTATTTTAAGAGCATTTAATAAAATCCAAGAAAAATCAGACTTCTGAGGTGTGAAGAGAAAAATGGATTATAGTGACAGGGATACAGAGGGCTGGTTTACTTCCAAAGTGCATAAGCAATAGGCCTATTCATTTAAAAAGTAACAAAATTTTACTTTTGATGCCCTTAAGGACAATATTCCTCAGTTTTTGCTTTGGATATTCTTCAAGGGAAGAACAACACTTTCTCATTTCATAGATATGACTCATTTAAATGATGTCGTTTAAAACTGTATCACAAAGTGAGCCACAGATGACAACACTCTCCAGAGCAGGACCACTGACTGCCTGCTTTGGGACACATAAAGCAACTTGCAGAGCACAGCTGCTAATTATGTTTTTAATTTGTTCCTTCTTGCTTATTAGAGGGTTGGTTTTTTAAAACACAGTTGAAAATAAGAGAAAGAGGACTTATGACAAGAGTGCTAGAGACAACCGACTGCCTTGGAGACAGTAGCCTGCCTGCAGATTTTATATCCTGTTTTGTCTAACTTTAGAGGAATCATGATTTCTTTGTACTATAGACAGTAATCTTAACTGTAAGATAAGTAAAATTCAAAGTAATTGTAACAGAGTTATGGTGTCTGATTAAAACGTTTGGTATCTAGAAATAAACCAGTGCGTTGCTTTCCCTGTTTTAAGCTGAGTACACTGGATAATCAATACTCAAGGCTCTTTGTTGAGCTTGTATTTTGGATAATACAGATATTACTTGACTGTAACCTGTTGTCAGTTTTGTTAGTGGATATTTTTTCTCCAAGATCACATAGATTTCACTCCGAAATGCAAAAAACTGTTTGGTAAACATACCAAATTCTTTGTCATAGCCGTGTTTCTCTTTAGGGATGCATATGTCTGGAATCTGATTTAATTAACATAGCATATATCTGATTATATTAAATCATGAATGATTAAAATCCAAACATCAGACATAAATTTTTGTTAACTTCGTGTGTTTACATTACATCAGAAGCAGTGCTCTGCTGTGGTCTCAGTGGACTCTCAAAGGCAGGAGCTGGCCTGCTGCCCATCTCCCCACACAGATCCAGGACGTTCTGGGCCCTGTAGCTAAAGAGAGTTTCATCAAAGGGAAGGGAAGGGCTTGGCTCTGTACAAGAAATAGGAGGATGACTTCAGCTGGAACAAAGTTTCATTGCAAAGCCCCTATCCTGTGTAGCTTAAATTTGATACTTATGCATACATAAGTACTTGCTCATAGACATTTCCCCCAGAAGTCAATTTGCTTAGAAGATCAGATTGAGGTTTAATAGCAATTCCTGCCTGAAACTTCAAGTTCATAATTAACAAAAAAAGAAATCAGCCCATTCTGGTGTCTGACAGGTGATTTACACTACAGCCAGACCAACCCATGCCACTCAGGTGTGGTGCCACCCATATTTTGCAATACTTTGCCTCCACTCTCTGCTTGCTCTCAATACAGCTGGGCCCAGATGCCTTACACCATTACACCATAAATAATTTCAGCCTTCCTAAATGCAGATAAGACACAGCACAGATATACGGTGACATTTCATTTTAGGATATATTTAAGTAATTCAGAAACCTACAACATAAAACAGGAAACTTGAAAGCAATTTTCTCTTTCTGTAAACGGATGTATCCTGGTATGTGGCAAAGGAAAGCAAAACACTTTGCTGGACAGAACAACATTATAAGATCTTCATACTAATATTAAAAGACCAAATAGATTGAGACTAGGGAAAAGAAAATTTTGTGAGAAGCAACTAATTATAATAAAAAAAGCATGTATGCTAGCTAACCATCTGCCACCAAGGGAACAAATTTACCTGCTATTAATTTTGGAGATAAACACAGAGCTGAAATACCAGATTGCACAACTTTGAGAAAAAAATCACTCGCATGCAAAAGGGAGGTATACGGCCCACGGCATTTAATTTAACATCTTTCACATAGCTCTAGTGTCTGGAAATGAAAAATGTTCCATAGTTTGCTAGGAATAGGTGTGTCATACACACAGGTACAGCTACCTAACATTTTGGCTCTCAGCTTCTTGTGGTGTAGCATTTTAGCCTGATGTTGACCAGCACCTTTGACCACAGCTGTTGGGTGCTGGTTACAAGACATCAAATGGAGCAGCAGAAATATAGGATGATCAACAGATAAAGATCTTTATTTAAACAGATCTCAGTTCCAAGTCTGTAAAGAAATTAACTCAAATCATTCCAGACTAACTGGAAGTCAGGATCCACCATACATAGCAAGTAAGTTTTTCTGGTGTATTTTCATTCAAATTCAAAAGGCAGGCTGACAATATGTCAACAATATCTTTAAATCATAACATCAGGCCTGCTGAGAAAAGCACACTGCCATTTTATAACTTTGAACAAATACCAGCTTACATGCTTGTGCTGATGAATCCTACTGTGTATATGCCCCTTACAACAGAGTTATCTGCATTCTCCATCTGCATGTAGGATAATATTTAAAGCAAAGACTTGGTGGGAGGAGAAAATAAAAAAAGCATCGGGAGATTAGCTGAGAAGAGAGCAGGTAAAGCTGTTTCTGCCAAGAGCTGGTGTATCATTTACTACCCATGAACATGCAGAGAAGCCATACAGAAAAATGTACATGAATAACTGTAATTCTGACTGCACTTTTGTGCTATAGATCTTAAGATCCCTTGTCCACTTATTCGAAATAAAAAAGTTGCCTAATTGTCAGTGACATTTAAATTCAAAGGAACACTCAGTAAGGTAAATATCTTAGATGAGACTAGTGAGTTTAACCCATGAATTCACGGCCAGTTGCCTTATTTATGTTGGTTCAAGTTCTGGGTTTTTCTTTTCATAATTCCTTGGATTAGATTATCAAAAGAAACATTTTAATACTCACCTCACACAGCAAAGTGCACTATGAATAATATCAGAAGCCATTTTATACTCTCTATACATTTATATATACAAGTTTATATTCCTGAAGACTGTCAAATCTATTTTTCTTTAGTCAAAAATTCAGCTGTTGTATATCTGCTTGGTTCTAGATAGATAGGAAGTAAGTGAATCACTGGATATTGATTTTTAAGCATCTGGAATACTACAATGAATAAAATTCTTTTTCTTTACAGAAGTCAGTGTTACACAACCAAAAGCAAAAGTATTTTTTCTCAGTCTGCAAAATGTTCTATTAAATAGAGTGATTTTTTTCAGGCACAATAAAAATGTTAGAAGGTGGGGTTTTTTTGTTTAAATCAAGTGTATTTTGATTAACATGTTAACAGTTATCTGATTTCACCTTTCCTTTTTTCCACCACCACTCCCTTTCCCACCATGTTTATTTTTCTTTCACCCTTGCTGGTGTAGGAAAGTACCTTGTAGGAAAATACCTTGTAGGAAAATACCTGAAACTTTCACAGGGAGATGACAGACTGGGTGCTATGCTATGAAAGGGGAAACATCACTTTCAGCCCTATCCAGCACTGCCACAAGACCTGTATCTTTAGTTCTCCAACAGTTATCTAAGTAACTTACAGCTCTCTTAGTCCAGAAATAGAAATCAGGAGGATACCCAGTAAAATCACTTGCACAGCTAAGATAAAAATTCAGCTTAGTCTCATGAAAATTCCACTGGGGGTAGGAAATGCTACGGCAGCAATCTATGCAAGGAGAAAAATAAGAACAAGGAAAAAAGATAATTTCTGTAAAAGAGGTGTAGATTGTAATGCTGTGCTGCTTCTGATGGCCAGAGTGAGCCAGCTGAGAGTGGTGGTTGAGATCCTGTGCATCACTGGAGAGTGGCATAGTATAAACACACACAAAAGAACAGTATCCTTTGGGAGAGCTCTGTATTGTACCCACACACAGGAAAGTCAAGGAACTTTAGAGAGGCTTTTTCAGTTTAAAAGATAGTTTAGAAGATGTTAAAATTTTGAGCTTTAATATTTTATGTATAATGCTTTGCACAGGGACAGCAAACCATTTTACAAGGGGCCTGAATCAGCAAAAATATTCCGACAATTTCTCAGCACTTCAATGACACAGATTCCCTGGGTCAAAGTCTGTTCTCATTTATGAGGATATAAATATAGAGCAACTCTTCTTTGGAAGAGGTGGTGCCAGTATATAAGCTTCATTTCGAAAGGTTCCTTGCAAATTAGTCTAAAACCACTGTATAAATAATGTGTTTCGCATTTCTCTGTTTAGTGTATTAATAGAAGAGGATTTCCTGAATGGTAAAAAAATTACTGTCTGTAGGACTCACACAACTGCACCAAACAACAGCAGAACTGTTACAGTGTGACATTTTCATGCATTACAAATGTGGTTTATTTCTGACTTTAGAAGATAACGCTGTGTTGGTCCTGGACATAAATGGAAAAAACATGGGATTTTAATTCCTACATGCTGACCCATGTTTCAGTCACACAGTCACTGGACTTACAACTTATCAATGAGTTGGGCAGTCAGCAGTTAGCAGATGGTAATTACTGTGTGAATGGCCTTCTGCTGTCTTATGGTCCAGCAGTGGCCACAGGGCATGGAATGAGTAATATTTTTGTGGAAATTATATGAACTTCACAGCATCCGAATGATCAGTCTCTCACGCATGCAAACACCCACACACTGTCTGTCTTTATTTTTTATCTTGAAAATGAAATGTCAATAAGACATTACTTTTAGCTATTGGGGTTTTTTACACTAATGGCAGAATAGTACTAACAGATAATCTCAACATTTCCTATGAGATACTCATGGCTTCAATAAACATGCACCATCAGGTTCCAGCCAGAGTCTGACAAGCCTTTTCATTTCTTGAACACCATTTCATTGCACAACCACAAATTCAGGTTTTTTTAGCCTGGAATACTGGAATCTAGCTATTTTGAGACAGGAAAGGCTTGGGTTTGTATCGGAAAGTTTTAATGTTCCAGCCTCACTTTTGAGAAACTGCTGTTGGTTTCAGCGAATTCAAGACTGCAGAACTGGGTCACAGGTCTGTTTGGGTGACTTGTGAGAATCTACAAATTTATATCCAATCTTTACAATGCTTGTGTAAGGATCATCCATTTATAAACATTGGCCCTCTACTATCCACACCTCATTAGCCCAACCTCGCTCTGAAAATACCAAGAAGAAATGTTCTTTGAAAAGTTCTTTTGCAGGGAGCTCGTATTTTAGCAAAACACTTGCTGCTCTTAGATGTTTTGTTTGGACTTTTTTTTTTTTTAACACTCTGGGTCTTGAAATACGGAGTTCTTTTAAAATGTTATCAGTTTACCTGCCCAACTGAATCCAGAGGCTCTTCTCCTCTGCAAGAAGTCAAAAAAAGTCAACTATCTTTGAAGATGCTGGAGGCAAGATCAAACACATCTGGAATTAAGTCAGTCCTCAAGTGCACCACTAGTTAACAAAATCTAGTGTATTGCTTGTTCTCAATGCTGGCCTCTCTACAACTGCAGGACTCTGTTCATAGCTTTGGAATCCACTGGAACTTGACAATTATTCCTAACCCTGGAGAATCCCAAACATCCTCAAATCATCCCAGCTCCCAGTGTTACAACACTGTAACTCCATCATGCAAGAATCAGGACTTCAGTGTCCAAATACCACAAAAAGAGGCCATTTATATTTTATTTCTGATTTTTAAGACAGAGAACAGTCCTCAGCTTGATCCCCTGGAAGAATTCCAGCCCTCCAAAGCTTCTTCATGCTCCTCATGTTTACCTTTATGTCTTTAAATCTTTTTCATTCAACTCAAAGAGTATGTATGTGCTCCAGAGGAAGCACCAAGGAAATGTGTTTTCTGTGTGCCATAGGACTGCCTATTGAGAATAAAACTCGGGGTGTGCCCATATGCCTGCATCAGCCGTGTGGAGGTCTGGGCACAGCATCCTAGGGAGGAGTAGTACAGGGCCCTGGGTTACCCTTTCAGGGCTCCTAGAACGAGTGACTCAGCCACAGAGTGAATATCCCTGGGTTTCTGGTACCTGTCTGGAGCCCAACCCTGGTGGCTGAGGTGGGATCCACCACATCAGCCACACACAGGCTCTGTGAACCACCGACAGCTCGCAAAAGGGTTTTAATCAATGCACACCTCCTGTCTAATCCTCACTGGCATGGACAGCTCTCTAAAGCTTGTCTCCACCCAGGAGAATTTTTTTCTTCCTCAAAATAACAGACTTCAAAGCACATATTAGACAAAAGCAAGTAATTCTGTAATAATTCAGTTTGAAAATATGACATATGAATGAAGTAGCCAAGGCTGCCTAATTACCTTTTCCTCCTTCTTTCATGATATTTTCTGTATTATGTCTAATTGAAAATAAGTGGTCTGACCATTTCTGAGCCATGGTGCTCAAAGTCATATTGATTATCAATAATATTACGGTTCATTTATTACATTATCTCTAGCCCAGGTGCCCAAATTGGAAGGCATTGTTATTCTTCTGTAAGCATCTCAGCTGTTTAAAATCAGATGAGCTTGTTACTTTCATGAATGAAAAGAAAGTTTTCCAATTTTGCTTTTTCAGCATTTCTCTTTTTACCTTGCCTACTTAAATATTTGTTTCTATTTCACAGCGATCATCTCTCAGCCCAATATACATTAATTTCACAAAACCATGCAGTAAAACAGTTCAGTGTTATGCTAAGCCACCCAAGGTAGCTTAATAGAGCTGCTAATGTGACTATTTTAGAATGCAAGATGGTTTGCTTCAAACACAAAGGGTAAATATCCATGGTGGTGTGCTCTGCACACTGGACTATAAAGAAGTTTGGTGATAGAAATGGATAATCTTTGACTGTGAGGCCTTACAAGTAACTCACACATTTCAGGTGACATTATTTGATTTTTTTTTTGTATGTCAGCTTTTCTTACAGTAAGTATTCTTTCATAGTAATAATAGATATCTTGCATTGGATGCAGCCTTAAGAAATCACCAAAACTATTACTTTTATTTGTTTGGTTGTTTCCTGAGCAACAGTAGAGTAAGGAACAAGAAAGGTTCATTTGATGCTACACATTGTCTATTAACTTTTACAAGAGAACAAGCTGTGAACATGCATCAGTGTGGTCATGTGCAGTATTAGGGAAATGCACAGCCATTAGTAAAGAATGTACATAGCACTGGGGGAAAGATAAACCTGGCATTTCTTCTGGCCTTTCTTCTGGGTCATTTCCCAAAAATCATAGCTTTCCTTCTGATAATGACTGCCTCACAAGATATTATGCCTTTATTTCTGACATATTTAATTTTCTTTGCCCCTCTAGGGTGTTCAAACTGCAGCGCTACCACTGCCTCTCGTTTTCAAGGCCATGGATGCGGTCAGGGACTGACCCTTATCAACTTTCCTTTCACTGACCAGGCAAGGCAAGGCAGCAGAGCACAGCCTTCATCCCAGGTGCCATCACCAGTCACCTCGGGAGCTTTAGAAAAGACCACAAACCCAAAGTTTCTTTATTCTAGGCAGTCTCTGGTATCCACTCTAAAATTATGCAAGAAATCATATCTACAGGTGAGCTGAAATACAGAGTCTCGCAGTTTGATATTTCTCAAGTGTTGATTTTTAGGAACAGCAATTTTAGAAAGAGAGCTTTAATAACTTTGATATTTATTTAACATTTGGCTAATAAATAACAATCTTTTTTCACAGAGATTAAAAATATTAAAAAATAACTCATTGTATTTTTCGTACAGAATTAAATTCAGAGTTCCAGACTCCATCATTTCCAATCTTTCCAAAATATGTATTAAGGTTATTCACTTTATTCTACTGCACATGACTAACACTAAGGGCAAAGTCACTTTTGAAAAGACTTTCAAAAATTTTTCATTTTATCAGAATAGCCAAAACACACTTTCCAAGTTCATGTACATCTTTGCCTCAAGCAATTAAGTGAGAAGATCATTCAAGAAATTATTGTTTACTTACTTGATTTTAAAATTTCATATTTGATAGAAATTTTTAGCACAGTAGCCAATGTAAGATCAGATAGGCACATATTCTGAATAAGATCTCAAGTAGAAAATAGGTATTTATGGGAATTACAGCAATTGTCAAGTCTCTCAAAGGAGTAGCTCGGCAGAGACGTTTCCTTTCTACTTCACAAGAGCATCTCATACACCTTGCTTATCAACTGAGTTCTGCTCTGACACGTCAGAGTAGCTTGTGACAGTAACATGACTCAATTTTTCATATGTAAATGGTTCATCTGAAATCACTGGAGGACAACTGCATGCTCACATGGCTGTAAAACTAGAACTGGTCATTCATTCTGGTCACTCAGGGCATTCCTAANATTCTGTTGTAGTATATAACAGGCTGCTCAGCGTGCCTGGGGGTCTCTTGCCTTAAGCTCTCAGGCCCCCGGGAGCTGCGTCTCGCTGCGCCTGGGGGCTCAAGCGCACCTGCACCAGGCTCTTCGATCCCCTGCGCTCATCCTTCCCTGCCTTGGTTGCTTCCCTTCGACCTGCCAACTGAAATAAACCCATTCCTGTTTCACCGCAAAGAGCTGCCTCCTGCCTCTTGCCTCGTTCCCACGCCTTTGCCATCGGTAGAACAGCGGGCCCTGCGTGAGTCCCCGCTGTCCTTCCCGCCAGGCGACACCCCGGCTTCCCGCCGTACCGGGCAGCGGTTCGGTCATAACGTCGATCTCGGCAGTCCCCGGGCAGCTAGCCACCAGCCCGAGGGACGGAGACGCGTTAGGAGGACAACTGCATGCTCACGTGGCTGTAAAACTAGAACTGGTCATTCATTCTGGTCACTCAGGGCATTCCTAAGAAACTCTCAGTTGTGTTAGGGAGTTTTTCTTTAGTGATTTTGATATCCCTTTGACATTCATTTGACTGACAACCATGGTAAAAAATGGCACACCAACATACATCAGTAGATGTCAAAAATGTATTGTAAATGTATTGTACTGGCTAAGGGAAGGGAGGCAGTGATAAAATGAGCTGTTTAGATGAATTGAACTGTTCCAGGAAGATAGAAAAAGAATATGGTGACAGCAGATAAGTTAGGAATGGTTGTAAAAAGAAGAATCCTGCAGGAAGAGGAGGGAAATTTCAGAACTAGCAACTGCAAATTTTTTCCCACCTGACTTCTTACTATTTTTACCCCAGGAACATAAAGAATGAAGACCTTAGTATGGCTAAAAAGTAGATCTTTGCTATAAATGTTTGATGAACATGCTAAAAAGTACACAGTTTTGTGGAAGAAGAATAAAGTCTCAAAACAAAAATGATATGGGCTAGCTACAAGACAACAGGATGAAAGAAGACCAGTGAAGTGGGAAGTCTGGCATTCATGAGATCAATAAACTACTCCTGAGCTCCCAGTCCTTGGTGACAGCCCGTGTCAGAGCCATGATTTACTTCACCTGCATTTCAGATTGGTAGAAGCTTCATATGGCTGGTGGAGCTTCCCAGGTCCAGGGATTAAGTGTATTTCAGAATCTCTTTTCTGGGATTTCCCAAATTTCTGTCACATCAACACATCTCCGACTAATCTCTCAGTCAATATCAATTTCTACTTGATAAAAGTCTACTCATTGGTGTAAGTTTGACATTTTTCCTTGTCTGAGATAAAGGTAGTTCACTTCAGTGCTGAAGTAGTAATCCAAAATATTTATCTCAGAGTGATTTATAAAACATTGTTATGGATGCTATGATTTATGGTACAGTACTGCTGGTGTGGTGCCCAAAGATTAGGGCTCAGTTATGCTATAACATGCACAAACACAGCAAGAGGGGATCCCTACTGAAAGAGAAAACATCAGTTTTAAGGCAGTCTTAAGACTCCATTAATGCAAGCAAATGTCCTGAGATTCAGTGACAGGACATATCTTACAAACGAAAAGCATAATTTAAATAATAATATAACTAAAGGAAACCTTTTAATAAACTAATTGAGGCTAAAGTAAGAGACATGCAAGACTTTTCTCTTTAGCAGCAAAAAAAGCTTCTCCCTGTGCCATTTCCATAGGTCTTACTGCCACATTTTGAAGACTATTTTTCATCTTGGGTTTAATTCAAGGTGTTTTATGAAAGTATATTCTTTTAGAAAGACTGTTTTACATTTTATGCCTTTTATTCTTCCAGGAGAGCTAATCAATGTTTATTATGAACCTTTGGAGTATGCAAATAAACACAGAATTCGACTCCCATTTCATTGCCTCTCCTCTGGAATACACATTTCTAAGCTACCTAAAGACAGACTTATAAGGATTTTTCTTTTTTACATCCCCAATGAGGCTTGTCAGGGTTTCCTTTGGGTCAGCTAGCTCTGCAATAGTGTTAAGTCATGCTCCCTTTCCAGGAGCTGAGATGTCAGGACAGTGCCCTCACTCCCGCAGTCGTGATATTCTGCAGGGTCTCCTTAAAATATAACATATGCACCCATGAGGGGAATATGGAATTTAGGAGCCCAGCAAACTTCCAGATGAGATCAGGCAAAGGGCATGTATCAGTGTGGAAGGGGAGCAATACAGCACTGCCTGCAAAGAGCGAGATGTCGCTGCCTGGAGGGAGGAAGGTGAGAGCAGCGCTCGGTGCCACGTTCCCCGATGAGCTCAGGAGGCAGCTGCCAGCCTGCATGGATGCAATCTCACCCCTGAATCCAATGTTAGTTTTATTTATACAGCTGCTGTGCCTCTTTCCCTTTTCCCTTCTCCCCACCTTGTTCTTTTTTTCCTCTTTTAATAGAGAAGAAATCTTGTTACTGAATTGTCAGGAGCGTATCTACTTGGGAGAGTGTCTGCCTCCAAGTTCTTCATCTTTTCTCCTCTGATGGAATCAGTCTTACTGGGGAGGAATCAAGTTTCTCTGGAAAATAGTGATGTTTGAAACACCATCAAATTTTAATTAACAATACACCACTGCTTTGTAGGCAGATGCAGTTTTGAGATGAAGATGCAGAGGGCTGCTAATTTCTCAATAGTTGATTGGTTTCTTAAAACCCTGCTTGTCTCCAGAGTAGCACAAACTGTAACAGATCTACACTGAAATGTTTGGCCAGAAATATAAATAATAATAAAAATAATAACAAAAACCCTCCAAAATGCTAATAAAACACCCCTTTACAATAGCAAACCTAAGTGTATGCCAGTGATTTCTAATCTTGCTACACAGAAAAATTAAAATATATTATGGTTGTGATATGGCAATCTTTGGTTCATTCACATTTGAATTCACACAACTTGAGAATTAATTTATTATTTTTTCACCATAGTATCCTGTCTGTGGAAAAAATACAAAAAATTCATTTAAAAAAATATTTGTAGCAAAGGAACTATAACTGTTCATCACTATGCAGTAAGTTTCCAGTCATATTAATTATGTACCCAAGATAATCATATACTTGGTGCAACTCTTTGTTCAGTCAACAGTGTCTTCTTGTAAGTAGCATATGTACTATAAAAACAGGCCCCAAAAGGGCTTCTACAAACTCAGTTGCCTGTTTTTATGGAGAATTACCAATATGAGCCCACTTTAGCTCTAGGCATGGAACATGGAAAAACCCTCTATGCTACAAGGGCTTTGGGGTTATGAAGTCAAGCACACATGAGTTAGGAAATGCTGTCCCCAAAGTGGCCAGCGTAACCTCATTTTGACTTTCTTTTGCTTGGTTATTCAGAAACAGCGGTGCTGAGGGCCACAGAAAGGCCCATGAGGACATGAAGGATCCTGGACTCACTCTGAGGTTTGAGCAAGGCACAGTGAGCAAAGTCTGCAGAGATCTAGCTCGGGGTGGGCTGGGACATCGCATCCAGCCCGCTGGAGGCTTCTGCCGAGCCTTTTCCCCAGAGCAGATGGGGCTGCTCGGGAGCGAGCGCTGCCCAATGAAGCACGGAGCCTTCTCCCGGCTCCTGCCCCGGCTCAGCCCGGGCTGTGCCCTTGGAGGCCGGGCAGCGCGGATGGGGAGGGACACCGGGGCTGCCTGGCTCTCCAGGATGGCAGGGACTCAGCTGTGACAGCCCAGCTCCTGCCAGAGCACGGATGGCACAAGAGACCGCATTTGGCAGGAGCTGCTGCCAGGGAGAGGTGGCCAAGGAGCAGCCAAGCATCGCTACACTGGGGATGTGAAGTGTGACACAAGATGTAGCTGAGTGCCAGGATCTTGGTCCAGCATCAAAACAGCTCAATGTGAATTATCCTGAAGTTTGTGATCAGATTCCTCACAGTTCATGCTTAAACTCCCTGTTTTCTACTCCCTTTTCTCCACTCTTAGCTTCTTGCCTTATTCCATTCTAATTTCTTATCCAGGTACTTCCTGTCTGATTCTCTGATCTGTGGCTTCTAGGTACAACTCTTCTCTCTCACCAGCTTTCAATTTTACTATCTTCCACATAACCAAGTTTCTATCCATTATTTTCTCCCACTGACACCTCATTTCACATTACATAAAGCAGGGGAACCATGTCCCCTGCTCCTGGTGCCTTGGGCTGGAACAAGGTCTGTGTAGTCTGCTTGAACACTAGTATGTACCAATTTTATTTTCCCCACTAGAGTCATAATTTAACAAAATTAAACAATTTTTTTCTCTAATGAAGACAGGGGAAGGTACCTCTCAACCATCAGAGGAACACTTTAGATAAGTTTCTAGTGCCTACTTAAATGTATAGGTCCTAGCCTGTCTCAATCTATATATTCAAGGAGGAGAAAACATATTTTCTACTAAATTCATTCCCTGAAATAGCTGAATCATTCTGGTTGATACAGAAAAGATACAGCCTTGGGCAGATACCTGACAAAGCAGTTTTCATACTGAGTGACAAGTTTAAAAAAAAGAAATGCTGATAGCAAGTTCTTGTGATGTCATGCATTGGACAGAGACACATATGAGCTTTGCTGACAATATTAACAGACTATACCAACAGAATTATTTATTGCAAAGCAGAAGCTTTATCAGATATCAGCAACTTACAAAGACTGGCCTCTACCTAAGTATCCATCAGCCCTAAGACTACAGAGCCAACATAACCTGAGCCCTAGGTCTCTACAGACTATTCTCTCCATGAAGGCAGCAATAAAACCACAAAGTACTTCCATTTCCCAAGTAACTCACCTTATGATATTCTCCTTATAACATCTCTTATAATTATGAACTCCTCATTTCAGAGCACTACCTAAGGGCAAGTACAAATGGAAAAACAAAGAAGAAATATATGCTGACTTTGATGATGTTGTCCCTCTGGTTCCCACTAATATTTTGGAGGAAAACATCTTTGAAAACTAAGCAGAGAGAAAGAGTGAGAGAGGCACACAGAGAAGAAAGCTCATATTCTAAGGGAGCCAGAAGGCACCAGATAAAAGCTGATAAAAAGTAGGTCAGCTAATGATTCACAGCATCCAGTGCTCACAGAACCCTGCTAACAGCGGGGAAGATGCAAATGCAGAAGATAATGTCAAGCTCTTCAATACAGAGGAAATGGGTATAATGGAAACAATTGGCCCTGCCCACATCTGGATATGGAAACTGCAGATGTTGAGACAGAGCTCCACTGATGATAATCTTTATTTAGCATCCACTGGAAACTCAAAAGTGTACATTTAAACACCCATCTTTTCTGGTTACTGAGACTGGTAATGTGAGGTCTATGAATACTCGTATTTTCTATTAAAGGGTTTTTTTAAATTTTATTCACCCTACCACCCTGCCCTCCCCCCCTTTTTTTTTTTCCTGGCATCACTCAGGGCAGTAAAAGTGGGGCAAACCTCTCAAAAGTAAAAACTGGCAACATCAGCTTTAGCAATAACAAATCTCAGATATCTGTTGGATGGCTTATCAATCTGATATGACAAATGTTCACCCAGTGGTGGAAACAACTTCTTTATAAGTTAGACCATCAATGCAGGAAACAAAGGGCAAGGAGGAAGGTAACTCATTAGGTAAAGATCCATTTTGTGTTTATAGGCACCCTCAAAACTGCTGACAAAGGCTTCCACGGGGATAAAACATGCTTATTTACAAATGAAGCCTCTTGCAGCCTCATTCTGCAATGAGCTTATTAAGAAGCTTGAGTTCCCTAAATACGCAGCAATTTCAGTGTGGGATTCCAGCGTTAGAAAGTGAAATCTCATCAGCACAAACAAAGGTGGCCTGAAAGTACAGAATTCCCCGCATATTCCAGCCAGCAATGCTGACACACAAGCTCCTGGATATTCTTGCCCTTTACTCTTTGTGACTGCATAATAGGCCTGTGACAACTGCAGCAATTGCTTAGGAGCAAAAGGGGAGTAATTTATTTATGTTTTAATGTCTTTTGTGAGCCTGAAAGCAGGAGAGCCAGCTCCCTGTGCCAGGCTGGCTCTGCCCAGACCGCAGGGAAGGGCTCCATGGACCAGGGGCCGGGATCTCCTGCAGCAGCACTGATTGCACAGCTCCCTTTGTGCAGAGAATGGAGCCCGTGGCATTTATTGCTGTAACAGCCCTTCTCTGCCAAACCAGTCACTCTAACTTTTTGACAGAGTACGTATTTATATGAATTACAACCAGCTCTCAAGGAATAAAGAGGTTTCATCAGAAAACCTGCTAGCATTTATTTGAAATTCCAGGATACCAAGCCCTAATCACCTCTGGGTCAGAGGCTTTGTCTTTTGTGAAGTGACATCAGTTGACATCAGCTGAAAACTTGGCCCGTTATCTCCGAGGTCAACGTTCCTGAAATAATTGTCATGTTTCAAAAAATGTGAATTTACGGTCAATTTTTTTGACAGATTCTATAAACAAAAATAAAAGCCCTAAAATAGAGCTCAGACCTGGTTGGTTTATATAATAATATCCAGGCATGAAATGTGTAACAGCTTAAAAAAAGGTATGATCAAAAAGGTTGTTATTTTAACAAAATATATATTAAAAATTCAATGTTAATCCTGTTGAAATTGTATTCAGAAGATAAAAGGAGTACTTTTAAACCTACATTTTCATTTTTCCTTATGAATTATTTACACACAAACAAAAAACTTACTTTTTTAAAAGAACAAAAATCCTGAAAACAAAAAAATATAATTAAATATTTTGTTCTTATCGTGCAAAAATATTTTAATTGATCCCCCTCAACATTTTAAATTTATTTGTTAAAATTCTTTTTTAATTTTTTTATTCCAATTCAGGACTAAGAATATAATAAAATTTATTAGGAAATTAAAAATTAATTTTGCGCCAAGATCTATTTAACTTAAGGTTATTGGGATATTATTTTTGAATACTTATTCTCTGAGGATTCACTGGGCCAGATTTATTCTTATTAATTAATCTCCACTGATTTCACAGTGCAATTTTCAAAGGAGGATTTGATTTTTATTTCTTTAAAATGTCTGCATATGCCATGAATATTTCTCAGCACTTAGATTTAGTCTATTTGCTTAAAAATGGCTACCCAAAAAGAGGAGGCCAAAACCCCAAACCTCTGACAAGACATACTTTTTGTTCCTATGTAGAGAAAAGATGCCTTAGTTCAGAATTCTGTATTCAAAGCAAATCACAACCCAACCTTTGCTTAGTATGTGATAAAAATGGAATATATTGATGCATATTTTTATCAGTACAACTTTTTTTTAATTTTGATTCATAGAAATTTCAGCTGGAAGAACGTGTTTATGTTCTTCTCTTGACCAGAGATACTCTTTTCTCAAAACCCTTTTCAAGCAGCCGAGTGTGAGATCCCTGTGACACGAGCAATAACGCTTTCCTACCCATCAGCACGACGTTAGGGCACCGCATTTCACTCAGAAATCTGTAAGACACATCCATGGGCCCCTCAGTCTGAGCAAGTGAGGCTGCACATCATTCCTGGGAGCCCCTCCTGGCCCTGGATTTGCTTGGCCACGGTCACATCTGGGTGTTGTTGGTGCTGGAGAGCGGTGGCACGAGCTGCTCCCCTTTGGCCACGGGTGTCAAAGCCAGCAGGGAGCTGCCAGCACCCGCAGCACTCGGAGGATGCTGAGGTGTTTAAACTCTAACCTGCCCTGTGAGGAGGGCGCTGCTTTCACCAGGGTAGAAGTGTTGACAGACCTTTTACATGGGACAGGTAGGTCTGGCCAGGAGATCTCATTGCTGTGGCCAAGGAACGTTCCAAAAGCCAGGATCTTCTCGAAATTAGCCTGCTGCAAAAGCCCCAGCAATTGCTGTGGCCACTACATATTGAGTTTGTCATCCTGTGAGAGTTCATTAGTTGGGCTAATTGTTCTGTGTCAGCTAAGGCAGGTGGCCACGTCACCTTCCCTCCCTCACCTGAAGGAAAGCAGCCTCTGCCCTGAGGGATGGATGCTGCAGGTGGGGAGAAAGCAAATGCTCAGCAAAGCACCATGGCTCCCTCCCTCCCTGACAGTTCACAGGGCTACATCATTGTTTCATGCACACTTCAAGAGTTTATTCCCTTACAGTGAACGAGGCTGCACATTTTAAAGTTGCAAAGGTGATAGTGCTGTTTTCTGCATGCTCAAGAAACAGGAAGGGCTTTGTAATGATCCTTCTTAACACAAAGATAAAGAAATAAACCCCACATTCCTGCTAGTCCAAGTACACGAATAAGAAATCAGAATTTAAACTTGTTTAACAAGTGAACAGACAAGGTAGATGCTGCACAAGCATGTCCAGCTCCCCGCTATTATTCAGGTGTTTCATCTAGGCTGTAGTGAATTACTTTGATCTGGATATTTCTGTTGCATTAAATCCCTAATCTGAACTGTTAATTGTTAATTTAACTGTTAACTGTTAACTGTTAATTTAAGAGTTGTTTATAGACATACAGAAAGCTCATGAAAAATTTCACTTCGCTTGATGGTTTAATTTTTCAGGATTACAACCTCAAAAAATCAAACTGATAGTTATATCCATCTGATGGTTTTACTATGTTTGCTGCTGTAGCACTATCAAACAGAAATACAATGCTATGAAGCCCCTTTGATTCACACCTACTTTATAGTTCCTTTACAAAAATATGCGTTCTTTCATGCCTTTGTATGGCAGATGATACTTCAGTTTCAATCCAGTGTAAACATTTGACAAATTGTTGATTGCCCAGACTAAAATTTGGATAATGATGTCACATCAGCTTCATTTGTACTTCATACTTGAAAAGAAAAACTACAAAAATATGTATTTTTACATATATGATTTTACTGATACTGTGTGTTCATCACAAGCATTTACCTTCTGAAAGAGGACAGAAGCAGAAATGAAAAGAATGACAGATGCTCTAAGTCACACATGTTCTACACCATCTCTCCATGCCTCTGCTCCTGCAACCTGAAAATCCATTCAGTGCAAGAAGCAACAGAGTGACAAGGAAGATAAGACTCCTGAGCAGAACTGAGTCTCAGGATCAAAGTAAAAACAGAGGTTGAATGCACAAAATGTGCCAGTCTCCATGTATTTGGTAAGCAAACAAAAATTAGCATCCAATAGCACCACTTCAGAAAAATACTGATACTTATGATCCCGCTAGTTTCATCTTTAAAATGAAACAGTAGTTATTGTGTCAGACAGCAAAAAGATGAAAAAGCCCTGCAGAAAGAGATATAGAAATAGGAAATAATAAAACAGCATTAAAATACTTGAAAATGTATTCCTTTGCAGTTTAAAACTTGGTGCATCCACAAGAAGGCAACTGCTAAATACTGTTAGTGCTTTAAAAAAATCAAATTTGCAGAGTTTTCACTAAACTTTTGCAACATGTAGCGGGAAAAAAAGCTCTGGTCTTCTATGGATGTACCTTGGAACAACTGCAGAATGATTAATAGATAATATTAGCACAGTTATTGGCCTAGATCTACAAAACACTATGCAATTCCTAATATGGGATGAGTGCAACCAATTTATGTTACATTCAAATACACTCAGAGAATCAGGGAGTTCTCAGCATCTTATTGGAAAAATCATGCAAGTGTTACAGAAACAAGTCCAGAAAATTGGACGGTAAAACAGGTGATTTTGGTTGAACTATACCAAAAATTGTCTGCAAAATAAGATGCAGAACCCACCTGTGAAGGTGACCTGTAGTTCTAGAAGACTTAAAAATATCTATTATTCATTTAATTCAGCATATCCATAAGGGAACTTAGAGATTTCAGGTACAAAATATAGATACTAGGAGTTATGAACTCTGCACTTTTGGGGAAGAGAGGGTTTACTGGCTTTGTTTTTAACAGTGCCAACAGAAAACATGGCACTGTTACATTAACAATCAGTAAGGATGCAGGTTTCCTTTCTCCTTATTCAAGGTCAGTGCTCCAACCTTCAATTTTCTATACATTTTTAACCTTTGAACTTTTCAACAAAACTGCAAGCAAGCTGAAAGTACAGTGTCCTTATTAGAAGAAGTAGGTCGACATTGCATTTCCTTCATCAAAAGTGTCAAAAACCTCATCTCTCTTCCCCCATCGCCAGACCACTGACAGGCAGAAACTGGAACCAGAGAAGAATCAGTCTATACAGGATATATTTGTGGCATTCCCTGTTTTAGTGTCCCTGCTTGGAGCTGTAGGTAGGATATTGGACAAGATGGACCTCAAGAATGTCAGAAAGTGTATACATCCACCTCCAAAAATACTATGTAGAGACATCAAATACGTACAACCTGTGGTTCTCCTGATTCACATACCTGCTTGAGAGTTAGATCATGAAATAATTACCTGTTCAATGTCAAGAGATTAAACAAATGGGATTTGAAGTACAAATTTATTTGTATTGAGCTGTATATTTCCCCATGCATCAAACCATTAAACCATCATCACATATGTTGACTTCTCATGTATAAATGGAAATAAAATATCTCAACAAATGCATACATGAATTGTCTTACGGAACTTGATTGTTCTTCATCATAAACAAAAGAAAAATTCCATTGTCCTCCATGGGACAAAATCAAGCTGCTGATGGACAATATAACTGCACAATAAAAGGAATTAAATAAGCCCTGGATCTTCTCCTGATCATTCCAGAGGGGAGAAAAAGTAATTCTCCAATTCTTTTCTCTTACCGCATAGAACCGTGAAGATTGCATATTCTGGGACAGCTGTAAGGTTGTATGAATAGGAATAACTTGTACCCCAGGCTTTCTGAGCTTCAGCACTGGACAACAGACAAATTATACCATCATGTGTTCACTGCAGAGGAATTGGTCTAGATGACGTTTAACGGTCCCTTCCAGCCAAAACTGATGTTTAATTCTATGATTCATGTTATTATCAAAGCTTTTCCAGCCAACATTATGGACTAAAGTGGTCTGTGCAGTCCTTGGAGAAAGCAGAAGGTTCCTCATTTTGCCCAGGTCCAGTATTTCCATCTCAATAGGGATGTACCTGGCATGTAGATATAATTTTGTACGTTGAAGTCTGAAGCATTAAGCCATTTTTATTCTTGTCCTTTCCATTTTTTATTTTTTAATTATAAGACCAGTGAGAATTCACAAACTGTTTTTATAAGAGCAGCTGGAGACAGGTTTCCACAGTGGCACAGGTTTTGACCAGCCCTGTTGGTGCTGTTGCATCAAGGCACCACACACTTCCATCGGGCTGTGGACTCCTGAGTGCCGGGGGAAAGCACAGTGCTGGAGATCAGGCAGGTATTGCTTCCAGCTGGACACTTTGGTGTGAGGCTACCCCTGAAATCAGCACAGTGCTGACCTAAAATTGCCTGGCTTCATCTTCCTGGCCCCTCATGCTGTCCCTCCTTTTCATTCTTTACAGTCTGAGTTCCTTTAACTGTTTGGAGACATACGGCTTCAGCTGCTATTCATATTTTCACAGTCAGTCACTTTTCATTCTGGTAACCTTGCCAAAAGCAGATTTTGTCAGGTGAAGTAATTTCCATCACATTAGAGAGATTATCTTAGCTGATGTGAGCTGTACACAAGAGGCTCAAACAGGCACTGGTAGGCTTGTCTGACAAATGTAGGCTTAAATTCTTTCCTTCAGCTGGGTACAGGAGCAGGAGACTGCCAGCTACTCACAGAACATGCAAGGAGGCAATCAATTAAATCAAACACAGCTTGGGGCAGAATTAAGACACTGAAAGGTTTTGGGGTTTTTTTGGTTTTTTTTTTGCTATCTGACATATAAATCAAACCCTCAGTCAAATTTTAGAGAGGGATTTTTTTTTTCTTTAAGGGCTTATAAAAAGGTGTTGTATAACTGACTTGCTTTCAGTGGCAATGATGTCACACCAGACACAGCCTCTCTCATTTGAAAATACAAACGTTCCCTTGAACAACACCTCTGAAGCCAGTGTCACTGAACAGCAAGGAACCAAGGCTAAAAAACTCACCACTGCCTCCATTGATTCTCTTCCAGCCTCTTCCCAGGCTCCAAAATATCAAAGAATAGAAGGATACAATATCTGACTTTAGTGTCACTCTATCTTTCAGCTAAAACAATATGTATCAGGACATTTATTTTGAAAGCATCATTCCTAGACTGTGCCAGTATGTTCTGTCTATTGATCTCATTTGAAAACATTAAGTGTCCTAAAGTATTCTGACATCAGTAATAAAAATTCACCGTGTGGGCAATAATATATGAAACTACATAAAGACACCTCCCGTCCAGTCTTGATTTTACAGGAATTTCAACCTAATATCCAGTTACAATTAAATCTTGCTCATTTTACAACCCTGGCTGTCAAAACATGCTAAATTTGCCATTTCATAAGGTTCTGAAATTAATCCAGGTGAGACTCAGTAGTCAAATTGGTTTTGCATTGTGATTTTATGTTCATGCAATCTCCAAACTCGTCAGAACTCAGCGTCCTTGAAATTCATTGTGCTGAAATCAAAGTTAGGGGGAATTCAGAATCACCTAAGAGTTTTGCACAGCTTTCTCCTTTGCATGTATTTTTTTAATATAGACCCAAGTAAGCTACAAGTTTCAATGTTGACCATAAAATTCCTTTAGCCAATATTACATAAAAAAATAAAATAATAGAAAGAGTGGATTTTTTTTGCTTTTGTTTGCTCATATTCATCTGTGATTCTTTCAGCTTGGCCAAGTGACGCACAAGGAAGCCAGTCAAACACGCCCCAGTTCCTAGATAATGCTATAGGAGGTGAATGGGTTTAAGAACTGAATTTTACAAAACACATGACAATCTTCTGTGGGTAGGTGACTCCTACAAGCTTCTTCGATCAGTTCCAATACTGCCATGTGATGACCAGGTGGAAAAATTGGCTGGCCCCACAGGGAGGCAGCCAAAGGCTGAATCCTGGCATGTGTCTGTGTTGCTTTTTGGGAAATGGCCGTTACTGGCACTGTCCAGCTGGCACAGGAGACTGCATTGGCTGGACACTCACCTGGGATCAGAATTTTGCTCTGGACAGGAGACTGATATTTCCTCTATTCCTATCATTACAATCAGGCCTCCCTACTCAAGCACTGTATGAAGCTGGTGCCTGGAAATTAAGCTGTTCATTTTAAATATTTCCATATCTAAGACATTTTTTCCCTGTTCTAGAGAGTCATCTGCTTGCCATCAGCCACCATCCCAAGGAAAAAGCTGTCTGACCAGGTACATGGAGTCATAAAGGGAAAAGGCTACTTCTACTTTCTTAACTTTCATACCTGAGGCAGGAGCAACAAGTAAGGCACTTTGCTTTGGGATTTTTGGTAACTGACTGTCTCTGTAAACAAAAATAAAATTGAAACCCATATATGCAACTCCTTGTTGTAGCCCACTGAAAAACTATTCTTTAAAAAGTTCTTCTTTGGCACAAAAAATGAGATGTTACTTTATATCTTTAAATTTCTTTTTTTTTTTTTTAAATCACTTTCATATCCTAGCATTGCTACTAGGTAGTTTCAATTTTGCTTTGCTAAATCCACCATCACCCTAAGGGGGCAGTTATGCCACAATCAAGTCACCAAAACAATATAATATGGGCATATATTTTTGTCGATTCATGGCACTTCAGTTTTTATCTTCTATCTCATTTTCAGTTTTCCTTTTTATTTTCTCAATTCAGGGCAGCTGATGCAACTACTTAATTCTTTCCTATGCATCTATTCCATAGGGATTGGTAGGGCATATAAGCAATTAGCTATGCTACTTGTGAGTGGTTATTTCTTATTTGGAAGAGGTTTCTACCCACAATTTATTCCAAGCCATTTGTCATACACTTGCACTCATGATTATGTAATTGCAGTATGGTAATGCATTCTTGTTCTATAGACCAACAATATTTCCCAGCATTTGCTCCTAAATCATGCTTATGACCACCACTAAAAGGGAACAGTATTTTAAATGAGAAAACCTACTATTCTTTAATTGCTACAACTATGATAATTAAATGTGTCTAAATGAAGAAAAAAAGTGTTTGGGAGGTAAATATGCTGTTATATGTATGGCAGTTCTACTCCAGGAATGGGTTAAAGCTCTGATTCATATCTTGTACATATTGGAATCCAGATCTCTGGCCAGATTTGCATTTTTGTAAAATACATCCAAACACAAACAGGATGAACATGCTTCAAATGGAAGGAGAAGCCATTTTAAGTAGCTCTGAATCCCTTTATTTTTCTTCCCTTACTGGCATGCCACCTTCTGAATCTTAATCTCTGACTACTGCACCGCTGTTTCCTCTGGCAGTGGTTATAGCTGCTGGGAATTAAGGCTCAGATCCTCCAAAGAATTACTTGTATTTAAACGGCCAACCTGTGCTACTGCAGGATAAGGTGGTCTGCAGAGTTAAACCTTTGCAAGGGTTTTCAGGCTTGGGGTGTGAATCCTGATAATAAATACTCAACGTGTCCAGCAGTGTTGGCTTTAGTGATTTATTCTCTTAATCTCTTGGCACAGAGCATCCTGCCAGGTTCCACCAACCCTCCACCTTCTGCCTTCCTCTCTACAGCCACAATCACCACTGCAGCTCAGAGGGCAGGGGGCTGCTTCTGCTTCAGAGTCCTGTTAGGGCTGATATAGAAAGGAGGAGGCTGAGAGTGGAAATCAGCCCTCACTTTCCATAAGTCAAGGAAGAGGGCTCAAGAACAGCCAGATTTCTGTTCATCACAGAAACTCACATTACACACCTGCAGCACTGCAGAAAACCAGAAGAGAACTGGTTTGTACAATGCCCATGGGTAGGGGAGAGGTCTCCATTTCCCAATATCCTCTTCCCCTTCCGTAATGTAGCACACAGCTGAGATGGAACAACTGATCATTTTAGGGAAAATTGAACTTTTTTTTCTGGTAAAAGATTACCATCTTTTTTACCAACAGCCCACAACTGCAGTGGCATCCCTGCTCCTATACTGATAACTGAGGAACCCCTTTGGCTCTTACGAGCAGGGCCTGAATCAGGTCAGAGACTTGTGTTCCTTCAAAAATCTGGGGATTGCCACCAAAGCTGGAACACAGACAGGGCCCTATATTGTTCCACAGAGAGGCATCTCTCCTGGGGCTTGCTCAGAACACCCTTTCCAAAAGGCTGACCCACCTATGGGCCCTATACATTTATGCTGTTATTATAGCATAGATGTTCAATTTTGCTTTTTGATAGTGGAACATAAAGGTCTCTAAGAGGGTGTCTTCACACACAGAGGACTTATGCTGTACAAGATGAATAAACCCATGTGCTGGGCATTGATTACTGCATCAAAACAGCACATGAGGACACGACCTCGAGAGGACAACAATCAGTTCTGAAAAGAATGTTCCTGAAGATTATTTTTTTACTAAAAATTTACTGTAGTTTTGTTTTTTCTTTCCCCCACCAATGTACCCAACCAAGCCTTAGTGATTACAATACATTCTCCCATTTTACTCTAAAGAATATTTTCTAGCTTAACCTTAGCAGGAACTATTCCTCCTTCCCCCTACTTTTATTCCTAATTTAATTTTCACACTTGGGTGATCTCCCTATGCATTTGTATATTACCAAGAGTTTCTCAACTATTCTCAAATGGACTGGTTTTATTACATTTTTGCATCTTTTAATTTTTTTTTTTAAAGCAGCTACTTCTGCAGCATAGGAAAGGGACTATAAACTCTGTAAGCTGCAATTTAAATTTAGAATGAAAGGTTTTCAGTACTTTTCAGATGCATACTGTGGGGTTTTGCCTTATAGCAAGTCCATCAATTAACTTTTTCATTTAGCTGCTGCTCCCTGCTCCTGGGCACTTCCCACACGAAGAGCTCAGAGTTGATACCCCCAGCAATGCCCACCAGGCTGTGTAACAAATCCTGACTCATGGCTGGGGTTCACCAACCGCACTTTTCTTCCCACGCTTGCTCTTCCTGTACTTTTATTGAGAATTTTTTTTTTAGTTATTCCTCCTAAACTCGATCAGGCTTGGAATGTCTGTATGGCGTGGTGGGAAAGGATGCAGAAGTGCGAGCTGTGCATCTCCTGCCCTCCCCCCATTCCTTGAGATAACAAGTGCTGTTGACATATGTGCCCCTGTCCCAGCTAAAAAGGACATATATTGCATTTCTAAGCATCCATCTCTTTCTTGTTCTCTTCCTCAACAAAACTGCAAAGAGTCAGACTGGATCTTATTTAAATCTTATCTTTCACCACAGCCTGAGTGATTACTTAATTGTTTGCACCTGTTATTTAAGAGTTCCTGTCTCATTCTGTTAATTAGATATATTTATAGCTCCATGAAGTTAGTGGGGTTTTTTTTTTCCAAGGGATTTAAAGCTGTTGTCCAATAAACAGTTCACATAATTTTGGTCCCTGTTTCCAAATGTGTTGAAAAATGATTGATTTTACATTCTTCTCAGACTTACATGTTCTTAACATTTTGTAGTGGGCAAGAAAACCCCTAATTTTACTCAGGTGTTGTTGGAATCATTATTTTTCTCTGTTTACACAAAATTTTTAAAGGTTAATAATTACATATATTGTGCTGCCCTTCAGATTTATATCAGGCCCTGACTTCCTAACAGATTAAATAGCAGTTTTTGACCTTTAGTTTGATGTACCAATTTGAAGATTTGAGAAATCCTGGTACAACTTATTTTTGTTTGAGATAAGAGACTCTGCTTCAGTATGCAAACTCCATTTTGAGCTTACATCTTCACTGCCTTCTACCTTTCTATTGGTACCTCATGCTAAACAATAGGATATCTCTCCATTTTTATTGAATTTATTTCAGGGATAAGACTCTCAAGAAAGAGCCGAGGGTAAAACATATTTAAATTCTGATCTTTTAGAAGAAGGAGTTAAACACAACTGGCTTGAGGGGAAATGTAACTACAGTGAGGCTGGTCTCTGAATCTCTCCATAAGATGAGGTTTACAATAGGCAGGTTTCTCAGCCTTTTTATGGCAGAAGACCAGAACAGAGGAGAGCAGAAATTTGACTGTAAAAGAAACCATGCAAGAAAGAAGGGAAGGAAAAACCTCAGCTCTTATTAAAAGATGCTACAGGCAAAAAAAAAAAAAAAAAAATCCCTTGTTTTGTCTGACTTTTTCTAGCTAAAGCAAAGAGTAAATCAGCTTTTGAAACCTTTACAAAGCCAATATGCCTATGATTTCCCATGTTGCATCCTTAATGAAAAGCAGTACATAGAACAGATTGCTCAAACAATTGGAGCTTTAGCAAAAGCTTTATGATGCCTAATTCCATCACTGCTCAGGAAAATAGTTAAGCACATACATAAGCCCCATAGCACCTTTTAATTGGGCTCTAATTCAACTCCTTGATTCAGTGTGTTTCTGAAAGAAAGATTCTGTGGGAAGAACTAAGGTTCTGGAAACAACAGTGGTCTAAAAATTAGTATTCTGCCCACTAAGCACATTGAGCAAACCTTTGTTCTAGCAGTGAGCAGCATTTTTTATGTTTGGTAGGAAATACATCACATCTTAAATCCTTTTAATAATAAGTCCAAATAGAGATGCTGTCATGACAGGTTACCTCTGCCCTTCTAATCCTCACAGAATCTTCTCTGAAGCCTGCATACATGTAAATAATTCACAGAAGATGTGTCAACAGACAGTAGAAGGCACATGACATTTTTATGGCATACAACAAATAGCATCTTATGGCAACATGTAAGTGCAGAAATATTCAACACCTTTGCTCTCTTCATGAGTGAAAGACATCTTTGAAATTTGTATGTTTTTCTCTGCTGTTTAGTCCCAAGCCTGTGGCTACGTGAGAGGAATCTGGGATGGGATTATTAAGTAAAGCATTGGTGTAGTGCAATGGTTGAGGAGACCTCAGCTACCGTGGCATTTAATCTCTTTCTGGAAAATATTTAACAAATGCAGCAGATTGCTTTCCTGTGAATGGAAAACAAAGATTTATTTCTTCCATGGAATTGGTAGGTAACACCTTTCAAAGCTGAATAACTTTGAAAACCTTTTTGTGAAATGGGCCTGCAAGCTCTGTAAGCTCTGTACATGCAGAGACACTGCACAGACTTTGAGATGCCATCACAGCAATTCCTTTCATATTTAATAAACCCATCTAATCATGGGTGGTAAAAGCACTTTTTAAAAAAATCAGCTTTAAAGACCATAAAACTACACATTTTTGAAGTTGTTGCTCTTCTACCTTCTATTAATGTGTGCAATTTCCTTGCTGTCTCTTAAAAGATGCCATAAAGAAACCGTAAACCCTTTAAGGGTTGTTCTTCACAACATAAAATGCAGAAATTGAGATACAAGACTGGTGTCCAAAACTCATGACTTTCCTCTTGCTCAGGACAAGTGGCAGCACTAACCAGTAATAAAAAGAAACAAAATATAAAGACCGAAGAAAATGGAAATATGACCCATTCTAGATAGCAAATGATACGCCTCTCAAATTTTAAAGCACTCTTAAAACAGTTTCCATGGGAACAGAAATTTGGCATAGTTATGAAAACTGTTGGGAGGCAGCTTCCACCAAGGCAGACGGATAATATGTAACGAGGGAATCTAAGAGGGGAAGTAGGCTGTACAATCCCTTAAACCCTGCTAATGGGTCCAAATGGCCTGATCACAGGGCACACCCCCAGGAAAACGTCATCACCCCTGTTAATGGTGACAATACTGCCCAAAGCAGGTGGAATCACTCCTGATGAGGTGGAATGTGAAAGGCTGCATGCACCTTTCAGCAGTGCTGCTTTGGGTATAGGGGAAACAAAAGGAGAGAGTGGCTGTGGCCACCAAATATGGCGATTAATGCTAGGTTGTTTAAAGGGGAGAAAATATTTGAAATGTTTGGCTCCAAAGCACTTGCAGCTAGTAATTCCAAAGAGGCTTCTGGATAGGTCCATTCTGATAAACTCAATTTTCCATGAAGATTTTTTTAGGGTAGTACACAGGTAGGGAAAAGTTTCCAAGAGAGCACAAGCTCTATAAAGTACTACTATGATCCTGCAGTACGAATCAAAAATCTATTCCCTAAAACCTACTGCACTGGATAGCTGAAACCAAAACCTCTTTTGTCATTAATCAGCTTATTAATTTTATTTCTCCACTCTGAACGCCTCTCAACTTCTTCTTTGAGCACCTTATGATGGCCAACACTCACATGAAGACGTTGTCTGGTGTCGCTTCCAACCCATACCAGAGAGCTCAATTTTAGTGCCTCAACCTGCTGCATGTCCTTTTTCTGGAGCAATGGAAATAAAATTTAAATTCTAGCAACAACAGAAAACACTATGAGTATAATGCTAGAGGAAGATTTCTTCCTGATTCCAACAGTAATCAGCTCTGGAATTATGTGAAGATTTATTACATGTCTAGTTTGTAGATAATAATTGTAAGAAGACCCAGAGACACATGTGGCCACCATGGGGTTTCCAAGTGTGCTGGGAAAAAGCCATCAGACCTGATTCTCTGATGCTCAGTCACACTTTTATGGATGGGAAATAAGACACAACAAATCTCAATATTTGTTTCAGGTCTGTTCAACATCTTCATAACAGATGTAAAGTGACCCGGTGATGTTCAATCAGAAAATACTAAAAAGTTACTGAAAACATTTGAAAAAACCTGTCGATTCATGATGCTATATTTAACATTGAACAGTTGCTGTGATCATGGTAATAGTGAAAATCTTGCAAGCTCTAGCAGTGTAAAAAAAAATCAAATTGCACTAAGTCAAGTATCTCTTTTGGAAGAACCAGCACAAAAATCCTTCACAACATCAAACATTTAAACAAGGTTCTAACACAGCACATGCCTATATAACATTATGTAGCTGCTGAATAAGCATTATATCACATCCAGAAGAATAAGAAATACGAGAGTAAGGATTGCACCACATCAAATATTATCTTTGATCTAAACAGAACCTGAAAATTTCATTAAGCCCTTCTGCTTCCGTTATCCTCCTAGCATCTGAGGGATCAACCTCACTACCTGCAAGAGGCTTTTGCCCACCTCTCTGAGTAGCAGGATCACAAAGGTTACCTTTTGAGTTTTGAAACTCTTGTATCCATCATCAACATTACATAATGAAAATTCAGTTCAAACCTCAGCCATAATGAGAGTACTATCTCTCCATAACATTGTCATTTATTTTGACTGACATTTCATTTAGGATTCAAACTGGCTGGTGCTTGTCGTGTCAGATAATTGTATTTTTCTTCAGCACCTGAGCACAATTATCTCAGGGAAAAAAAACCAAAACAATATAAAAGTCCAAAAGCCATCAACATTCCATGTGTCCCAGAAAAACAGCACAGGGTGTGGAAACACAGGTTGTGTTATATCACAAATGCCTTTATTTATTATGCATAAAGCAGTCTGGACTCTTGTCAGATTAGATAGAATAAGACCTTGGTGAATCAAATCTACTTGGGGCATGTCAGAAGGCAATTTTATATACTGCTTTTTTGTTTATGATCCAGTATAAAAAAATAAAGAAAAAAGAGGTGGGGATCAATGACAGCCCCTCATAATCTATCAGATAATCTAATCCAAATTACTCCCAGATGAGGAATAATTTAATTTTTGAGGGCTGAACTCTTGGCTAATGACATTTCTACCACTCTTAGAAAAAAGACAGCTATCCTTAGCCCTAAATCAAAAGGTCATTTCAACCAACTGGAAAAACTTTCCTTTTCTTAATGTTTCATGGCAGTTTAGGCTGGCTGCTTTGCTTTATTAACTTAATAAATAACTAATTTGAAAATTTTGGCATTTTTTTCAATGCAAGGAAATAATACAGGCCAGACACATGATGAATGACCATTGTCTGCAATCAGGTGGTGCAACACCTCATATTTTAGGATTTTCCTGCTAAAATAAAATCCAAATCCATAGTCTGGATCTGGGCACTGTGAATTTTTCAATGAAACTTCAACCAAAGAGATATAGACAAATCCTCTCTCCAAAACATAACAGTCTACCTCGGGCTGCATGAGGGCATTGCTCAGGATCCTGACTCCAAAATCCTCTCTTCAGAATAATTATCTTCCTAAAACTGCTCTTTGTTTGCTTGTTTTGTTTAAGCAGCAGGAGGATCAGTCCTTTTATTTTCAAGCAGAGATAGGATCAGTAGCAATACCTGTGATTATCTTCCAGGAAGCATCTTTCTGGATGGAACACTGAGGCAGGAGGTGGGAATTGAGGCCTCTTGGCCTCCTCAGCTTGAGAGAATCTGTATTTTCCTCTCTTCAGTGCCAGAAGAATGCCCCAATCATCCCCCTTGCACATGGATGCAGCAAGACAGCTCTGTCTGGTTGAGCAGCACATGGCTACCATCTGCTGAAAAGAAACACAGTCCCACGTGTGGTTTGTTCCTCCAGCCATGACCTCTCCTTCTCTGGGTTCGCTTCCAGAGCTCCCATGGCTCTGTGAAAGTCTAAAAAGCAGGAGAGGAAGAGAAATGAACCACGAGATTCTCTACTCTTTCTTTAGAAAAAAAAAAAAAATAATGAGAGATCCGACGTACATGGGCAAAGCGCGTGTCGGGTTTAAGCCAGAAGTTTGTTTCAAATTTGGGTTTCACCAAAGGTATGTGGTCCTTTGGCTGTTTCACAAAACTCCTGCTGAAACCTTAAATGAGAGTTGGAATGTGAGTGCAGAGCAAATTTTCAAAATAACATGGTCCCGTTGTTATGTCAGGTGAAACTAAATGTCTGGCATCAATTTGAAATGGAGATCAGGTTCCTGACTCTCACAAGCAGTTTTAAAATCTCTTCCCAATATGATCTATAGCACCAGCTCAAAAACCCAAACCGGAGATATAATTAGTTTTCGGTGACACATGTTCCTTTACAATCACTTTCGGAAAAATAAAATTTGGAACAACCTTTCAAGGTGACACAAAGGAAATGTTTCACTATCGCTTTTTAAAGAATGCTGTGAAAAACATGATCTCAGCTGGCTTAAATTGGCAGAAGCAAAGGCAAGGCAGTTGTGCTGATTGACAGCACCTGAGCACCACATCTTGGATATTAAAATTTAGTGATAGTGGTTAGATAAAAAGGAAAAAACCTAATAAAATACATACTTTCAAAACATAACAAATTGATATTAGAGTATAATTTATTTTGTGCATGTTCTGTACATTGTGTTTATAAACCAGGTCATGTGCATGCATTATACAGAGCTAGATGTGTGGAAAAACCTGAAGGCATGCTTAGGAAGGAGTTGGGGGGTTTTTTAAGCTACCACTAGGTTTTGAAGAATCCCCATTTTATTTTCTTGCATCCTTTTTCAGTAGAATAATTTATAAATGCCATCAAGTTACCAGACCATATTACTTTGTCTTTTCGATAATGAAACTACAGCATGCTGGGAAATACCCAATAGCAGATTAGCTCTTAGGGTTGGTGATTATACCACTGCTAACAAAAAAAACCCCCTACATATTAATTAAAGATAGTCAATGACTCTCTACTCTCAATGTGTTACTGAATGCAATATCCTGTGCTGTTTACAGCCTTCAAACATGACCACCCAGGCAGGAATCATATGTTTTCAGCTAATCACTGCAGAAAATTCTAAAGAGCCCCTGATGCTTTTTTGGGTACACTGGCAGCAACAGACCTGTGAAAAAAACCTGACAACACTCCTAGCTGTATTCCTAGTTGTATCAGTTCTTATATTAACCTCCCTACCTCCCTATTTCACAAAATTCAGCAGTTTGGGTTGAATCCCAGCACAGATGCCTGTGACTGCAGGAAGCTTCTTGCTTGTGTACTGCTGAGAGATCCTCAGATACAGCATCACGTGGAGAGGACAGAGAGGGAGGCAGAAAGAAAGAATGAAAGGAAGGAAGAAAGGAAGGAAAGCAAGCAAGCACACACTAGGTAAAAGCTCTGTGTTTTCTAAGGTTGAAGCAATTTAAATTGATTACACATCAGGTAATGATGCCTGTAAAATTCACAATTCCAAACAAACATGGATAAAGTAGTTTGTAGTAAATCCATCTGGGAAATCAGCAATCAACCTCCTGCCGGTCTATAAAGTCAGCTTAATATGGACTACAATAAGGAAATATCCTGGAAAACTAAATCTAGATAGTAAAGGGCTCATCTTCTGGCCTATAAATTTATATTTGATAATGACTTTAAGTAATGTTTCTTTAGTTGAAACCTCCTCTGGCTTGCAAGTTTTCTGTAATATATTTCTGCCCTAACAATGGTACTTGGGATTTAATTTGCATTTATTAATGATTTGTTTTTCCCAAACTGTACCTGTAAAATTTTAAGCTGAAGAAAGGAATAAAAAGGCACAGAATGCTTTGTTAATGAAAGAAAAAGCCTGCTCTCTTCTATGAGCACAAAAACACTGCCCTGCTCCTGCTGCCCACCCTGGCAAGGCTGCCAGCAGAGCCCAGTGTGACAGCAGGCTGTGAGCTGTACCCAGCTGAGAGGGTGAGACAGCAGCCTGCCATCCCCTGGAGAGGAATGAATACTGTCCTGATAAATATATCCAGGCATATGCTGCTTTCTAAAAAGCAGGGAAGAGGAATGCCGTAAGAAAGGCTTTGTTATTGTTGGTTTTAATATTTTTAATACCACAGTCTTCCAAGCAGGCTACATTATCTCAGCAGGATCACTGAGACCTGATATCACTAGTCACTCTCATATTCTAGCTAAAAAGAATCAGATTCAACTGCACTCACAGAAAAACAAACCCAGAAATCCAGTCAAAGAGAAAACTCCAGCATGCGATGCTACAGCTCCTGTGAGACCACCCTGCAAAGGAAAATGGAGAGCAAGGAATCCAGCACTTTATCAAATACTCATTGCATATTCACATAAGGGAAAGTATCTCTAAAACAGGCAGATCTTCAATGATACCCAACTATGTGGTATCTGTCAGACATACTCCAGTGCTGGAAAAGGCTTCATCCCTCTTCATGATTGTTCTTATTTGTTATGTTTGGCTGTATTGCTATCAGGTTTGAAACTCATAGTACTGCCAAACTAAAAAAAACTGAAACCTAAAACAAGCTAAAGTGAGAATTTAGTGCCAAGTCTTTGAAGGATCTTGACCACATCTTTACACACATGGGACTTGATTGTCTGCACTCTTTTTTTCTAGAGTGTTTCATCCAAAGTGGAGGACCAGGGGCTGCAGAAATCCAGCCTCTCATTGCTTCTCCATCAGAAGTGATGATAATAGATCTAATGTTAATAATAATGGTAGGTAATGGTATGATTCAGCCTGTTATATAGCCCTCTTTCAAATCTTAATCCTGCTGGGCTGCTGCAATATTTTCCCGACTTTACAGATATAGAAATATCTGATACAGAGGTCCAAAGATATGACAAGCCAAAAGCCAATTCAGAGGAAACAAGGGGGAAAAAAAACCCAAACCCAACCCCCCCCCACAAAAAAACCCCAAAACCCAAACCAAAACAAAAAAAGCCAAAACCAGAACAAAAACCCAACCACACCACCATCTTTGGAACAAGCTGATTTTTCAAACATGCACCCACAAGAAAGCCAGTTTCTAAATCAAGTCTAAGTTCACCATACCGAAGATATGGATGGCTTAGAGTGTGTAGAGTAATTCCAGCTTTTCTGACCTAAGCACTGTGAAAAATTACCCCCAAGAGTGAATCTGCTCTGCACTGGGCAGGGGTCACTGGGAATGCCAGCTCCACACTAACCGCGGGTACAGGACTCACGAGGCTGCAGCAGCGCAGCTCTCACTGGGGGGATGGCTGGGGTCAGGCTGCTGAGGGGTCAGGCACCCCGGGGTGGAGAGTGCAGCACCCTGACAGAGTTTCCTTCATGGGCAATCCAGAGTGCAGCACCCTGACAGAGTTTCCTTTACGGGGAATCCGGAGTGCAGCCTCCTGACAGAGTTTCCTTCATGGGGAATCCAGAGTGCAGCACCCTGACAGAGTTTCCTCTATGGGGAATCCAGAGTGCAGCACCCTGACAGAGTTTCCTTTACAGGGAATCCAGAGTGCAGCCTCCTGACAGAGTTTCCTTTACAGGGAATCCAGAGTGCAGCCCCCTGACAGAGTTTCCTTTACAGGGAATCCAGAGTGCAGCCCCCTGACAGAGTTTCCTTTACAGGGAATCCAGAGTGCAGCCCCCTGACAGAGTTTCCTTTACAGGGAATCCAGAGTGCAGCCCCCTGACAGAGTTTCCTTTACAGGGAATCCAGAGTGCAGCCCCCTGACAGAGTTTCCTTTACAGGGAATCCAGAGTGCAGCCCCCTGACAGAGTTTCCTTTACAGGGAATCCAGAGTGCAGCCCCCTGACAGAGTTTCCTTTATGGGCAATCCGGAGTGCAGCACCCTGACAGAGTTTCCTTTATGAGGAATCCACCCAACCCCTACCCTCCTTCTACAGACATGGGTTTTGTCACCTGGGCTGAGGTGGAAATCCATTTCAGACACTGGTTCTCAACCCAAAGTCTACAAACTGTCTTCCCACTCTGCGCTATATAAGTTTAACATCATAACAAATTTGGATGAAAAATCTCCTAGAATAAAACTTAGAAAACCCTTAAAATTTGAAGGACTTTCTTAGTTACTAAATTAAAATTGAATCCTTTCAGAAATAAGGCAAAATTAGTCTTCTCTACGCTTTGTAACTTGGCTTTAGGCCCTTTTTCCAGTCTAATCCGTCTGCTCTCATTAGAAAGAGGATTGATTTGCACAACTCTAGTTTGATATCGGTACATACTTTACTTTCTAACGATTGACAATACTTTCCTCTGTAGCTTTGTACATTAGCATACATTTCTTCTGTAACTACAACAGCCTTTTCTTTTGAGTAAGAGGCACTGATACACACGGAGCTCTGGAAGAATCTGAGCTCAGTGTCCAAAAGCTTAAAATATGACATTTCTGCAGAGTGGAAAGTGAAACTGGTTTTTTCACTTTGGTAAAAACTTCAGGTACCTATTATGAGGTATCTACAGCTATAAATTTGACTTAGGAGCAGCTTGTTAAAACCAGAGAATGATATTCTTCAACTGTTTTTCAGTCTGGAGGCAGTTCAGTGGAAGAGAAATATCCATCAGCTCAGCTGCTGCCTTCAGAAGCAATTCTGAAGTGATTCTTTCTAACAAACAAACCACCAACTTTCCCAAGAGATCTGCTGCTTCAGCTGAAGGAGTTGAGAATTCCTCTCCTGAACACAAAATCAGAGGGAGGAACTTCCCACTTCATCCTTTTCTTAATCAGAAAAGTCAGAGCAGAAAAACCCCAATCTGACGTTCTTTCCTGGCTTTCCCTGGAATGACATTTTGTACTGCATATTCTGCTGCATTGATATTAAACCATACTGTTTATATTGCAGCCAACAAAAATATGACAAAAAATCTCGATATCTTTCAGCAGATTGATCTGATAGTAATAAAATCCCTTTGATGAAACTTTTGTTGGAGAAAAAACATTAAAAAGGATTTCCTGCCAGTTTCATATCCAGTCAAAGATAACCATTGGAGGAAGAGAATTGAATGGTATGGGAGTAAAAAATTCATAGCATTTTCTAGTTCATCACTGTTTATTTGTAACACAAACATATGTATCGTCAACAGGGCTACACTTTATTGTTCTTTTTAATTCCATTATTAATATAAATAATTTCATAATACCAGATGTTATCACTGTCCCTATCAGACTGCCACTACCTACTTTTATATGCAGCAGCTTTGATAGAATATGCTGGTCCCTGAACAGTAGAACATTTTGACATCAGACTTCAGCTTTTGGAAACTACTTTGTTGAATGAAGTGGGATGGAAATTCCAGAAAGTCAAGTCCATCAAGTAATTCCTGCAGTTTTGCAGCATTTTACTTCTTTTACAGCATATGGCACCTAGACTAAGTGTAGGACTGTCACAGTTAGACACAGCCCGGGCAGAAAAGAGGCAGCCGAACTCAGGAAGAACAGGATTGAATGAATTTATTTATTTATATACAGACGGGTTTTATACCCTAGGTCGTTGGGATGGTATAAGGTCATTGGATCCCTGGCCATCCACCCTTCAGGATGATTGGCCAGATCCTAAAACATCCATTTCCAAACAATCTCTCAGATTAACAACAACAAGGTGCAAAACTTCTCACAGGTGCAAGATAGCAGAATTATTTACAAAAGCTCTCTAGCTGTTTTTCAGCTAGCTCCGTGAGAAAGTGAGGATGCACACTGACAAGCAGAAAACTGGAAAATCTCTTTACCACCACGCTTTCAGTGTCCACATAGGACTTTGTGTGTGAAGCCACGATAGACTTGGAAGTCAGCAGTGCCATCCTTACAGCAGCACAGACACATTATCAATTTTTCCTCTGTCAAATAAAACCATTGGAGATTAAATCAATAGTTCCATACCTGCTTCCTAAAAGCTGTAGGACGTGCCTATCTGTAGATATGCCTGTCTACACACTCTTCTCGTAATATCGTAAACATATTCTTTTGTTCCTGGAAACATTCTTGAAACAGCATTCAATAGGAGCCAGGGAATCTTATTAACTACTGAAGTGATAGTATAAAAACAGCAGCAGATAAATTATTTCTTCTAATTTACTAGCATGTAGTGCTACGATGAAATGCAGATATGAGATTGGAATCAGAGTCAACAGACAGCTGTGGATTAAAGGTCTGTTAAGATTACTCTGTATTTGGCCCATCCACTCTGCAACTTCTGCACCTCCATAGCTGCAATCTGCAGAGGTTCTTAATATACACATAAACAAATGTGTTTTCAGTCTCCTCCTGCAGTTTTCATGCTGGCTTTTGGGAAGACGATGGGATAAGGGAAGAACTCTTTCCTCCACGTGCAGCACAGCTGATGTGTATCCATAGGAATCCCTGATTACAATGGACAAACGAGACAGCACCCATAGCAAGTACCTGGAATATTCTGCACATAAACTTTGCCTCTAAGGGACACAGCTTTGGTATCTGGCAAAAGCCCTTCTTACAGGATGTATTTCACATTCTTTTGTCCTATACCCACTGCTAGAACATTCTACTTCAACGTAAATCAACCCTTGTATTTCCAAATTATGTTTCTAATTAAAAAAACTTTAAAATTGTGTTTTGTTTTGGTTTAAATTTTTAAGAATTGGATACACATAGAAGAAAGATGTGATAAGTCAATGTCCCATGTCCCTCATTCCCTTCTGTTTCCCTTGCCTTGAAAACAAAAAAGTGTTAAAAGCACTTTACAATAGAATATTTTTTTTCATGTCACATGAGACCCCTAAAAGGGAGGGGAAGAAAAAGATATAATTTTCCTCCTTCATTTTCCACCTAATGCAGATAGATACTCATTTTGGTTTAAATGCTGCATCTACTGAGGAGGTATTTTATATCAAGGGAACTAGGGAAAAAAAAAGATCTTACCTTTTCAAAGACCAAATCAATTATACTAATGTAAATATTTCTGCCTTTTATTATAATGAGACATAAACAAAATAAAGAGGACAGGCACAAAAACCAGTAAAGCAGAACATATATCTACACAGAGATATATCTGATATAATATCTGATATTGGAAGAATACAGCCCTAGAGCAGCAGTGAAATTGATTGAGTGATGTTATCTGAAACCAGGATTAGCAAAAGGAGAAAGAAAATGAGGAAATATGGGGGAATGACCCATAATATCTATCTTGTGGGTCGCCAATCCCATCAATCATCTCTGCTATGATTACACATTGCTGGAGAGAAATTGGGCTGAAATGTTAATGATCTCATGATTTACATTCTGCCAGAATCCTTTCACTTTCCTGTGCAGCCTCAGAAATAGCTCACGAGCTCCAGAGTTCAGAAAAAGCAGGATGAGGGGAAATCACAATCATATTTCATAACTCAGGTCGTTACTGTTTGTTCCTGTGGCAGCAGCAAAAGAGGCTTCCTCTGCTGAGTACACCATAATAACTGCTAAAATGTTTCAAGGACTTCAAATGTCTTGAGGTCATCATTTCAGTTCCTTCCAGAATATAAAAACTACCTCAGTAGTTGTCAAGTTGTGGGGAGTTGTTTGGGTTTGGTTGGGGTTTTTTTAAGAAAACAAACAAACAAACAACTCACCAAAAAAAAAAAACAAAAAAAACCAAACAAACAAAACAAAACAAAACAAAAAAACAACAACAACAAAAAAACAACAAAAAAAACCCAAAACAAAACAAAACAAAAAAACAACAACAACAAAAAAACAACAAAAAAAACCCAAAACAAAACAAAACAAAAAAACCCCAACAGAATAAAAGTTGTCCTAGAAGGAAAATTTTAAGTTTAGACAATCAAATTAATTTTAGGTTGCAAAACAGAATCATGTTAATTTTCATTCTAGTTAAACAAGATATTCAGTTGTTTCTAATTGCCAGATAACTCTGACTCCAAGAAGAACTGTTGAACCACCACCAGAACTGCTCAAATCTACCAGAAGCCCTCTACTAGGACAGCTTCTCTCTCTGAGAACACACACTCCTTCACACTGAATTTTTTTGCAAGCTGTGTCAACTGCCAAAATTTAATTTTGAAAAAACAAAAAAAAACCACAAAAAACCAACCAACCCAAAACAATTTAAAATAGCAGAATGTTTCTTTTTTTCTTGCTGAAAGGAGTAAACTATTTTTTATCATCACAATATCTTGGGATATGTTCCATGTCCCAACATCCCCATTGATGAGACAATATTTTTGCTGTTGAACAAGAGAAGTTTATTCAGCGTGCTAATTAGAGGAGCGGCTGTTTTGTGTAGTATATTTTTTACCTGGAATAATTTCCCCTGAATATTTGAAAAAGAAACCTCCGGTAGTTTTTTCTTCCAAAAGTGTCATCTTGAGATACAGAGAAGCACCTTAGGAAGGCGAGCACAATAATGACAAAGTGAGAAAGATGGATTGGAGAAAGGCATTGGAGAGACAGAACAAAGAAAAAGAGGGATGAGGAGCAGCACAGGGAATATCACAGGAGGAAAAGCAACATGGGGGAAAGCTGCAGCACAAAGAGTGTAAAGGAGAAGGAAAGAACAAACAGAACACACTGAGGAACTTAAGGCCGAATTAAAATACAGAATAATGAGGAAAGAAGAGAACATCGACATTCAGAGAATGGAAGAGGACAAAATCTAAGGTAGGGTTTAAAACTAGAAGTAGGAAGGAATAATGGAAAACATTTTGTAAGTTCTCTCATCTACTTTTCCTCACTTGGGATAGGAGCATAATTGTCTTAGAACTCCTGAAAACCCAACAAAATCTGTACCCCTCACCATCACTGAAGAATCCCTATTAAGAGTGTATTCTAATAAATTTTAATATCTTCTAAAACATAGCAAATTTCTTCTTATATCTCATAACTGTCTTGGGACAGCAGCTGGTCAAGACTAATTTCCCACAGACGCTGAAAGTTTTTCCCCACTTAACTTCCTTCTCCCACCCCTTTTCTTCTTCACTGCAACAAATGAAGCCACTGAACCCAAAAATAATGTTCCACACTTGGAGAGCAGTCCCTCAGGGGCCCTTTACCGTGAGGGAAAATATAATGAACAGAGTTTCCATGTGCAGCAGGGAGGAAGTCAAATAGAAAGCATGTGTCTTTGCCACCTCTTGAAAGAAAGGCAGAAAAATATACTTGGGGCTTTTTAGTGGGCTCTAATACCATGTATAAAAAATAGAAATAAAAACCTAATTGTTAATTTTGATCAGACACAGATTCTCAGCCCAGTCTTTGTTAAAGAAGAAAGTCTACAAAATGCTTGGATGCATTTGATACATTTTAATAAATACCCAAACAAAGAAATTGGTAAAAGTTATTTTGGAAGTCAGATTTCAGTTGAAGCAAGGAAAAAAAAAAAAAAAAACAAAAAACAAAAAACAAAAAAAACCCAAACAAAAGCAGTTCACCTAAAGACATATACAAGAATGAATCATCCACTTTGTTAAAAACAAAATTTACCCCACTAAAAATACTGAGTCTCTTTCACATTGATTAATCAACATTTTCCAACAGAAATACACACTAGAAAATAAATAGAAATGATGGCAAGGCATTTATACATTCCCAGTGTGTCTGTAATTACCTAGGTATTCATAATTTTCCCTCTTCACGTTATTCTGAATCTCTCTGTGAAATCTTAATTTAACTTCCACTCCTTGTTCAGTGGATTGGTAAGTGCATACAACTGTGTATACAAAGCAGAGACACCACTTTCCATGTACACACAAAATGCTTGCAGGCCTGTGAAAGTGTATACAAGAAATGGCAAAAATCAGAGTTAATGTGTATTTGCCTTTACTTAAGAGCAGTTTTAGTAATTGAAAATTAGATATTTTCAAATAACTAGTGTTGTTCAACACAGCTAGCAGTAGCATTTGGAACATGGAAGAAGTGGGTGTAAATTGCTATTAGATCACTTCATAGTTGTTTATGTACAAAAAAATGACAGCATGGGACAAGAATGAATTAATCACTGTCTCTTAAATTAGGATTTATTATCCTTTTAAACTCACCTGAGGAAGAACACATTTGAAGTGTAACTGACTTGTTATTAGACAAATCAATAGTCTTTTGTTTCCCCCCTCATTTTCCTTTTAACTTGAATACACCAGCACCTGTCAAATACTGAAATACCACAGTGAAACCAGCCCTGGTGAAGACAAGCGAAAATGCTGCAGAAGGTCTTAGAAAACTGACCAATAAATATATCTGTATTGAGGAAGTGCATTTGGCCAGGCTTTTAGGCAGCTAATTATTTGTACTGTAATTGCATTAGATGGATTGCTCCAGCTCACACTGTGAGAGCAGGAGTGTTGATTCTGCAGGACTGAGTTGCTTCATGGAGCAGTAGCAGGAATAACTTGCTTTTGATGTCTTTAACTTACATCCACCTACTGCAAACCACACAGATCTTGCTAATTAATAAGCTTATCAATGACCACTGAGTGGAAAAAATTTCCTCTCATACTCCCACAGAACTGAACTCTAAGCAAAATTATACTTCTTCGTATAAAGTGAAGGTGTCAATCACATCAGCACACAGCTTCTGAAAGGAAATGAGTCACCAAGCAGGAAAATCTACCAAAATGGGTAATTAATGGAAAATGCTTGAAGGGTTTGATCACTGCTGGTTGCAGCCTGTGCCTTACTGTACTGGCAGTTTCTCTCCAGGAATGTGGAATAGAAAGAGGAGAAAGGCAGCAAGGGGAAGCATGAGGTCGGGAGACCTGATTTAAACTGTATCTTCAGAAAATACATGGAGATGACTCATTTCTGGGTGCCAACACAACATAATGCCACTGAGTTGCTTTCTCAACAGAAAACAGCCCTGATGGCTGTGTGGGAAACAGAAACCTTTGCAGCAGGGACCCATAAGCACACATGGTGAGGCAGGTGCTGTACACAGAAATGTGTGATGGAGAGATTTCCATAATCTGCACATCAGTGCAGGATGCTCCCACGACTCTCTGGACAAAACATTGTTTTAACAGTGATTTATGGTAAAAGAAATAGATGCAATACTTATGGTGTTAACTGTGGTTGGCCAAATAACCCAAGCTGAAGGAAAAAGAAAAAAAGCTGATTTCTGTACCCCTAGTGCAGACTTCTAGGATTTTATGCAATGGTGCCTATTCCGCCCAAGGTCATGTTTCAACTAAAATTTAGTAACACATCATTTGCTAAAATGCATAATAAGAAGCAAATGCTCACTGGACTGGAATACATTAGACTTCACAAAGTATCTGTTTCAGTTTACCCATAACAAAGATTAAACGCTAATTTAGTGTTGAATTATTTAAAGTTATTCCAGTGTCTTAAGCTCATCAGATGCAGTTGTTAACTTACTACAAATTTGTCACAACTACAATCCAACTAGAACTTTGCAGCAAAAGGTAGCCTCTTATGTAAGAATTTACAATGAATAAAAACACAAAAATTTGCATTTTTGTCAGCACAACCCATGAATTCACAACTTGCAAGTCACCAGCAAGGCAATGCAAAGACTGTCAGAGCAAAGACAAGAAGAGACATTGAGCTAAAATACTATTTTTTTTTTATTTCCTCCTAAATGTTTTCTTAGTGATCAGGCAAGTTCATAAAGGTGGAGGTAGGGGTCTCTTTCCCTGCCTGCCTGTGGCAGAAGTCAGCAGGGAGGAGTGACTAAGCTGATCTCCCATCAGGCAGCACAGCAGATATTGTAAAAAAAGGTCCTGTAAGCAATGAGAAACTGCTGAGCACTTGACTCCTTTGTACTTTGATTTGAATTATGCAACCTGGGCTGAATTCTGTAAACCCTGTATTCACTCCTTGCAATGAATGCACATCTAGGAATGGATTCAGAGCTCGTAGAAATGAGTTCAGTGTCTCTCAGTATCTGTTTTACCTGTGCTGCAGTAAGGAATATAAAGTTGTAGAATCTTCCTGTCAGGAATAAGAACTCCCCCATCTGAAAAACTTACACTACTAAAAAGCAGCTTGTGATATCACCCTTTTAAAATTGTTGTCACAACTCTGTAGGGGATAAAAATTAGCCAGTACATAAGTTTTCAGAAATATTTTAAGAACTGTTGAAACATTTTCTGCAAAGTTTTGAATGGTCAAATAATCAGGCATTGGAGAAATTCATAGCAAACAAATTCATAGATGAGCATAAACGGGACTGTCTCAAATTTTCTGTGGAATTAGATGACTGCTAACCATGATTCTTTTTCTTGACACCATATTCAGTGAAATTACTTGTAAAATAATTAATATTAGCTTTATCTTTCTTGAAGTGCTTGTGTGACAATTTCCTAACTATGATTCCAGCTATTGCCCTTCAAAGAGCTTTAATTTGATTATGCTGATATACAGGTAAGCTGTTAGTTTTTTCCCCTCTGCCAGGACTTTAGTCAGGATGAGCAGTAAGCGGAGCAAATCTGTGTGAGCTCATTCCATCTACTCCTTAAACTCTGGGGATTGTCTTTCCACAGAGACAATGGCAATATTGGGAGTGTTGGGATTGGCTCCTTCCCACTGTGGTCAGGTGAGATCACCAGTGAATGGAAGTGCTTGGTGCAAAAACAAGGCTCAGAAAAACCTTCTCTCCCACTCGGTGGTTTAAACAAAAACATTGGCCCTCTTTTGGTCTTTTTATACAATAACACCAAATGATAAAAACTTTGATCTAGGTCTATGGCTGAGTAAAAGTGGTTCTGTGTTGATGTAGTGTCTGAAACAAACACCCAGTGGTGATACTGGGCTGTCACTGGGAAATATTTTCTTGTTTTATCTGCCAAATGCTGTCTGCTCTTCGGTCCATCCAGTTCAAGACTGTTCAGCTATAAACGTGACAGCTTAGGAAATTCTGCACAGGCACAGATATTCATTTGAGACAAACTTCATTTCTGCCTTTGAGGTAAAGAAGCGCACAGAGAACTGGTAAAAAAACCCACCAAAAACCATGAAGGTTCTTGATCCTACAGAATACAGCTCAGTAACAGTCCAGGAGGACAGATGGAAGGCTCTTCTGTTGCTCAACAGAATTCTGAGGAAGCAGCCGGCCCACATTTTTGTTTTAGAGTTTTGGAGAATGCAGCAGATAGAGCTTTGTCACGTGTCAGCCTCCCAGATACATGTCCTGAGCTAGATTATTCAATTCAATGCACTAAGAATGGCAGCAATCTTTAAGTATTCTGGTTTCTACTAAAGTAAGACTTAACCATGCCAGCCATCCACTCATTCTATTAGTAGCTTTTGCATCTAATAAAACTGATAATGGTTTTATTTATTAAATTTATTGTAGGTAAGTGGTAACTGATGGACTGAACCTGAAGTTTTGCCCCTGAACTCAGTTCACATCACAATGTCATAAAGAAAAAAATATTTAAAAAGGAATTAAAAACCAAACCAAGATCAATTATTGTAATTTTATACTGCAAATACTTGGTTAAGCCTTCCTGCTGTCTTTCATGTCTCCCTCCTCCAGCACCTCTTTCCTAATGTTGTCTTAGTGTATATCTTCTGTTGCTAAAAGGAAATTTTGTTACTAACAAGAAACTGAAAAATAATTAACACTATATATTTTGTAACCTACAATATTCCCTTCACATTTTAACCCACAGTTCCTGAGGTGCAGCTGTAACACTGCCAAACTTTGTGATAAAAATAACTACTATTTTAAAAAAGAATAGAGAATGGAGGGCAGTTAGGTGATGCATGGCACAGAAATAATTTGACAAGAACCTTGTAAATCCTTTAATTTTACTGCTTGCTATAAAACAACAGTGCTAGTAATATTTCTTGAATCATTTAGCTTCTATTATAACATAACCAGGTGACTAAAGTAATGATCCAGAAAATATTATATGATTTTGCATTCTTCTCTATTGTATTCAATGGTACTGCGTCATGCTACGGAAGAATTTTAATAATCTTACGTTTTTTGAGTTAAGTGTTAGAACACTTTTTCTACTTCTAAATAAGGAACCTAGTGAGGCAGGCTATAAACTGAAGCCCAGGTAGTACAGGGGTGATATGCAGTAGTAGATATTCCAGGGCACAGCAGGATTAGAGTGACAGAAATCCAGAATCAACAGGAAAGATCCTGACTGACACAGGATTACTGCCTCAGCTGGAGAAGGCTTGTTTACTGGTTTAACTGCTGGATGTATAATTTCTATAATTAGAGTCTGATCAGCTAAGCAACATTGCAATGCAGCTTCAACACCCTAAAGATATTTTAGACAGGCTATTAAAGAATGATTTATGAAGCAGGCTTTTGTTCAACCAAGTGATTAGAATTTATTAGTGTTGCCTACTAAGTGTTGAACTGGACATAACCAAGCTAAGAAGCAATAAACAAGCTGGAAAAAAAATAGAAAAACGAAAGAAAAGCATTTCAATATTTTCTGTGCCACAGCAGTGAAAAACAGCATCATGTTAAAGTAATAAAGAAATTTCAGCCTTCCATTTTAGGCAATATCTCACCTAAAATGTTGTGCTAAACTGCTGATAGACTTTTTTTTTAATTTGAAAAAAGTTAAGAGCTGCAGAATGATTCCTAGCAAAAACTCATCTTGGTTTCTGTGGGTTGAGAAAGGGCAGAAGGAATACCTAAAAAAAAAGTGGGAAAGGGAAACACTTCAAATGTTATACTTAAGGAGAACTTTTAAAAATTATTTTTGGGAAAACAAAGACAAGGGAAACAGGGGAAAAATATTTGAGGCATCTTAGAATTGGTGGTAACTTTTTTCCTCCCTAAACAAGCTTTCTTACTAAGTGGCATCCTGTCACCTGTCAGACAAGTCCGAGACCTGATTGCCGTTAACTTTAATGAGAGTCAGATCGTGTTTGCAGGTCATTTGACCATTAGTACACATTTCTCTTGGGAAGAAAACTCTCTTACTCCTCCTCATAACAATGAATGACAGCAAGCCCATCTAGCCCATTTCTGATGGTGCTGCTTCAAAACAGCTTTGCACTTAACAAAAGGGAAATGATGGGAGTGGAAGGAATACAAACTCAACAGAAAGAGGCCCTGCTCACTGGCAGATGGATTTCAAGTACAGGTCTTGGTTGAAAAACAATGTGCCCAGTTACAAATTAACACCTACTACACCCACTTGCAGCATTATGGGATGTTTTCAGAGAGCTGTGTGTGCAGGTGAGTAATCAGCAATATGCCAAGAAACAAAGCAATCACTGAGGTTTGTGCAGAAGCTTTGAGAACAGTCCAACTGGATCCCACCAAGCAGTTCTTTACAATTATAGGCAGGTACCTGGATCGTTCCAACACTCGTAGTACAGTAAAGTTCCTGGAGTGCCAGCAAAACAAAACAAAAAACTATAAAAAGCAAACCACCAGCAAAAACAAAGCAACCAACCAAAAAATAACAACAAAAAACCCCGATCAAAAAACCCCAAAAGATGTTTATTTATTGTGTGTAACATTGGGAAATCCAGGGGATAATTCGTGAAAAACTATCTACAATTTTCTGAGACTACTATATGATGTGGTTCATTGTAGGAATTCTGTTGATTTCCTGCTCTCATAATTCTCTCATTTCTTGTGCAAGACAAAGGAAGGATTGAACATGATTAGCCAAGCTGGGCTAAGAAAATTATTCTGCACTTCATAAAATTGCTTCAAAATGGGTGTGAGGGGAAGAAAGAAGCTGGCAATATTTGTGCTGACAGAGATCAATGAAGTATGACATTTGTGATGGGAAGATGCATGAACACTACACAGGAAAAGAGAAGCTAGATAAGATGACCTTGATGGATGTGCTGAACAGAATTAGTGTTGTAAAGGGCAATTTGAGAGAAACAGAGAGGGACAATGTTTTTAAGAAAGTTGAAGTTGTAAAAAAGGGATCAGTATCCAGACTGAAGATGAAAGAGCATCTGAATAAAAAAGAGTTATAAAATAAACAGCGGTGATGGTAGTACACACTGGGGACTTGAAGAAAAGGAAGGAGGGATGCTGGTTTGAAACTTTAACAGCAGTTAGGATAATCTGATTGATGGAAAGAAAACAATAGTGTACTGTGGCCCAGTTTCAAGAATGCCTGTGGAAAATACAGCTGACTCATGAGGAGAGGAAACTGGAGGAGTGAAGGGAATCGAACAGAAACCAGCACGGAGAGAAACACGAGCCAGATAAAACACTACTTGTAGTATCTGTAATACACCAATAAGCAAACACCAGATCCATGTTTCTCCATGCCTGAGGCAGGCTGCTGTCCCAGAGGGCTGAGCCCAGGCTGTCAGCTCCTGTAGGAATCACAGTGGGATATAAGTGAAGGCTAATCCTCAGTCAATTGTTTGATGCTCAGACAATCTTGTACTTTATATCCAGAACATTTCTAGGAAGAAATGTACAACACAGTGCTCAAAGTATGGCAGGCTCTCTGTAGGGAAGAAGGCATTCTATATTCAGGTAACTAAACCTGACAATAACACAGAAGGCAATTAATAAAGTCTTTTCAAGGGTAGTAATGACTTAACCTGCTATTGTGGTTCTGAGTGTGCAGATGAAAAATGTTAGCAACAACCTTCAGGGATCTTAAAGTGTGGATGAACTGATCATAGAACCCTTCCACGAACTGCCTTTTGGAAGTTGGAATTCATTTTAGACTTCATAGATAGCAATGTAATTTTTAACCCGGCACTACTGCATGTTAAATATAACCATGTAACTTATTATTTCCTGTCTTTTTTATTTCATCAGCATCAAATGAAACACAATTACACCTCTTCTGGGAGCCTTTGAATATCTCTTAACATAAATTAAAATCTTCATTTATATAAAATTCAACAATATTAACAAAAACAGGACACTGTGCTTATGCATACTAATTTCTAATCTAGGTACATGAACTAGGGACATATTTCCTGGCACAATTATTTGACACACAAATCCTTGCTGTAGTCACAGGAATTAGGAGATGATAGGTGCCTCAGATCTGCTTGTGTGACTCTCCATTCTACTGCAAGAGGTTCCTCTGTCAGGTAGGGATGCAAAGGAAGCAAGATGACAACAAGCCCTTCCTCTGCAAAGCTCCTTTGAAAATATTAACCTGAATTTTTATGGCCTTTGTTGTTTCACAGGTCTAAGTGGGAAACAGAACTTCGATTGCAGGGTGGCTTTCAACTATATTTTTCTTAGTGACCACTTCCAGTGCAAGGGAAGACTCCATATAGAGCCTCAAATCTATGAGCAAACAACAAAATGAAATAGAGGACTTGCTTTTGTTCAAAAACATCAAGTAAAACCACTTTGAGTTGTATGTATGGAGAAAAGGATTGCAGGCTTCTCTACAAATCATGTGAAATACACAGGTGCCAGACTGCATCAAAACCACTTGGTCTACATTATATTTTAAAACAACAGGCCATAAAACCACAATTTTCATTTTGAAATGTCTTAATTTTCTTAAACAAAAAGATGAAAGAGAATAAAAATCAAATAATGAAAGATATTATGTACAATAATAAACAGAGTAGACTGAATATTTATCTTCTCTATAAGGAAGAGAAAATTTGGAAAGACCAGTGCTACTCTGCAACCCCTAAGGGAGTGGCTGAGATGGGCAGCATTAGGTTTGTTTTCTGGTGTTGCTGCAGCAGCCCTTGAACATTCCCAGCAGTGCCATGACAGGGCCAGAGAGAGAATTTTTAATGACTGTACAACCAGAAATGTTTTGCATGATCTACATCCTAATTGCTCCTGTTCCCAAAGAACAGAACATCAAGTTTTACAATACACAGCAGGGGTCTAAAGACTCTCTTTAGAAAACTTATGATGTAAATATAGGACAACAAGGACTTTGAAACTCATTCATACAATTGCCTTTCACAGTAACACTTCTGCTTCAGCTGCAAGAATACTCATTTACAGAACTAAATTAGTATGTTTCCCTTTATATCACCTTTCCCTTAGTTAAAGGTTTTGTCTGAAAAATCTTGGAGTTTTAGACTGCTTCTTGTTGCATGTGATAATCCTGACATAACAAAATCTCTCCTGTGGATTTCATTGAGTTTCAATAAAACCTGTTAGCATTAATCCAGTTTCTCCTGTTCCGGGATGGAATGTTATTATTTTTAGACTAGTTTGTCAAATCTTTTTAGATGTATATAATATAAATTTATTTCTTCATTATATCTATATCCAGCCTTATTTGGGCTGCATTAATTCCCTCAAAGTCGAATCTTGCTTTGTTTATGAGATTATTGGCATTGATTTCAGAGGCTTAAGACAGAAAAAATACCTGCACTTAATGGAACAATTGTACCAGTCCTGCCCTGTCCACAGAGGATATATCAATTGTAAAGACATCTTCCCTCACCCCCATACCCTGCCTTTCCCCTCCTCCCCACTTTGGTAACTGAATTAGCTGTGCTGTTGTTCAGATAAGTGCTTGTTTTTCAAATACCTGCTTGATCTCTGACCCTTCCTCCAGGCTGATTTTATCTTTCCTTTTTTCTTCATTTGTCTCAAGATGAACTTTACCTGACCTCACATCTACAGTGATTGAAGCCTTTATAAACTGAGTATGATGTCTAATTTTGCCTTATTTTAAGGGGTTTATTCCTGCAAAAGGTACTTAAGTGAAGGCTACAAGCCTGACACATTATCTTCCAGGCCAGTAGCTCGTTGGATGTGATTCTGAATTCTCGCTGGGATGCAAGAGCAAGCAGCAGCTGAGATGCAATATCCCCAGATACAAATAAGTCCTTGTATTTTATCCACAATCCTAGCAGACTGGGAGTGAGCACCATGTAGTCCTCTATGACTTTATGCAGGTGGAGCTGCCCAGAAGGTTTGAAAAACATTCATCTTCCCACCAAAGTCTAAAAATGCCTCTATTACCCATTCAAAGCTTCAGATGCAGTGCAGTAACAGGAGTCAGGATGTGACACAGAAAGGAAGCAGGAGGGATTGGCAATATTAATATCCTCAGTCATGCCAAGAATCTAGAAATAGCCAGGAAGTGTTTTTAGCTGGCCATCCAAAGTGACTCACCAAAACATCATCCCCAACATTTGTTTTTCATTTTAAAGAAAAAACATCTATCATTGATGAAAAAATAATTTATTTGAATTCTACATAGTCTATTTCCTGTTCATTAGCAAGAGGAAAAAAACTAAAAAATATGAAAAATAAAATTAAAATTTTGTTTTGATGCAGTAGGTCTACCTGATGAAAAGAAAGGGATTTTTTTCTGGTAATTCTTGACGATTCCTAGAAGACAGGATGCTACCCATTTAAAGTTTTGGATAATTTCCTTTACAATTTGTTTTGGTTTGTTTTCTCCAAGCTCTTTAATTAGCTATTTTACGTTAGGTGTCTTTGAAGATATCTCAAATCATGAACTAAAAAGAAAAATGTGTTCACAATGCCAAAGGACAAGCAAAAGACTACATCATTTATCACACTTTCATTAACAGGGGCACGGAATCATCTAGAAGTTTATTTCTCTTGTAGGAACACTGAGAAGTCCATTAAAGGTAATGCACCAACCTTGGTTTTTCTGGAGTGTAAAAACTTTGATCCAGAATAAAGAGCACACAGCATCTGCCACTCTGTAATGGCAACCATTCAATTAATAGTGCCAAATACCACTGGTTTAGCTGAAGAAAACAGTGAAGAAAAGGCAGGGAGGAGATTTCCTCAGAATGTGCTGAACAAAAGAGTATTTAAAATAAAAAAAGAGAATGAGGTCACTGAGAGGGACTGGCTTAACATTTCAAAATGCACGAAGCTGGGTAAAACCACTCACATACAGGAGCATGTACACACAGGTGCACTCTCACAAAAGTACCTGCTCTTGCATTCTGTGTGGAGCTCAATATTCCAGAGATGCTTGTCTCAATTCTACACCATTCCACAGAGCCAACCTGTGTGTACAAACTGTAGACACTTCCTCACTTTAATGATAAAGCCTACATTTCCTGAAAGAGGAATCCAGGTAAAGATGTCAATTTCAAAATTTTTTAAATGGTCTTTCAGGGGAAAAATACAATCCTCATTTCCACTTCCTACTGGAGCCTCTTTCAACAGATGAAAAGGAGAACTGTGCATATTCCTTGGGCGGGTTCTAATTCAGTTGCATAACCTAATTACGTTTCCCAGCAATATACTCTCTGAAATACTGAAACAAGGTTTTAAGCAATATTTCACAAGGATCTAGATTTAATGTGCATTAGCTGAACCAAATTAATTTACTGTTAAGTGTAAAATAACAAACTCCAGTGTAAAATAATTAATCCTGTACTTATCTTAAAATATGGACACTATTTATCCTGGATTTAACAGTGCAGTAATTCCATGCTAATAAAATATACAGTAACTTGCTTGCTTTAACTATAATTTTAAATACCAATTAAAGATGGTATTTAACACCATCAGAACATCCCTCAAAAATAATATGTATTTATAATAAAATGAATCACTAAAAAATAGGAGAAAATAAAAACAAACTACCATATTGAAAACTCCAGCAATGTACTCCCTAAAGTCTTGTTTTCTCTTTTGTTTAGGAATATTTTTTAGCAGAAATTACCACTTTTCAAATAGGATTACACCAGCAACATTTAGAGACTTACCTTAGTTGATAAGCCTTTTGCTGAATCAAAATTGTTGTTTCCATGGAACAGTCCTACTTACGAATTCCCATTTCTGAGTCTGCCATCTTGAAGGTTCTAACAAGGTTCTTGACTAACATGACACTGAACTCAAAGAAGAGTTAATTTACAAATTTTCCATCCCATTTTGAAGGATTTCACTCATGTCTTCACTAAATATAAATCATCTCCTACAAACCTGTTTCTTCTTTAAGCCGATAAAAACAGACATGTTAGTCATCAAGGTAGCTTGGCACAGAGAATGTTAAGTAAGATATTTTTGTAGGAACATCTTTCATCTTATGAGGTCTAAACATACAGTGCAAAACTGGCAAGTACTATTTCTCTTTTAACTGAAAGAAAAAAATACCTAAATCAAATTTCTTTAGTTCCTGGCTCAGCTTTCCAGAATCAGAGGATAACCATGGTTTCTCAAGGCTGCGGCATCTTTTTTACAACAAAACCAAGGTGCCACTAATCTTGCCAGCGTGGCTTGGCTTCACGAATCAGAGGCACTTCAAACTGGAACTCATGATATATTGATGAGAAAGTTGATTATTTGTAAAGCCAAAGATAAAAATTTTATACCAATATCCAGGAGAACTACAGCCTATCTGGAACTTCAAGAGACAAGAAGGGAACCACCCTTTGTGCTGACCCAGCTCCAGAATTTGTTTAACTTGGCGTGAGCTCGAAGTACCCAATGATTGGCATGGTCCAGGCTGGTCAGCAGCACAGCAGCTCTTTGATTCAGGCCAGCCTCACTTAAATAAAATAATACTTTACATTAAAACATCTTTGTGATCTGGGCTTTCACAATTAGGAAAGGAAAAAAGCCAGCAAAAGCTCGAGTGAACAAAGCATGGGGGGGGTGGGTAGAAGAGGGAAGGGAGCAAGAAAGAGAACTGAGATCTCAATACTGATATAGAAAATAGAAAAAACTGGACTGAGACAAACCAGAAATGATAAGCTGCAGCTTCCAGGCAATGGGCCAAACCTAAAGTATTCCACAACTGTAGCAAAAAGAAGCCTACTGCAGATCCTCTGGGAGATTGGGAAGGAGAAAAAGGTTGTGAAGCTGGCCAAGATCTGATTGTAATATTAAAAAAAAAACCATACAAGTGCCTGTTTAAGGCACGTAGACTTAAGTCCCTCAGGTAGCAACCCTTATTCATACCTGCAAAAACTGAATTTAGTGCAGAGACTGGGATGCCAGTCATTGCAAAAAGCTAAGTCACAGCCTCCCTCAACAACAGCTTCTATTTTCCCTTTACAAAAGTAGTTTTATTTGGTCTCTAAGAAAGATCACTGACAATAACAACAATAGAAAAGCAAAACAAACAATGGGAAACAGCAATAGGAAAACAAATAAACCAACACTGACTTGCACTTGTCCACTTATACTGGTGGCATAAACCCACAGGATCTCACTAAAGAAGAATGAGGTCTTTATTTAACAGCAGTATAGAAAACATGCTCTTTCCTCATGCCTGTGAGGAAAAGGGCTTAAATTCAATTATACTTACAAGGATAAGCAGTCTAACAATTGTTTGAGCTCCAGGAATGCTTTGTTTAGGATGAGCCAATGTTGTGTACACTGAAGACAGACACACAACACGACTCCTTTCTTTCAGTGCTTGTTGCATTAAAGGCTGTTTGGAGTTATCAGGTCTTATCCAGAATTGTACATAACTGCTACCTAAGAACATATCAGTAACTGCTCATCTACAACTCCTGTTCCTCTTGCAGGATTTCTGTACTTAGCAGAAATCCAGCGTGTTTCTCAACCAGCCAGCAGAGCTGCTGCAGTGCTGACTCTCCAGCAGGAACCAAAGGTAGTTTCATGGCTGTCATCAGTGAGCTGTGAGTAAAATCCTGGCTCCAACTACACTGAACAGTGATTAGTTACACTGATCTTGAGCAGATTCTTTCTGTCCTGGTGATGGATCAGCATCATGACAACTCTCCTTGCTTATTTCAGTGTGACAAAGCAGAATTTTTCCATTTAATTATTTTATAAAAACTGAGGTTAGCATCTCTCCAGAGCAAACTCAAAGTCTGTTTCATTTCTTAGCGGCCACAAAATATTTGCTAACAAGGTGTATAACTGTTGGAGGGTGACACACTGGTATCAAAGCATTAATGCCTGCAAAGCACTTAATGCCATCACAATGAAAAAATTCGAGTGTTATAAAAAGTCCTCTATCCACATTCTGTCTTGGTACAGTTACAGTGCACTGGGACAATCTCGCAGACCTCAGCACGATCTCCACATTTTGTGTTTGGTAATATTGGATAGGAGTGCCAGAATTTTCAGTTATGATTTAGTTCCTCTCTATTTTGTTTCTGCACTCTTTGGAACATTTGTTTTCTCCTTCAGTCTAAATATTGGGTTTGAGTGTTAGAGACTGCAATTTGAAAAACTAATCTAATTATTATTATCATACTCAGTACACAAGGTCATCAACCCAAATAAATAACCAGATTAAGAAAATAATTTAGCAGTTTTGTGTATATATGGCACGTTTGGAGGCACCTGGAATAAGATGTCTTTTCATTATTTTGCCTACTATTTACACTCATAGGTAATAATTATCCATCAGAAGGAATGAATTTGTACTTTCCATCTGCCTTCACCAGGGCGAGCTAAACCATTAACACACCCTGATTCTCACACTGTTGACAGCATTTTAAATAAAGATTTTCTGTTTACATTCACATTGGCCTTATACATTCCCATATGCTATCAGAGTCCACTTCATTGTTCTACAGTGATTTTCTTAAACAGAATAGGAAAATTCAAAAAGAATCCATCAATATTAGCCTGTTGCTAATTTCAGCTGTTGAGAAATCAGTCACCCTATTCTCTCCAAAGCCAGGTAATCATACTGTCCATATATGCTCTGCATTTCAGCTTGCCCTGAAATCCACTCTCTTCATACACTTGCATGTAAATATTTTAAACCAAGAGCAGATGTAGGTTTGCTCTTGGTCATTATGCAAATTTTTCCATCACTGATTAGGATGCACATAAAGACCTTTATTATTATTATTTTTATTAGTAGTAGTAGTAGTAGTAGTAGTAGTAGTAGTAGTAGTAGTAAGAAAGAGGATTAATATTGGACCTTTAAAACACATCAGATTTCTATATCATCATGGTGGCCAAGCAATTTTCTGTGCAAGAAGCACCGTACATTTATTCTTACAAAGACTTCATTGAAGTGCTCTAAATAATCAAAAAATAAATCTATCAAAGTCATTATGTGCCTCAACATAAAAGGCTTAAATCAGGCCAATGAGTTATGCACGATGGATAATGCAAACAGCTCTATTTGTATGCACAGTACTGTCTAAAATTTAATTTAAGAATTTAAGTATTTGCCTCTTGTGTGACTTTTCTGCCTCTAATTTAATATAATTTCCTTTCTCAGAGAAATTATCACAGTACATTTTGACATCTGTTCTTCAAAGAATTAGAGGGATGGTTCTTAAAAAATATACTTGAGTATTTTACATAAACCTGCCCATATCTATCAGACTCTACAATAATAATTTTAAGTTATGAGGTATTGCTTTTCATTTCATTCATATTCATTAGCAGTGAGCAGATATCAGAAGTATGTGGGTGACTGAAGAGAGTTCCAAAATTGAGAATTAATATCTACTATAAATTGCTACAGGGAACAGAAATGGAAAAAGTAGAAGCACTCTTTAAACCAAATAACTTTTAGGAAACAGCTTCTGGACATCTTTGAGCTGACTGTCCATTTCCGAAAATTTTTTAATTCAGCCTTCAGTAGTAAGCATGGAAAGAAATACTAAAAACTATTTTTGACATGCTTTGCTTCTTTTAGCAATTACTAATTCTAATCACTTATAGTGGTCATCAGTGTTTCATAAAGCATTTTACAACCAAAATATTTATTTTGCTTCTGTTTGGTCAAAAGATAAACTGAAATACAGACATTAAGACAGACAAATAGAAAATAGACCCTATTTCCTTGTGAGATACCCTTAAGATGTGTGTCTATGTCTCACTGCTGTCAGCATTCCAAAAAGTGGGAATCAAAACTCAATAGCAAGCAGGAAACATTATTCAAAGGAAAAGCAACACATTCATAAACTGCTGCTGAAAAATGGGGGGAAAGTGTCTGACCAATCAAGCAGAAATTAAAAACAAAAGAATTTATTTCATTGTTCACTACCTGTTGTATGAGGTAGCAGATGTGAAAGGCAGCAATTTGAAGCATCAATCTATTGGGAAGCTTGTTTAGGAGCTGCAATGTAACACCTCGTATCAATACATCTGAGAAAAATGTCTTCTGCAAGACAATTTTGCAGTCAAAACATATTCACTGGCATTGCTTATTACATTTATGTTTTATTTAAATGAATAATCGCTATTTGTGTTTAATCAATTACAAACACTGCCAACTCTTTTGAAGGTAAACTCCAAAGAGAGAATCACCTACAGTGGAAGCCTCTTCAGTTCACAATCCATCCTTCTCAGTTAGCTTGTTTCATTTCACAGTAGCTGTACTGAGAGTTACATGTCCAGGAGAATAAACATGTTCTAAATGAAATCCTGAAACATGTTTATGGAATTACCTCAGCTCTTCAGGGGAGGAAGCAAGGCTTTTTTCCCCTAAAGAACAGCTATATTTTTAAGTACGCCATTGTACTTCACTTGCAAAGAGACCATCTTGCAATGATCATGGGAAAAATGCAAGAAAATTTTGCTGCATCACTAAACTTTTCTGTCAAGTCTAAAACCATCATGATCTCAGAGAACACCTTTATTCTATGTGATATCTCATGTCACTACTCTGTGTTCTGAATATCCTGTCAAACTCTATACAATAGAGATTCAGTGACCTCTTCAGTAAAATCCTGATAAAGACGCATTAATATATTTACCAGATACCAAAGCTGCTCTTATTCTAGAGAGCAAATCAATCCCATTCACACAGAAATAGGAATATCATCTGTAGACAATAAAGAATTTATGACATAATAACAGCAATTAATGATACAGTAACAGATACTTCAAATATCATTAAAGCATTACAAATTTAGAGTAACCAGATTATACACTAAGCAACCTCTGAGCAAGGATATTTCTGCTTAAGGATAAATGGGTAATGATCCAAAAATTACAGAGATAGTTTGCAATAATTGACTTTTTAACATACAAGAAACCGGAGAGGCACAAAGATCTACAAAACCAAATGCCTGCAATATGTTAAAGCAGTTCTATTTATACATGACATTTTGGGGAGGAGTATTCAAAATATGCCTCAGTAGGTACACAGTCCAGTCCAGCACATTTATCAAACTCCCACTCTGCATTACATCAGTAAGACACCACAGGGCCACGTGCTGCATTCAAGGCCAAGTCCTGCAAACTGCTGAGAACCACAACAGATTTTCTGCCAGATTCAGAAGGAATCACGGGAAAGTGGGTAGCATTTCACTTTTTGTATTTTTCCTGTTTAGGGAGATGCTCAGTCCTGCAAGATTCTAGTGGAAGCTGGAGAATATTAAACGCAGAGTTTTACCATTATATGTGTACCAGTGCCCAAGGATCCCTCTCTGTGCTGGGTAACATTCCTGCTCCAGAGCTGTTTGCCTCAGCAAGAGACCCTCACTTCTGTGTGGCAAACTAAGTGATCTCTACACATGAGATTTTATCGAAACCAAAGGAAAATGTTTGCATATCTTCCAATAAAATTAGAAAAAAATACCATTTTCTGATCAAGCACTACATTTAAATGAAAGAAATTCCACCTGATCCACATCTAGTTGAGCGATACTTTCATAAAAATATGCAGCCATGCCAGACTGCCCTTGGGGAGCAGGCAAAATGGTCCAAGTTTTACTTCAGTTTTGTTAATCAAAATCACCACAAAGTGTTTTAATCAAATGGAAGCAAAACTACACAATAGAATTCCTGGATGAGAGATGTAGACATATTTTTCAATGGTAGGTTGTGAAGCAGAAAAGAAATACTTAAAAAAAATTTAAATAAAAAATCTGTCTTAAACAGAACACTTCATGTGCCTATGTATGTCCTCCTGTGAAATTAAATATTGATTTCATATTTTTTTAATCTTCCTTCAAACTCTGCAGCATGAGTTAGCAAATATTAATTGAAAATACATTTGAAAATCAGTCTAAAATGAGTATGATTTTCCCTTTCATTAATTACAGCCTTATCTACTTTTATCACATGAGTATTTTGGGGATTTGACATTTTTTTTTAAGGCTTCCCCCTCCCTCTGATCTGTTCTTCTTCGTGTTGCAGTTTTCCTTCCAAGTATACATCTTCATGCCGCAGAGGATTGCTCTGGAGATGCAGTATCAGGAAACTACCTGCCACAGAAGATTAATGTAGAAGTCTGTTTGAACAGTTATTGCATACCAAACAGAGTTCCCTGCCCTCCTTTCACCACTAATTCCAAGGCAGAACATTCTTTTACTCATGGGCAATTTTAATCTTCATGTAAATGTCTCCTTTTGCTTTCCTTCAAGGGAACTGCCTCAGTAGGTTTTGCTTGGATTCTTATGGTAACTGTCTTTTCACCATTCGTTCATTTTCATACATTTTCCTCCAGCCACCTATTTTAATTTCACTTGATATTTCATTTTTTCTGACCTAATTTTCATGGAACAAAGGGCTCCCAGATAGACAAGAGAGAAATAACGATTACGAAATCCTGTAATGGAAAGCACTTAGACTCGTATCCCATTTGCCATGGTATTGTATTTATCAACAGAAAGAAGTAAAATCCTGATCATGCTGGAATAGAAAATAGCTTATGCAAATTCTTTAATAAAATCATGTCAATATTAGAACATCAGCCTTGTGATAAGAACACCTACATTGCTTCACTTCTAAGTGTTGGGTCAGGAAACTTCCCTTTCAATCAATTATTTTCACTCTTAACCTGTTTCACATGTCTCCAAAACCTATTCTTTCAATTCACATTAAGTTTCTTCTCATTCAGATATATTTATTATTCTCATTATTAAATTTTTTTGGTTAGTAGTTGACATCAGAGAGCTCCAGACAAAATTAAAATAATTTTAGTAAATGAAGAGCTACAACAGGCTTTTCCTAGTTATTTTATTCTGATCTAGATACATGTATGCCTAAACAAAAAATTTAATCCCCCTTAGATTTCTCATACCCCGTAGTTTCTCAATGTCACAATAAAATAAGTAATACCCATTCAAAAAAAAAAAAAAAAAAAAAA